>JAEUYN010000601.1:0-244402 GCA_018257835.1 Euura lappo | reverse complement strand
CGGTCAAAGACAGCGTATGGTCGGTTCCTGCGTGCGCGCAAGATATACAGACCGAAATAAATGATAACACATTGCCGAATTCGTCGCGTACCGTTGTTGGCATGGAAAATAGGGACAATGTTTCATGCTACGCAAATGCCACTCTGCAGTGCATGTTTCACTGTTCGGAAATATTACAACAATTGATCAAGTTGAATAATAACGACGCACTGGAAAAATTAGCCCATTCCTACGTCACCAGTAGTGCAACATTAAATTCCTTCGCGGTTCGAGAATTAGCAGGTCAGCAATTCACAGAAAACGAACAACAAGACGCGGCTGAATTTCTAATGGCTATTTGCGAAAAATCTGATGTAGTCCGAGAAGCGATTGAACACCAAATGATCACAACCATTAGATGTAACAATTGTGGACTTAGCTCTGAAACCGCACAACCAAATTGTATACTAGCCATACCCGTAACGTTTACACCGGGTATGAAGAGCCCCAAAAATCTACAAGATTTGTTAGATAACACTTTGTCACGATGGACTAGACTTGACAGTACGTGCGAGAGTTGTCAGAAAAATGATAAGCTACAGAAAACTGCCGTTGCTTCAGTCAAACATTTCATTGTCGTGCAATTAATGATATTCACATATCAAGATGAACAGGCAAGTAAATTAACGAATTTCAAATTAAACGCAGTACCAACAACAAAAATTGCACTAGACAATAAGAAATTTAAGGTGAGTGGTACAATATTTCATCACGGTGAAAATATAGATAGTGGACACTATACCGCAATGCTTAAGGATAAAGTGAATAATTGGCTGAGTGTAAACGATACACAAGTGCGCAAACAGATTTGGCCACGAGGAGCTAGGGATGCCTACATGATCGTGTTAGAAACGACAAAATAGAATCACCCATTTTTCTTGCCATTAATATTATTTCAATCACGTGTCTGTTTGATATGAAAAAAACCATATCATATACCAACAAGTTGTTGTCCAACATTGTAATGGTCATAAATAAACTAATCTAATCTAATCTAATCTAACAACGGTAATACCAGCCCTGTTCGCAATTACAAATGTAATTGATATTCAATAGTCTTATATAACGATTTGAACCGTTATCCGAGTATACAAGTACTGTACTAAAGTGTGCAATCGCAGAAAAAAAAGAAACATACCTATTTCTTTCAGTAGTGATACTACATGTATATATTTAGTATACATATTAAACATGCATCCGAAAGATCATGACTATTCATCGTAAAGGCACTTACCTGAGAACGAAAAAGAAAATACGATATCTAAACTCTGAAGACACAGCAGTTTCGATTACGAGTCTCATTTACTAATACCACAGCCATGCATGCACGAACATGCAATGTGGTAGATGAAAGCTATAAATAAGCTACTATTATACCTGATACGTGTGGTCGAAAGGTTGACAATCAAAAAACACTGCAATTAATGAAGCAATGAAAAGAATCAGATTGATTCCTTTGATATCGATGGTAAATCACAGTCAATTATTGGTTCGGAATGCATATGGCAGAAAATATGTACGTAATCATAATACACAAACGCATAACCAGTCAGTGAGAGATCATAGTACATCGTTTCGGTGAATAGTTGTATTACAGAATAAACTGTTTCATTTATGAATAAAGTGATATACATAACATATGTATGTACATTGTACACTGTACCAAGAAACAGCTGTTGACTGATACCAAATTTGGCTCCGAAAACTGTCACATAACATGTATGTATGTACCATGAGTTTAGAGAGACACGCATGTAGGTACATTCATTGATGTCCCTAGCTTGCACGGTATTATTAACTCATCGCTCACTCTTCAGTGAATAATACGACTCGAGACATGTTACCTCGACAGATTTTGGACAAATTTGAATCGGTGTTTCACATCTGTTTCGTCGGTATCAGTGTACAGCGAAAGTATATTTATACGGTTCGACTTGCATCACAGGTAAAACATGCACTCTGAATTAATCTCAGCTAACAGCTGGCAGAGAATCACGTATTATCTTATGCCTGCGAGCAAGTTGTCCGTCGTGTTGTATAGTGAAGGATAATGAAAGAAAGTCAAATCTTAATCCTATATTACGATCAGTGTAGCTGTCGGTGCAAAGGACGACAGTTGAATGAATAATGTCAGTTAACGTAGAGTTGAGCTAGTATGACTACCCAGTTGAGCTTTTCCACTGTGAAGAATGAATATATCACAAATACAAAATCAAAATAGACTTCTATTCTTTATTTCACTCCTCACTATACAACCAAATTGACCATTCGTTATGCATATGCACATTCCGAACCAATACGTCGAATTTAATGTCTGAAATTGAATTTGAAACCTTATCTATATCAGCATGTCTTGTACAACGCCATATCCATATACTGGTGGGCTGTTTCCTATCTAAGAGCCATAACCTTTCGCTCTATCCGTCCTATACATACTTCCTGCAGGCGCTTGCCCACACTTGGGCGACAGGCATGCATTTGGTGTTTGGAAAAACGCTGCAAAATACATATTCTCATAAAATAATAGAAACTCATTCAAGTAAATGACTGTGATTTAACCATCGTATACGGGTTACACATACAACAAAGGCAAATACAATATATTCAAACCCATGTGCCATCAGAAAGAAAACTGAAATTGACCATAACAAAAATTGCCAATAGTTCACAAAATGATTACGTACGAATAATAAAAATGGTCAAAAACAAGGGCAAATAAAATATACTCAAACCAATGTGCCTTTAGAAAGTAAACTGAAATTGACCATAACAAAAATTGCCAATAATTAACAAAATGATTACGTACGAATAATAACAATGGTCGAAAACAAAGGCAGATAAAATATACTCAAACCAATGTGCCGTCAGAAAGTAAACTGAAATTGACCATAACAAAAATTGCCAATAGTTCACAAAATGATTACGTACGAATAATAAAAATGGTCAAAAACAATGGCAAATAAAATATACTCAAACCAATGTGCCTTTAGAAAGTAAACTGAAATTGACCATAACAAAAATTGCCAATAATTAACAAAATGATTACGTACGAATAATAACAATGGTCGAAAACAAAGGCAGATAAAATATACTCAAACCAATGTGCCGTCAGAAAGTAAACTGAAATTGACCATAACAAAAATTGCCAATAGTTCACAAAATGATTACGTACGAATAATAAAAATGGTCAAAAACAATGGCAAATAAAATATACTCAAACCAATGTGCCATCAGAAAGTGAACTGAAATTGATCATACCAAAAATTGCCAATAACTCACAAAATGATTACGTACGAATAATAAAAATGGTCAAAAACAAGGGCAAATAAAATATACTCAAACCAATGTGCCATCAGAAAGTGAACTGAAATTGACCATAACAAAAATTGCCAATAATTAACAAAATTATTACGTACGAATAATAAAAATGGTCAAAAACAAAGGCAAATAAAATATACTCAAACCAATGTGCCATTATAAAAAAAACTGAAATTGACCATACCAGAAATTGCCAATAATTTACAAAATGATTACGTACGAATAATAAAAATGGTCAAAAACAAAGGCAAATAAAATATATTCAAACCCATACCGATGCACAAACAATTTGGCAACAAGTTCAAGTAAACTAAAAATGGCACATATATTGGCAATCGCAGACTTATTCTGTAATTCAACTATTCGTCACGGCGATATACTATGATCTCTCACAGTTCGTTCGCATTGTAAGTAAAACAATGGAACAACAATATCTGGTTATGCAAATAAAATAGACTGACAAAAAACCATGTTGCCACAATTCATTGCTAATTATTAGCAATAACAATTACCAGATAACCGATCAACTCGGCCACATTTATCAAACACTACTATCTGTACCTACATATGCATACAGGTATGATGACATCGTGATACACAATTTTCTTTAGTCGAATTGTTATTGAACCTAATTCAATTAAAAGAAATTCGCATTAAGTATTGGCTAGGACACTACAGAGTTATTACTAGATCGGTTACAACGATCATCGACGTCACATTCAGCTGCTGAAGCTAACCATCGATCAAAAAAGTACCATTGTCACTATACATCACGTAACTTGTTTTGAGTTCCACGTAGCCATGTGCATATACAATGCAGATTCACACATCAACCTGAATGCATATAGGAGGATATAGCGCTATTAATCTACTAATCTATTATTTTCTACACCTCAGGGATATAAACGGCCGTTTATTGCCCTGCTCCAGCAGGGAAAACCGCTTTATTTCCCTTCGGTGTATAAAGTATCGTATGCACCACAGGGCAAACGTTGTTTTAGACTCGTGCGATTGTAATCCTCGGCTTCGCCTCGGAATACAACCTCGCACTCGTCGAAAACAACTTTTACGGCCCTAGGTGCATAATATACTATTATTACAGGTTAATTACAGTCAGAACCATTTATTGCAATCCCTGCTTGGAAGGTATCACTTTCGAGGTCTGTGTAGCGTGCGTAACGTGCCTGACTTGCGAACAGTGCTGCACTGATCGGGAGTGAGGCACGTTACGCATGCTACCCGGACTTCGAAAATCAAACTTTTCGTCGCAGGAATCACCAAAAATGGCGTTTCTCACGCATGCGAATATCGGTCGCTTTGCCGCACTCTTTTATTACAGTATACTATTGACGTTACTATCCAGTGTTGAAATGTCGCATAGTATATTAGAAAATCTATGATTTACAACGCAACTATTCGTTCGATCATAAATATCATAATAGTGTAATAGGACTCGTATTCGTTGCTCGCACAGGCGAATATCAATGAAGAAATATTTCGTACTTCCAAGAATAGGACACGCATCTCAATAGCATGAAGAATCGACCGTATTTTCTTCCTTCACTACTCAGATATAACTATGCTATCATTACACAGTATTAATAAATTGGAAATTATCAAACTATTATCATTAAATGTATTATCTACTTCGATTCTTCAAGCTATCTACACTAAACATGGTACAGCCATAGCATCTCATCGGAATATTCTAGTGTTTAAGAAATAGTCGGAAATCCGTTCAACACTGGATGGAAGTGTGTAAGAATCGCGTCTATACTCTATACGGAAATCATCAACGTATCTGTCTGTTGTAATGTAACAAATTTCATTGAGTTCGTTACGGTAGGCTTTCAATCTCGATGTATCAGCGTGAATTTCATTTTATTCTTTGAAGCTGCAAGTGCAATTGTTTGGCATCGTGCAACATGATAATAATTCTGTATAACTGTATCGTCATATGGAATATTAGGTTTACTATTTTGAGGTGTTCCAATCACTCATCAGTTGCAGTCAATATACAACTCCAACTTTTATTCGCTATTAAGATGTACTATTATAACCTTTACTATTGAAATGTACTAGTCAAATGTAAGTTGCAGTCCATATGCAACTTCAACTTTCATTTACATTACATGTATACTATAATCATTCTAGTCACATGGAAGTTGCAGTCCATATACGACTCCAACTTTTATTCATATTATACACTACAATTGTTGAAGCTCAGAATGGCAGATTTTCATCGTCGATTGTTACTATCTTGTTACAGCGTCATGTCTTCCACTTGTAAAACATGTTTCTTGAAAGACTTATGATCTAGAAATGATATTTTATACCGGTCGTCATTTTGTGAATGTTGTACAATTCTATAAGTCAGGTTAGATGTTAATTAGTATTTTGGTCGGGTGCTGCCGTCGTTCGAATAATGTGATGTCAGACATACTGATTCACGAGTCAGAATCGATCTAGAGTCGAAACAATTCAAGTAAACTTAATCTAACAATGACAAGCTATTAGTCAGGAAATAGGAGGGGAGAAGATAATAATTATACATCACAGTCTTTCGAAATTACTATAGGAATGTTGTAGTCATAAATAAGTTGCAGTCCATATACAACTGCAACTCTAATGTCTAATACATGTGATTATTCATATTTCATCTATTATCACCATCATGGCTCAAGCAACACACATATCATACCATCTAGTCTTATAATCTATTTATACCTGATATATCATACCTAATTACCAGAAGCTATGGCCTGTATAATTGACGCTATTCATTATCTCATATATCAGCATGTCTGACGATTGTGAATACTTATCGTTTAAGAACTATGATTGCTCGCGACTAATTTCATTATTCTATGAATTCCGTGAAATTTTAGAGCATGAATATAAATACGGCAATCTGAAACTAGCTATGCCTGTTCGGTTTTGTGGTATTTTTCAATCCTCATTCTTTGCCGTCGTCCTTTTCTAATTCTAAAAGGCTAATAGTTCGTTTGAATAACGTATAACGTCGTCAGGTTGGTTATTTGGAATTTCGGTTGTTTGCCGCCAGCGTTTGAATAATATGACGTCAAACATGCTGACTTGTGAGTCGATATCGATCGACAGTCGAGTCGAGGTAATAGAAGTGAACATAACCTTACAATAACAAGCGACTGACGTTTATCAAGACAATAATCGATATATAATCATACGTCGAACTATTCCGAAATTTCTGCATATTTTCAAGTAAAGAGCAGTAGAGATTTAAGAAATACTTTAAGCACATACATTTAATACAGCCACATTCAAAATTATGGGTATGATGACAGACGAAACTTAGCTAGCTGAATTCTAACCTAAGTTCAACACAGATCTACCGTGGTAATGGAAACTTTCTTCGCTCACTAATAAACCAGGATGCTACTAACACACCTTGCACGGTATGCTACACAAATAGACACCTTCTAAATCACGCCATTAATATAACGTAGAATTGAGAATCTGTAACTGGCAAGCTCTCGTAGTTATTATATGATCGATGATTCTTTTACTTTAAACAGGAACCAGAATCGATATGAGAAACTGGTACAGGCACGCAAGCTCAGAAGGGCGACCATTCCAAGACAAAATATTAGCTTTCCACTGCTGAAACCTGAGATTCTCCATAGATCCATAGATTACATGATCTATACTCAGCATTTCCGGTCGCTCACTTCATTTGCCTCCTTCATCAATCGTCACCGTAAGAACTCGACTATGTGAAGTGGTTCTAAACTAGCGCAGCCGCTATAACTCATTGAAACATCTTAGATCGAGAGGTATGCTATGAAATCGTTGCTTTCAAGTCAACGTGATCAATAGAACAGCAAACCCAGAAAATCACAACTGCAGCATCAAAGTATCAATTTCGTGTATTCTTATGATTTACAGGCAAGCTACGTCAGATCAGCCAATATTTCAGGATCACAGATGGCCCTGCAAAGATTCCAATCCCCGTTGATCTAAAGATCGATACGTCACTCTTCTGCACTTTCGGATTCTCACCATACCTGAACCTGGTCGATCGTCCTCCACTGGAATTATTAGAAGGCCACAGACACGCACGCAAGCTCGAAATGGCCATTGTTTCAAAAGCAAATTTTAGCCTACTGCTTCGAGGCTGTAAAGTCTCCACAATTCTTTGCAATCTTGCGCCACAGAGCGAGCGAAAGAATCAATCTGGATATCACATATTGAAAGGTATGTTATACGAGTTGTTAAGGATATTCTTATCACTTTATAATAAAAACACATCCTTGAAATTATTCGTGTTTATTCATGAACCTTTTTTAATGAATATTATTGTTTGAGAAATGCGTGCTCCCGTGCGAGCAGCTGTTACATTCTGGTCACAAAACAATTGCTTATCTATTATCTGCGCAATCGCGTGTGCGTATCATTCAAACTATTACTATTCTCTTAAACATGCCGCCCGCCTTGAAACGCTATGAGTTTCAACTCAAGGTAAGTAACAAATCAAACATTGAATAAGTGTAACTATAAGTGATTAACATATAACTTTTTACGAAGTTATCTTTCATACGTGTCCTAACTCTTGTATCAAGTAAATCTTATGGACAATAAGCATAAATTGTGATAATACATTGTCAGTCTTATTAATAATCATATATTCGTTTCAGGTATTTTTCCAACTATCAGGTAAGTACTAATTGCTCTAATTTTCCATAGGCAAAGCGCATACTCTTCTAACAGCTCTTTTAAACATTCCACTTACAGTTCGTACGGTAACAACACGCACAACACTGTCAGCGCCGGGATGAATTTCGGTAATTCGACCTAAACACCACTGCATTGGTGGCAAATTGTCCTCGATCAAGAGAACCAGTGCGCCGACTTCTAGATTCTTGGAACCTACAGTCCATTTGGTTCGGGACTGGAGTTGCTGTAAGTATTCGTGAGTCCAGCGCTTCCAAAAGTGCTGACTTAGTTTCTGAATATGTTGCCATCTTGACAGTCGATTATCAGGTGTCTCTAAATAATTATCTTGCACAGGCTCTAGTAAGGAGTCTCCGATCAGGAAATGAGCAGGAGTGAGAGATAGAAGGTCGTTAGGATTTGAGGATAGGGGTGTCAAAGGGCGAGAATTTAGAATAGCCTCAATCTGTGTAAGAAGAGTGTAGTATTCTTCAAATGTATAAGTTAAGCCTTTCGTTATTGTGTACAGATGACGTTTCACCGACTTAACTGCTGCTTCCCACAATCCTCCGAAATGTGGTGATCTGGGCGGTATGAAGCTCCAGTTTATTCGTTGGTTTGCAAGTTGTTCTCGAAGTTCCAGTTCTTTCTTCGTTAGAAATTCGTACACTTGCTGTAGCTCTCGGTTTGCTCCAATAAAATTCGTTGCATTGTCGGAATACAAATTACTGCAGATACCTCTACGGGCAACAAATCGTCGTAGTGCTGCTAAAAAAGCTTCTGTTGTTAAACTTCCCACCAATTCTAGATGCACTGCCTTGGTTTGGAAACAGACAAATACCGCAATATAAGCCTTGGCAGTAGGTATTCTACCTCGTCGTCTGCTTTCTCTTACCATCAAGGGCCCTGCGTAATCTACTCCTGTTGTTGCAAATGGTCGAGAGAATCCTTTTACTCTTGAAGCTGGTAAATCAGCCATTATAGGTTCCGATATCTTTGGTCTGAATCGGAAACATGGAACACATTCTCTTGTTATTTTCCTTGCTTCTCTTCTGCCTGACAACGGCCAATAGTTTTGACGTATCTCGCTGAGTAATTGCTCCGGTCCGCAATGTCCTAGTCGAATATGCTCTTCTCTCATTATTATCTTCGTAAGATGATGCTTAGCAGGTAAAATTATCGGGTGTTTCTGTTCCATTGGTATGGAGGCATTTCGAAGACGTCCACCTACTCTGATTAGGTTATTTTCATCCAGTATAGGCTGTAAGGATAAAAGCTTATTGCTGTGATCAATCACTTGTTTTGCCTTCAATTGCTTAAACTCTGACGCAAATTCTTCTCGTTGGGTCATCTGAATAACGCAGACCTGGGCAGCTTCTAGTTCTGTCACCGTTAATGGTCCACTTTTACGTTGTCTTTTGCAGTTTTGAATGAATCTAAGGCAATATGCCACCACTCTCAACAGTTTTTTAAATGATGAATATTTTTTGAGTACTTCGGGAGGTTTATAAATACCTATTAAAGTGACACTTGTCTTCACCTCTGGTAATCTTTCATTTAGACTTAATGGCTGTTCTGGCCATTTTTCTTCAACTGTGAGCCATTGGGGGCCATGCCACCAAAGTGAGCTGTGTTGGAATGTGTCTACAGCTACTCCTCTGGATAAAAGGTCTGCTGGATTGTCATTCGACCTAACGTGATGCCAGGTTGCTTCTTCGGTGCGACGTTGAATCTCTGCCACTCTATTTGCAGCAAAAGTTTTTAGAACATGTGGTTCAGTTTTAATCCAATGAAGGACTATGGTTGAATCGCTCCAGAGATGCACATTCCGTATTCTTTTCGTCAAAGTTTCTTGTAGCATGTTAACTAATCGCGATAGAAGTAAAGCCGCACTCAATTCCAATCTTGGTAAAGTTACTATCTTCAAAGGTGCTACTCTCGATTTGGAGCAAATTAAAATTGAATTTAATTCTCCCGTCTTAGATTTACTAACTGCGTATACACACGCTCCATATCCTTTTTCCGAAGCATCTCCGAATCCATGTAGGTCGAATTTTAGTGTTACATGGTTAGGATTAATATTCCTGGGGATGATTATCTTGTTGACCATTGGTAAAGATCTGTAGTAGTCCAACCAAGCTGTATAGATATGCTGTGGAAGCGCTTCGTCCCATCCTAGTTCCAACTGCCATAATTGTTGCATGATTAACTTGGCTTGCATTAATACAGGACCTAGTAGACCTAGGGGATCATAAATTTGCGAATTGCAAGATAGGATACTACGTTTAGTTGCTTTGGGATTCTCTGGCATTAATACTCGATATTTGAACATATCCGCTCTACTGTCCCATAGCATTCCTAGTACTTTTATCGCGTCCTCTTTGTCGAGAACTAAAATAGAATTAGTTTTACACTCTTCTGATAGATGTGCCAGTACTCTTGGATCGTTGGATCGCCATTTACACAATGGAAAACTTCCTTCATTAGCTAACTTATTAATCTGTCGTTGTAGTTGGATCGCGTCTTCGAGGGTTTCTGTCCCCGTTAACAAATCATCCATATAAAAATCATTTCTCATTGCAACTGCTGCTTTTGGAAATCTATACTCTTCATCATCAGCTAATTGTTTCAAACAGCGCTTAGCTAGATACGGTGCACAGGCTGTACCGTAGGTGACGGTTGTTAAGTTAAATTTCTCAACAGGCTGATCATGATTCTTCCTCCATAATATGCGTTGTAGTGGTTGATCAACTTCCGCTACTAAGATTTGCCTAAACATCTTCGTTATGTCAGCGGTGAGAACGTAATTATAGCACCGAAATCTTATCATCAATACAATGAGGTCATCTTGTATATTTGGACCCTGTAATAATTTGTCGTTGAGCGATTTGCCAGAAGATGTTTTTGCTGATCCATCAAATACAACTCTCAGTTTTGTAGTTATACTTTCTTCTCGGATAACTGGTTGGTGAGGTAGGTAATAAACCTCTCCTTCCTTGAATTGATCGTTTGTCACAGGTACCATGTGACCAAGTTTTTGATATTCGTCCATGAAATCATCGTATCGTTTCTTGATCTCAGGATGCTTACGCAGACGCCGCTCTAAAGAATACAGTCTTCGTAATGCTTGATTTTCCGAGTCACCTAAAATTACTTCAGATTTCTGCGGCAAGCAAACTACATATTTTTTCAATGCCTTGTTTTTAGTGACAGTATTTGAATAGTGTTGTTCGCATATGATATCTTCCTTTGATCGACATGGCTTTTCAAGAACTTCTTCCATTTTCCAGAATTTCTCTAACCTATCTTCTAATTTTGTCAGCAAGTTACAAGACAACGACTGAGTTATTCTGCCTAATTCTTGGCTAACTAGTTCGCCACCAACTATCCATCCTAGCAACGTCTTTTGGATTCTCGGATGATATTTTGATTCGTAGAATTGTCCTACACACAGAATCTGCCAGAATAATCCAGCACCCACCAATACATCTATTTTCCCTGGAATGTAGAAAGTAGGGTCCGCTAAACGTATATGTGATGGTATTTTGATCGCTGTTGACGCAATCTGTACCTGTGGCAATTTCTCTGTAATAGCTGGTAGAGCAAAACAATCTAGAGACGCTCGAAAACTATTATTTTGTGATTTTAGCCGAAGTTTTACAGCTTTTTGAGCTCGTGATTGTGTCTGATTTATCCCCCCGATTGAGAAATTTACACTTTTGCTCGGTAACTTGAGTTTTGTTACTAATTCCTCAGTTATTAAATTAGTTTGAGAGCCAGGATCAAGCAACGCTCGGCAAGTATGCTCTTTTCCGTCAACATCGTAGACTGATATCAAAGCGGTTGATAGCAGTACTTGTGTCTGCTTCGATATAGGTGAACAGTGTCCAACAACGAGAGGTCTGTCGAGATCTATTGCATCCAATGGATCTGTGTCTTCTGTAGAACTCTCGTATATTTCAACTTCTTCCTGATTTCCTTCTATGTAATGAGTTGCTAAAGTCCCGCTGTGACTAGCTGGTCTTTGAGTATCACCTGATCCTGTGGGTGGTGCTCTGCCTTCTACGTGTAACAAAGTGTGATGCTTTCCAGAACATTTTTTACACGCGGTTGACTGACAATCTTTGCCTGAGTGACCTTTCCGCAGGCAGTTCCAGCAAAGCCTTAGCTTTTGAACTTCATCCCTCTTTTTTTCGACAGGTAGCTTCAAGAATCCATCGCATCGATTTATGAAATGTTCTTCCGAACAATACCAACATTTAGGTGTCATCGTTGAAGCTAACGAAACTCCTTTTTCTGATTTCTTTGTAGCGTAGCTTGGTTTCAGTTCTTGACGTGGCTTCCCATGCTCCACCATCTCCATAGTTTGGCATTGGTTTGTTAAAAAATCTACTAGTTGAATGAAGGTCGGTAGCTCCTCCGATTCGAGTGAACTTACGTGCTGTTCCCATTCACGCCTAATAGGATAGTCGAGTTTACCTGTCGTCAGGTAAATGAGCATCGTATCCCAGGACGTGACAGGCTGTTTCAGCATTTCCAATGCTCTTAGATTTGTTCTCAATTGATCGATGAAAGGGCGCAGAGCTGCGTGATTTCCTTTCACTATTTGAGGTAATTCAAATATTTCCTTTACGTGTTTGTAAACAATGAGCCTTTTATTTTCATATCTTCGAGTCAATGCTTCCCAAGCTACTTGATAATTTCCTGAAGAAGTTTCTAGCGATTGTATCACCTGCATCGCCTCTCCTTCAAGTGAACTTCGAAGATATTGAAACTTTTCGATAGATGACAAACGCTTGTTAGAATTTATCACTGTGTCGAACGTATCTTTGAATAATAGCCATTGATCATAGCTTCCGTTAAACGTTGGTAATTTTAACGTAGGTAACTTTACGTTAGTTTTTTGTGAGGATACACCTGCAGCTGATTCTACCGTATTTCCTAATTTTTCTTTCGCGTCAGCGATAGCTGGGTAGTATACACTTTCAAATTCTTCTCTCTCCTTGATTTCCGCATCCCTCTGTTCGACGACGTCCATGTCCCGTAACAATTCTATTTGTTCTTGCGTTTCCTCGAAGTCTCTGTAGGTCTCTTCTGCTTTGGATAGTCTCTCCGGTAATTGATTAATATTTGATTCATTACAGGAGTCCAAAAATGTTCTGAACCTAGTCATTTTTGCCTTTTCTTGACCACGAGTCGCACGTAATTGTTTTAACGTCGGCATTTTGTATTGTTTATGTAATTAGGGATAGGAATGGAAGAAAAGAAATGATATGTAGGGTAGGAAAGATCGGAGACTCGCTTACCGTTGATGACAGTAGTTCGCTGGAATCCGCGTCTTTCTTGTTCCGATGTGTGAATGTGAAGAAGGATGTCGTCTATGATCCGCTCGCTTCTTCGCACGCCCGTCCGATGATTGTGAGAATGAACGCCCGTGATGCGCTCGCCGATTTCGTTTCAAAGCTTGCCGATTTTGTTTCAAATAGCTCGCCTTCCCGATGAGTGAGAGAGCAAGACTGCTTTTTCTGCCTTGCCTCTGCGTTTACGAGCTTCCGACTGCGTGGAAGACTCGTTACCGTGTGAGTGTGAGAGAGAACGCATGAGACGCTCCCGCTGCATCCATTTTGAATGAGAGAACAAGACTGCCGTTTCTGTCTTTTCTCTGCTTTTTGAGTACTTTCGACTGCGTGAAAGTCTCCCGTTTCGATTTTTTTTTTACCGATTGATTATTTTTTCCGTTTTAATAACCAGTTTTATTATTTTGTGTTTCAGGTTCGAGTATGAGACTACGCCGAACCATTCCGATTGATGTATTAGGATCTTATCCCACGTTTAATTATCACACCACACTGTAATCCGCACTTAGTATCCGGCTCGAAGGACCAAAAATGTTAAGGATATTCTTATCACTTTATAATAAAAACACATCCTTGAAATTATTCGTGTTTATTCATGAACCTTTTTTAATGAATATTATTGTTTGAGAAATGCGTGCTCCCGTGCGAGCAGCTGTTACATTCTGGTCACAAAACAATTGCTTATCTATTATCTGCGCAATCGCGTGTGCGTATCATTCAAACTATTACTATTCTCTTAAACACGAGTCGATATTTCCCAGCTTGTCATCGCCACGGCAACATGGGATATATTTTAGTGATTGCTGTGACATTTCTGTTAGAGAATTGATCGTTTGGTGATTGTATGATTCTTACAGTGACCTGAATTAAATTGCAGTAGGCAAGCACGCAGGCTCCGAACAATCAACGTTGCAAAACAGCTATGAGCCTGTTACTGCGTCCGACAGCGCAGTCTCCGTGTATCCCTGTTATCGTTACATCATTGGGCTTTCGACAGCTATATATACCTTCTGTTCGACGAATCGTTGGTTGTTATATCGCTAAGACGACTGACGTTGTTACGACTGGCAGAGCTATCACGCAAAGCCATTCAACATACCAATGTCCCACATCAACAGGTATGCCATGCAAGTCAATACTCCACAACCCAACTTGATTCGCGTAACATGGAATAGTAGACCACACCTGCACTCTTTATGTCAATAATAATTCATTCACACAGTACTATATTCAACAGGGTAACTTGAATCATTTTCGTCATCAATACTTTGGAACGGACAAGCATGGAAGCTCGCTACCAACGGTCAAGTTCACCTAACTACTGATCATCAGTCGCCATTGCTCTTCATCAACAAGCAATAGAATGGTTATTGAGGGCACATTAGCCCGATCTACCAATGATCCAAGTACACTTCAGGACCTGAAGACCTTGGTTTATTGAATATGTACTTCTTGCCTCAACGAACCGGTCCAATCGCTCGCAAGCATCATACAAACTTCGAAATCAGTATTTGAACACGGCGACATACTTGTTTTATATTACCAGATAATCAAACACGCCATATTGATATGCTCAATATGAAAACCCACTTGATGGTCAATTTATTCATTAGGAATCGTTAGCAGCAACGACTTATTCGCCGTCTATGGTGCTTAAATTATTCAACATATTGTTTATCATACTTACGTGATTACTTTCAAATTTAGCAGCAAGCCTTAAATGTTAACGCAGGCTGTGTAAAACAATATTGATCCTGTCACAGTGAATGAGACAAGTCTACAATTTACACTGAAAAAAGTACAATTTATTGCTACGCTAATCCACTACATGCCAGTAGAAAAAGCTAAGGAGAAGAAGACTGTGCTGATCACTCGGCAAGCAATCTCTAGCCAGTCAGTACATACACAAGTCAAGCTATTATTACAGTCTTGCCGAGTCCGCTGAATTTCGTTATTATCATTTTCCGAAATATCAAACATGAAGCATAAAGTCCATGCAGCCTATTAGCAATTGAAAAATATTAAAAAAAATGCCACGAACCCTGTTGGGAATAAAAATTTGACTGATTTTAAGTGGTCGTGAGAAGAACTTAGAACACAGCGTGACTGGAGAACGATTCATTAAATTAAAAACGAAGCCAGTTTATAGAAGTTAGGTTTCAAACTACTATTTGTACAGATGAATGATGTATTAGCGACTTTCATTTTTATACATATTTTATTGATTGAGTGTGGAATGAATAGTGTTGAATGTTTGAGCTTCACAAGAGAAAAACAAAATCATTCACTAAATGAAAAACAGTTATTTCATGTTAGTGAATATGTCCGGCTGAACGAACCAAATTATTTATCTGTCTTTAATTGTACAGAGATTCTTTCTTCGTTCGCTTGTGCAGACCTCACAAAAACAGAAAAATAACTGATAGACAGTATATAATTTGGTTCGTTCAGTTCGATATACAAATACTGATATAATGTTAAGACTATAAAAACGATAAAGTAATTGAACAAAAAAGTTCAACATTGAAAGGAATGCAACGACTTGAATTATTCATATGATAGAATTTAATCCCTCGATGCGTTCAATGTGTGAGGAGAGGCGATCAAATAGAGTCATTTATTTGATAATTCTTGCATTTTGAAAGAATCAGTGATAGTTGTAAGCTAGTACCTGCTACAAGCTATACCTGGCAAATTAAGTTTCACCGAATAAATTATTTATGTTTGTCACAGTTGACAGTTGAAGTAAATGTTTTTTTTCTTTTGCGCCCATTGCCCGAATTCCGAATATATCTTTTGAGATAATCACATTATACAAACGTACCACCCCTCTGAAATTACATAAGCAATTCTTCAAGCGGAGAAGGTCCACCTACATCCACGTATATACTGAGTATATGTATTAGAGGAGAGGATTTAAGTCAGGCCGAATTACGGATTCGGGGAAGATAATACGGATTCAAACAGAAAGACGATGTTTAATACTGGTTTCCGAGATATTAGTCACGAAAGTTTGATGAAATAGCGCATCTTTTTTCGTCTTCTTCGCCCAATTTCTTCGCTAGACGCTTGCTAGGGACATCACTTCCGAACGAACGGCTGCACGGATCGACTTGGGATTTAAATCCTGGTTGTGTGCCGCGCAAACCTCGACCCCTATTGATTTTGAGCCGAATCCGATTTGGTACTCGGTCGGTATTGATAAATAAGATCGCGAAGTGATAATTCACAATATGACCGCCCGTCCGCGCTGCTCGCGACTCGCCGTAATAAAATGTCAATCAACTATCTATGATCTAGTTCTTGACTCACGGTCGATAGAGAAATCGATCGAAGATCAAGTTTGGTCATATCATAACCTGAATGTATATATCATGTATATATCAATAATATTTTGTCAGTGATCACGACGTGCTTTGTGCTGTGCTGGTGCTTTAAATAGGGTATCAATCACTTGATTGAGTGATATGAATATAAATTCTACGTAATGACACATTACGAAATCGCATAATAACCTCAAATCTACTTTCAAGATACTGGAACAATCAACACCGTCTCCATGATATTCGTCCAACAGATCTTCATTGCCGATACGGGAAAACATTTTGATTGAACGCCAAAGATTTGTCAAGGTAGACGTGAAAAAGAATGCTGTTGATTAGTCATTGACATGAGATATACTACAGATGTCCATACAGCTACCGGACGACTGCCATAATTCCGCCGCCAAAGAATGCGCCACTTCTCAAAGTTGCCCTGAATCCTTGGAGTCAGTGTTGTGTCCTCCTAAGCTGCTTTATACAAGTCAAACCAGCCAATTGTAATTTGTAACACACTGAGAATGTTCAATCAGATAATCAACGGAGCTGGCAAAGCCGCTACATACACAGATCAACACGAACAATTCGTTCAGAATCGTTTGGTACCCCGTGAAAGCTCGATACGTCCTCATTGTAAGTATCTTTCCTCGTTGCATTGATTCCGTTCCTACAGAAAATCTATAACGGTGAAATTTTGAACCAAACCCTACAACGTTTGTTAATTCGTCTGTGTAATGGAGTAATCTGATCTTTACAGGACAGCAATAGTCACACATCATTCGAATGACCAACGTTCTGAGATGGAATACTTATCTACTGCGTCTGACGCCTCACGGTCTTCCGGCTATCTGCAATCGATGTTACATTACAACCTAAGCCATTCCTTGCGTCAACACCGAGCGTATCATAATTTGCAATACCTGGGGAACGATCGATGCGACAGTGAACTGCACGGACGGATACACGACGCAGAGA
The DNA here is from genome assembly GCA_018257835.1 of Euura lappo. Classification (NCBI taxonomy): domain Eukaryota; kingdom Metazoa; phylum Arthropoda; class Insecta; order Hymenoptera; family Tenthredinidae; genus Euura; species Euura lappo. Next base: position 226,704 of record JAEUYN010000601.1, on the reverse strand, counting down.
GTCTTGCCGAATGCATTGTACGCCGATCGGCGCGCCGAGCAAAACTCTTCACTCAAAAACTAAGTGAGTAACTTTATTTTATCAAAGGTTAAACGAAAAGTTTATAACTGCAATATGTATGTCTAATAATTGATTATTTGTGAAACAGATCCATTAGAGTACGCCAGATCAAACCACGGGAACGCAGAGTCAGACCAGATCAGAATGACAATTCGTCCGTCTCCAGAAACAATGATTACTACAACATTCGTGTTAAGTACGGAAAAAAATCTGAGAAAAATGAACAAATCGATCACGATGACTCAGCTCCGACAGTATCCCATAGATCACAAATCTTTACTCGACATGAGAGTTGCTTGCTTCATTTCTCACCTGATTGATCGTCACCGCAGGGACACGACTATTGTGCTCATCATCAAAAGGTATGCTATGAAACTGATGCTTCAAACTCATCCTTAACGATGGAATAGGGAACCCAGAAAAACACAACTGAAAATTTCTTTCATAGTATTTATTTCCGTTTATTCCTATGGTTTACAGGGGAGCTACTTTGGAGAAACCAATGCATCGGGGTTGAAGATGAGTCTGCAAGAGTCTGTATTTCCATTGATCTTGTGATAGATATACCACTTTCTCGCACTCCCAGCTTCTCACCGTGCCTCAACCTGTTCAATCGTCGTTTGCTGATATAAGTATGTGGAAACAAAATAATTCAGAATGGCCAATGTTTCGAATTCAAACATCAGCCTGATACCACCACCAGGCTTCAAATCTGCACAATTGTTTAGAATCTTACATCGGAGAACGAGCAAAAGAACAAATCTGAATATTTCATATTGGAATGTATGCTATACAAGTCGATAGTCCCCGACTTCCCTCTGCCACCACAGCATGGGATATTCAACTACCAGGTTGTTCAAATTTTTATGATTCTCAAAGTGACCTACATTATTATTGGATTTAGGTGGACAAGCATGCAAAGGACAATGATTTCTGTAAGCTTAATGACCCCAAAACCTCGTTTTACCACAGAATCTGTTGCAAATAAACAGTCGACTGATTTTACCTAGAAATGAGAAACAATTAGAATGCAGCGTGACCTGATGATAAATCAAGAGTTTATCTCAGCTATTCCTATTCAAAGAAGTTTAGTTTATTACTCCTAATGTTTACAGGTAAATAACTTATTCATAAATTGTATCTTTTGACATATTTTATTAATGAATTGCTGAATGTATAGTGTCGAATTTTTATTCGATTGAACTTGCATTTCGGGAGAATGAATGATAGTTCTAAGCTAGCACCTGATACAAACTGTGGCTGTTAAAGTGCTGAAATTTTGATTCCACATTAAGTTAGGTTGGGCTAGGTTAATTCAACAAGTTAAGACTGTATACAAAAAAATAAACTTCTATATAATAAATTATTCATGTGTGTCACAGATGACAGTTGAAGTAAATCTGTCTTTTCATTCGGAATGTTTCTCCCCGTACCATACTTCCGCATGTATTTCCTGACATAATCATACTATATACAAAATTACAGAATTAAAATAATTCAATTTCTTTGAGCGCCACGGTAGTTTTACCGTACATACAGTTGTGGTGGGATTCTTTCGGCCAGTGGAATTAAATTGACTCGCTCATGCACAAAGCGTACCGTCAAGTATTCCGTACAAAAACTGTACGAAAGTTGGAATAGTTGATACGTTAATCCGATTGAAATAATTATTGTCGGTTAAGTATGAAACAGCAGTATCCATATTGTGTACTTGCAAAAAGTAGTGAAATCCAACACAAAAACATCGTAGATGTAAAAAAATCCGCCAAGTACCCACGCAAAAATGAGCAAAACGTATCGCCAGTCTCTGTCGTGAAATCATGAAAGAAACCAAGCACCGAGCGTACCCCTTCGATCTCTCAGCAAGTCTACGTCGTCAAGTCGGAGTTTCGTGTGAGGATTTCGGAACATCATTCCGAGAGCTACGTACTTCGCGGGCACATTCGGTCCCGTGGAGCTATACAGACAACCCGCTGACAAACCGTTTACGTTTCATGCAGAAATTGAGTTTTTAATGCGACAACAATGAAATATACCCGAAAACTAGTCATTCCAACCAATAATCGTAGCAGAACTTACTTCTACATGTCCTAAATCATAAGGGTCACGTTACAGAGGTCAATCCCTTAGACAATACACAATAATCGTGATCCTTCCATTGTCATCAGATCAGACTCAGAACTTTGGGAGTCACGTACTTTATACTATGGAGCCGATGAGCGACGTAAAGTAGGTTTTCCTATGATAGGTGACTTATCGTCAAGCTCAATTAGTATGTTTGTATCAATTATGAGGGAATAAACTTATCCAATTGGAAAACGGTTAAATCAAGAAAACTTTACTTTGTATTTCGGCATCAAACCTAAAACTCACAGCAACGAATGTACGTGAATGCTATAAGTAGTAGTGAGCGTGACAGTTTGATCAAATGATGAATATAAAATCATTCGCAGCTACACATCACTGCGGAAAGATTGGCGCGTGCGAGTTTACGGGAGTGCTGTAGTGCGGGCGCCTTCAGGCGCTCGCACGCAAGCACGGACGTAAACTCGCACGCGCCAATCTTTCAACTGCCCAGAAGAAGTCGCCCAAAAACTCGGAAGATGGATTTTAAACGAGTGTGAATAAAATCAATGTTATCTGCAGATCGGACATTCGTCAGTCAATGCAAGATTCATGACGTACATACATATGACGATATACAGCGACCGGAAACAGTGTACTTTGAGACATCCATCAGCCGCCAAGTGCCGATACCAGCAATTCTTCACAGTCGAAAGAACGAACAACCAAACAGAATAAAACTCCAGGTAATCGTGTTCTATCGATCTGTAGATTTGAAATGCCAGATTTGATGAATGATCAATATGGAAAACAGTAGAACAAAAAAATCGTTCGCAAGATACGTAAAAGTGCTATGTCAATCCAAAGCAAAAACAAAAAATACAAAATAATTACCCGAATGTGCCCGCCAAGTACGTAGCTCTCGGAATGATGTTCCGAAATCCTCACACGAAACTCCGACTTGACGACGTAGACTTGCTGAGAGATCGAAGGGGTACGCTCGGTGCTTGGTTTCTTTCTTGATTTCACGACAGAGACTGGCGATACGTTTTGCTCATTTTTGCGTGGGTACTTGGCGGCTTTTTTTACATCTACGATGTTTTTGTGTTGGATCAATAATGGGAGCTGCGATTTTTCTAGAATTTTAACATCCCGCAAACTTAGTCTCCATACCTTTCTTTTCTGAATTTTTGTGAATGTTTAAAGGACCATTGAACTGATCTACCTGACCTAACTTGAGTCGGGCACGGTAAGTAGATGGCTGAAGAAACTTGTCAGGATTGCTATGTTCATTCTTGAATCTTTAAGGTACTTCAAAACAGAAAAAAGTTGTGTTTTTTGATAGGCTCACTACAAACATTTACTTTCTCTTTCAATGTCAACCTTATTATAAAAGTTGCCAAAGAATCGTACTGTGTAGAGGTGACCGGGGACAATAGGCGCACTTTTCAGTTTTTCATTTTTAATTTTGTTTTGGTTGCATGGAATTATTTCGTCTTGGTCCCATTTTGAAGAGTGAACCTTCTGCTACCTACATCCGGAGTTTCATTTCTTAATCTTAAATAGAACACGAGTAACTGATTTTAATGTCGACCAAAATTTTTGTGCCAACTTGCCCCGGCCACGGGGCACGATGGCGCACTATCCGGGGTGAGTAGGCCTGGAGGTAAAGGTGATAGAAAAAACACTTTTTGGATAACTACTCAACTTTAATGGGTCACTTTTGTGATTGAAACTTTTCAAAACTTTGAACAATGAGATAATAGACATATCGTCAACAAACAACTCACAATAAAACTATATTTTTTAGCATAAAAACGTATTAATAATATACTTCCTTAATTTTAATAGTCATAGCATTTAATTATCACTTTAATAGTCTTATTAATAGTAATATTACTCTTTAGGCACTCGATATATTAACTGGCAAGGATTCAAACTATAACTATATTTGGTATGAATAACGTAGAATAATATTTTTCTGAATCACAATAGTCATAGCTTCGTTATAGTAATAATACTCTTCAGACTACTCGAGATATTATTTGACAAGAATTCAAACTATAACTATATTTGGTATGAATAACGTAGAATAATATGTTTTATTAATTTTAATACTGAATTCTTTTCAATATATTATGCATATTAGATAGATGAAGATAAATTCAAAATCAAGAACTTGAAATCGAACATCCGGTGCTTAGACCTTGGGACAAAAAATATTTGGTAGTAAAAACAAAAAATTGAACAACATCAAACACAAAGAACCTCAAGTGACGTAAGTAATATTGGGTATTGGACGGAAAAAATGATTATCATGTATTTGAAATATTCCTATTCCAATATAGTTCAACAGAACGATCATCATGAGCGTAATATCTAATCAGACTCTTCATTTTCTGACTCACAATTGGAACAGACGTAAAACAACGTCGATCCTGTGATACAATTTTCATGGGCCCACATTTTACAGATTGTGCATTGTACCCATTTTTCTCCTGCCGAATTTTTATCATAGTGATCCATGCAGACTAGACAAAAACTTCCTTCTGCCTCTGAATCTGAATCCACGGGTTCCTTCAAATTTTGGTCTTTTGCACTTTTTCTACCACGTTTGGGCAGTTTCTTGTTGGGCAGTTTCTTGGCAGTTTTACTTGCTTCGTTCCTTACAGCTTTGGCCTCAGCCGAGGCATTTTTGACCGGAGTACCTGTCAGTTTTGCCATTTTCTTTGGTTTACTTCTTGCAGCCTTGGCTTCAGCCAAGGCATTTCCGACCGGAGTATCGGTCAGTATTGCCGTTTTTCTAGTCCGTTTATTCGGCTTTCCCGTCTTTCTCGGACCAGCCTTCGGTAAAGGTCGAACCTCTTCTGGGGTGGTTATTACTTTATTCGGCAGGCCACTGGTAGATGGTTGTGGACTGGCTGGAATATTTTCTCGGGCTTCGATAGTGGGATTCGTTAGGTTATGATTCAGGTCTATTTCCATTTGAACAGCCGCTTCTGCCACGGGATTTTCAATGTTAGTTTCACCGGATGCTGGCATAGGTCGATCAGTGGAATAAGACGGCATGAAATCCTGTTCGGTGAAAATATCCCTATCAAAAGGACATATTCCCGTCACTCTGAACCCAGCTGTAATATTGGACGGGGTAGCAGCCCGCGGCAGTGCATCACGAACAATGCCAGGAATATGATATATAGTCATGGGAGTTCCCGGATTATTCGTCATCCATGAATCAGAAGCTGAGTTGATGTACTTTTTTAAAGGTCCAAATACACTTCGATCGAGTGGCTGTAGTTTATGGGAACAGTGTGGCGGAAATGAGAGCATTGTGATTCCGTTTTGTTTGCAATAATCCAAGCCTTCAATTGAAAGGTGCGAGTCGTGGTTGTCCAAAAGGAGCAGGAGCGGCTGATCTACTGAACATTTTGTGTGCTTAACAAAATGTTTAAAAAACAACAAAAAGCTGTCCTCCTTCATCCAGCCTGAGGGATTGCAAGCTCCACCGCCTCCTGGAGGTGCATTAGCGAGGAAATGATCTTTGAAATTCACTCGTGGGAAAATCATGAATGGTGGTATGGAATTTCCCAAAGCTGACACAGCAAAAGCCATAGTTACCAAAGTACCACGTTCCTGAGAGGTAACTCTACCGATTTGCCGAAACCCCTTTCTTGCTACCACCTTATTCGGCCTCTGAACCGTCGTAATTCCCGTTTCGTCCATGTTCCAAATATCATTGGGTGTCAGTTTGAGCCGTTTATATACTGCCTGGAGGTTATCGAAAAACATTTTCACGTTTGACTCATTGAAGCTGGAAACTCGCGCAATACTTGTGGGCTGTGGTGTTCTGATGGACAATCGAGGGTGTCTTTTCATGAAAGAACTGAACCAATCAGGCCCCGCCATTTCGTTTGTCGACCAACTACCAGGTATTTTCTTGTCGAGGACTTTTGCATACTGGAACGCAAACTTTCTGATTTCTTTCTGATTTTGACGTATTCTTCTAATAAATCTTCTTCTTTTTGTTCAAACACCCTGTTATGAGGTACATATCCAATGCGCAACGATTTGGGATCATCCTCCATCGTCTCCAGATCAATCGCTTGTGAGAAATATCGCGTCAAGCTTCTGCTTGGTATTCCAAACTCTTTTGCGACGAATCGAATAGACTGGCCTCCGGTTTTGATCCGTTTCACAGCCGCAATGATGACTTCGGGGGGTGTCTGACAGTTGTCAGTTTTCCTTTTATAAGTTCTCATGTTCTGTAATATGAATCGAAGGAAAAAAGTTTAAACTGACAGGAAATGAAGTGAGAAAACATTTGGGGCAAGTTGGCTCTGACGCCTGTGACGTGAAAAAACATTTGAGGCAAATGGCAGTGGCGCCAACTTGCACCAAAAAATGTGTGCTAACTTGCCCCGAACGCGTTGCTAAGCACCAACAAGTAAACAATCGAACAAAACGCTCAAGGAAATATAAAATTGAATCATCATCTATTGAATAACATCTTAAGGTATGTGTCGACACGCCCTCGCATAGATAAGGATGCATTTAGGTACTCAAAATGAGTTGGATAAGGTGACGTGAGAAATTACTTACCGCTTCCCAAAATAAACATTGATGGATTACTGCTGTCACATTCAATCGGCCATGTTGTTTTTTTCATAGCGATTGGGACGCCACCTGACGCATACTATGTGAAAACGGCAGTGCTCCCAACCACATAACAAAAAAGTTACAAGCTTTGCGCCTACCGCCCCGTGCGCCTATTGTCCCCGGTCACCCCTATTGCTGAGCATCGCCAACGTTCATTTGCAGCAGTCGCACGGCGAAGTTCACGGTTCGGAATCACTATAGTATATGGGGCTGTCCACGTCAATTCACTTAGCCTCCAGACCACAACATTTTTTATTTGCTTTGTAATTTTGTCTGTCGTCCTCCTTGCTTTAAAATATTTTTCTGATTTTTCGGACAAACCCTTTCTGAGTTATGATTATTTTTCGACCGAAAAAAGGACCATTTTTAGAAATCTGAAAAAAATCACAAATCGTATGATTAACGTCGAACACTGTTGTCTTCCACTCGTGAGAATGTGGGCTGAATTTTTCCTATATTTTTTTTTTTTTTTTGACCCAATCAAAACCTTTCTTTGTCAAGAAAACACTGAAAACACGAATTTATCCACCCATAAATATATCAATACTATTTTTGAACTGGAAGAATGAAAAAAATGAAATTCAACTGGTCGGATACAAGGAATCAATGCGATCAAATATTCACTATGCCAAAAATAAGATATGGGTTGTTTCAGTGAGTGATTAGTCATTCCTGGGATGTACACCCTGATCCAAAAATCGGAAAAAAATCTAGAAATATGTTTCTGAGCAAGGACAACGAAAAATGTTGCGGTCTGGAGGCTAGGTGAATTGACGTGGACAGCCCCATGTACAAGTGTGCTAATAACCGTCAGCTGTCGGATCAAAACTTACATAACTATCGCCGTACCCGTTACTTATAGAAAATCTACCTTTGCATAAATTCTGCCATAAACGAACAGAACACAAATTGCCTCGATGAAGGTTATGTGAAAACTATTAAATTGTACCTCAAACATACCTTTCATCGGAATCAATTCAGCTGTTCAAAATCTTGAACTTTCGTTCGCCTCTTCGAAGCTTTGCGATTTACAGGTTATGCGCTTTTCAAACGGCGCGATGAAATCAATTCAACCGTTGAAAATCTTGACTTTTCGTTCGCCTCTTCAAAATTTCGCTTTGAATCGCGCCTGTCAAGAACAACAACTTCAAACGGCGCGAATTCAGCAGACAGACTTTTTTCAGATCACACCGCCAGCCATAGGAGCAAGTAGCACGAATTTAACCTTCATCGCGAGAAGTATTTTGCTTCTAACCGTGTCAATTAACTGATATGCAGTTTGTGACAGCGACTGCCGGCAGTCATATTTTTCGCGTGCCCCGAGCAGAATTTCCGGCGAACAGCTCCGAGCGGTGCGAAGTCAGATCCGAGCGGCGTCACCGCCGTCGAATCGGCATCGCGGGAAAGTGGTTCCGGAAATGCGAGAACCAGCGATATCATGCGATAGATGCGAGGTCCAGCGATAGATGCGAGGTCCAGCGATAGATGCGAGGTCCAGCGATTCCAGCGATAGATGCGATAAATAATCGTGACAGTCAACTTTTTTATAAGGGATATGCCGACTCGCTGCACGCTCAAAGTAGCTACACGAAATGATTAATAAATACATACGAACAAACATTCAGCCACATTGCATATACGCATGTATACGTATCTTAAAATATCGAATTATACATATGGGGCAAAACACGTCAAGCGTTCCCGCCAAAAATTTTGTTGTGCCCTATCATTCTGGAAATCTCGCAAATTGTAATACTAGTGGACCCCTTAAAACCCACCGAAAATTGAGCTTCAATACCGACCCCTCGCGCAGACACAGGTATACATATATTCGGCACTACACTCTGCCGGCCTCTATTCAGCGCGTCGTAACTTCCCTCACAGTGACGATATTCTACTTGGTAAGGTGCGTTTTGGAATCGTGTTTTCGGAAGCTTTCGACTTGTGGAAATGGATTTTTGGAAAAAAAAATTTTTGATTTTTTTCCCGAATTTCAACATGTTTTACAGTTTTTCTCGAAATGCGACGCATTTTTTTTACACAATTTGGCTCAAAAAAATCCTTGTTTCTTGCTCTTCAAAATGATACCTGGACGAAAGTGGGAGGACAAAAATTGTTTGAGTTATAAGGCGTTTTAGGCCCGACTGCGCGGGCCCAAACTGATTGGGGCACGGCTGGGTTTGTTGTTACGTTCATTGGATTCCGATATCTTACTCAAATCATATTAAAACGGGGGAACGTTTCAGTTATGGGTCCCGTCGGTAAGGAATTAATGAAGGCTCGGGAAAAGTAGATAAAGCTCGAAAAAGGGGCAAGTTTATTTGGCGACGTGCGTACAGTTTAAGTTCTCCAAAGAGACTGATGACAAAAAGATAGAGGCTGGTTGACGTAGCAACCAGCCTTCAGCTCTTCACATCTAGTTGTTGTGTAAAAGAGGGGTGATCGAGGAGGCTTCCGTAACACTGCCCCCCCCCAATGTAACAAGAGTCGTCCGCGACTCGGATCTGACCCACAAGCGAAAACGACGTGTAAAATTTGGTATGTAGTGTGGTAAAAGGAGAAATCCTCCTAATACATGTAGGATGCTCTAAGGAGAGAGTCGCGACTATGGTCGTACGTTCGAAGACTCTCGCCAACTCCGCTCGGCATTTGCCTTTACTCCCGAGGAAAACCATAGAAAGACTGGGGAAAACGGCCGAGCACCCTTGGCGTGACTCTACGTGTTTACAAGGTTAATGAAGAACAATTTAATGACGTCAACTCTGCGTCCACCGGGAGAAATCACGTCAACTCAGTAGCGTGTTGCCTCCAGCAACCGAGACACGAGCGGAATCCTACTACGAGGGCAACAAGAGATCTTTCCCAGCAAAGAAGACGAGACCGCAAGGACAGCCTCAGGTTAAGTAGAAACAGCCACAAAACTTCGCAGTCCGGAGAACGTTATTGACCTAGAAAAGAAAAGGTGCAGCATATGAGGCAGGGCTTGAGGACTGCAAAGGGAGCGGGCAGGAAAGAATGAAAGGATCTTATCTGGGTTCAGGTCGGGAGTGATTCCTTCCGCTCATAGCTGATGGGACGCGGAACATTCAGCTGGATCAGACGCCAAGCTGCAACCTCCAAACTATATCGGGAGGAACAGAGCTGAAAACGCTCCCAATTAATACACCGCATACAATTTGGACAGGGTGACATGAAGTCAACACCCGGAGAAAGAACAACCGCATTTATCACAAAAGTAAACAAGAAAAGGTCACCGTTCCGAACCATCCCCACAATTGAGACACTTCAGAACACTCGCGTGTCAGACATGTCGTTTTACAAAATTAGGACGCTGATCGAGGAATTCAACTGGATGGAGGCGAAGAATCTACCAGCGTCGAACTTCGTGGTCTGGTACGAACGTCACTGGGCCAGTATGAAGTGTGGGGAATGCTTCTACTACTGGGTATCGGTCGGGGCTGTCCGAAAGATCGTGTGTGAAGAATGTTACGACAGCCTGTAAGTTGTCGTTCAACCTCGCCGACCTTAACACCTAACCCCTCCATCCTTTCCTCCCCCAGCATCCACGAAGATGCCACAGGCAAATTGGTCACCGCACATCACAACTGGATTTCCAAAGAGCCGCAGTGCAGCCTCTGCGAGAGAAACGTCTTGAGAGTGGTGCACGACTGTCAGCTGTGCCCCAACAGCAGCATCGTGCAACACCTCATCAGAGGGTACATGGCTGCCCGATTCCAGGCTCTTCATCAAAAGTTGAATTTAGGTGTAGAATTCCTATAACGTGCAGCTGTCTGAGCACCAGCTTTCGTTCGTTCCTGTTCTCAATAAAATCCCAAGCGACGAGTAAATTATTTTGTACTACAATCGGAACCAAACGAAGAATAATCCGAGCGAATTTGTTAAAATTAGCCTTGCAAGAATCGATAAAACCGACCGAAAACCTCCTCTGCGGGAGCTCGCGCGTCTAACACCAGAACGGGAGCGGGTTGTGAGGAAAAACGGTGGTGCACCAGCCAGTCCTCTCGCCCCTCATGAAGGGTCTGAAAGAAACTGAGAGGTACCGGTAAGATCCTCACGACTTTCATAAGGCGCCAGTCGATCCAGGTGGACCACTTTGGCCTTCGTCCGGCCAGACTGTAAAGACGCTGTCCACTTGCGTATTCGGTAAACAACGTCGTTGATGCGTTTCACCACCACATAGGGCCCCTCCCAATTACTTTGCAGCTTCGGACTCTTCCCTCTCACTCGCCGGGGTTGGAACAACCAGACCTTGTCTCCGTCAGCAAAACGGATATCTCTAGCTCGGAGGTCATAACGGGCCTTCATCCTGTCGGTTGTCACTTCGATCCGTTCCCGGGCAAATTCGTGTATTTCATCCAACCTGTGACGCAAAGAAGAGGCAAAAGGGGTTCTGAGTTCTGAAGGGACGGGAAGGGAGCCTTTTTCAAGATCGGAAGGCAACCGGAGGCTCAGGGCCATCAACATCTCTGCCGGGGTACGACCGGTCGACTCGTGGATTGCAGACCGGTAAGAGAGCAGGAACAGAGGGATCCACTCATCCCAGTCTCGCTGATTTTGGTGTACAAACGCGGACAAGTACTGGAGAAGGGTCCGATTCATCCTCTCGACCATTCCGTCTGACTGGGGGTGCAGAGAGGTGGTACGCGTTTTCGACATTCCCAATAAGGTCATCGTCTCTTGCACCAAGTCGGATTCAAAATTACGACCCTGGTCGGTGTGTAGTTGCAATGGCGATCCAAAACGGCTTACGAAAGTAGTGACGAAGGCACGCGCGACAGTCTCTGCTCGTTGGTTGGGAAGTGCGACGATCTCTGGCCATTTTGTGAAATAATCGGCCATAACTACGGCAAAGCGGTTTCCCGTCCGAGATTCCGGGAGTGGCCCGAGGATGTCCATAGCCACCCTCTCGAAGGGGGCCCCGACATTGTAGGTCTGCATTAGGCTTGTTCCTCTGCCGCGAGGACCCTTACGGGCGATACAGACGTCGCAGGTTCGACACCACTCTTCTACATCCGTTCGGCAGCGTGCCCAGAAATAACGCTCCCGTATACGCTCGAGGGTCTTGTTTACCGCAAAATGACCCCCGGAGGGCGAGTCATGATGATCTGCAAGCACCTGCGGCACCCTAGCCCGAGGAACCAGAAGCTGCCAACAGATTCGAGTCCCGTCTGCAGATTCCCATCTGCGATACAACAAATCATGGCGTAAGAACAGAGAGTCCCATTGGGCCCAGTAAACTTTTATCGGCTGTCCCAAAGAAGAAATCTCTTCCCAATCCGGGCGAATTCCTGAGGCTTTCCACCGCCTCAATTCTCGAAGAGTTTCGTCACTTTCCTGTGCAGCCCTCCACTCTTTAGAGTCACCCTGTAGGGAGATAGCCCGAACGACGACAGAAACCGATCTCTGAAGCTCCAAACGGGCGCACTGTCGACAATCTCCTATGTCCTCGCAAGGTCTCCGGGACAGCGCGTCGGCGTTCCCATGAAGCCTGCCGGGGCGGTGTTGTATCTCGAAATCGTAGATTCCCAACCGCTGAAGCCAACGAGCCACCTGTCCTTCAGGATTTTTGAACGACAGGAGCCACCGCAGCGAAGCATGATCGGTGCGGACCAAGAACCTTCGACCATACAGGTAATGGTGAAAATGAACCATTGCCTTTACGATAGCCAAGAGTTCCCTACGGGTCACGCAGTAATTCCTTTCAGTCCTGGACAAAACCCTACTAAAATAACCGATCACCCTCTCAAGTCCCTCCTGAGTCTGAGACAAAACGGCGCCGATACCCGAATGTGACGCGTCAGTATCCAGAACAAATGGAATCTCAGGACGCGGAAAAGCAAGTATAGGGGGCGAACTCAATCGAACTTTCAGCTCAAAAAAAGCTTCCTCACACTCCGAGTCCCAGCTGAAAACAACTTTCTCTCCAGAAAGACGATGCAGCGGTTTAGCGACGGAGGCGAAACCGTGCACGAAACGTCGGTAGTACGTACAGAGACCCACAAAGCTCTGAACGTCAAGCTTGCTTTTCAACGTAGGCCAATCCCGGATGACTTTCAACTTCTCGGGGTCAGTCTGAATCCCCTCAGAAGAAACAACGTGACCCAGGAACTTGACTTTCTTCTGAAACAGTAGGCACTTCTTCGGACTCATCTTCAGTCCAGCCTCCGCGAGACGGCGAAATACAGTCGCAACGTCCTGCAATTCCTCATCGAATGTCTGCCCAAAGACGATGATATCGTCTAAATACACCAAGCAAATCTTCCTCGTGAGGCCCTGAAGGGCCGTCTCCATGACCCGTTCGAACGTGGCCGGGGCGTTACATAAGCCAAAAGGCATCACCTTAAACTGCCACAAGCCTCCCAATCCGGTGACGAAGGCTGTTTTTTCCCTATCAGCGGGAGCCATCTCTATCTGCCAATACCCACTCTGAAGGTCTATCGTGGAATACCAGTGTGTACCAGCGAGAGCCTCCAGTGTGTCTTCTATCCTTGGCAAGGGGTACGAATCCTTCTTAGTAATCTTATTCAACTCGCGATAGTCGATGCAAAACCTCTTTGACCCATCTTTTTTGGGCACAATAACAATGGGCGACGCCCACGGTCCATGTGAAGGTTCGATCACATCGTTCGAACGCATATCGTTCACAAGCTTTTCAACCTCTTCTCGTCCGTGAAGAGGCAACCTTCGAGCCCCTTGTTTTATCGGTGACGAGCTACCCACATTAATTCGATGTTGTACGATGGTACAACGACCGATATCTCCGGAGTGTTTGGCAAAAGTTTCCGCACAGCTATATAAAAGGTCAGCGAGGCGCTGAACTTGCAGAACTTCTAAGTTTCCGGAAGAAGCCTGGAAAAGAGCCAGAAGGTGTGTCGGCACCGGGGTTTCGAGTCCTTCCGTCGAGTTTCCGATGTCCAGTGAGGAAACGTGAGGAACCTCCAGGGGCCGAGGGTCCAAATCCGGAAGAGTTACGGGGGCAGTCTCAGACTGATTCGCATCATCACGGCCCAACCCTCGAAGAGCAGGAGAATAAGCCTCACGTGAAACTACAGGGTCAAAGTATCGCGTGGTCCTCAGAGGAATCGTAACTTGCCGGGAACGAAGAGTGTTGTCTTCGGTGGATATCACGCACTCATGGACGGAGAGGAAGTCAATTCCGAGGATTCCATCATCCTCGATGTCTGCAACGAAGACCTCGTGGGCAGAGCGAATGTTTCCAGCCACGGTGATCCTGACCAAAGACCTGCCTAGAACAGGCGTAGTTTCGCCGGTGGCAGTTCGTAAAGAAGACCCTGGCGAAATCGTACTGGAAGAAGGATTCAGTAAATTTGCTTTAATCACGGTCACTTCGGCCCCGGTGTCTATGACCCAAAGGCAACCGACGCCATTTATAGTCCCGGGGGCATATAACCCAGATTGCCGCAGACTCCTGACAACGAATTGAGGGAACACAGGCCGCTTCTCCACTCTCCCTTCTGGTGATTTTTGGCCCACAAGACCACCAGGAGTTAGTTTTTTGGCCCGGCAAGACGACTCGAAGGAGCATGGCGCTGGGGAGGATTAGCCGAGACCGGGCGACTCTGTCCCGACTCTCTAGAGCGTTGATTGCGCCAAGTAGTGCGGTCACCGGAGGAGTTCTGGGCCGTATTTTCAAAATGTCGCCTAAGAGCGAAGCAGTATTGGACGTTGTGTCCGCGACGCTTACAAAAGGAACAAAAACGGGAGGAACGGCCACTCACTTCACGGGTTTCAGGAGGAGTTCGAGAGTCAGGGCATCGATCCTCCGCTGATTGAGAAGCAGCAGAGACTTCTTCCCTGAGTCTGGAGGAAGAGGATGAAGAGGTTCCTGCCCCAGCAGAAGGGGACGGGCCTGTCTTGACCTGCCTAAGTCGCTGGGAGCCGAGACTCTCCTTGGTTAGCACCTCGATCTCGAGCCCCTTCACAATGGCATCACGTAGAGTAACAGGAGCTGCCATCCGCAACGAGTGTTTCAGCACTGGGTCTGCAACAGCGTTAATAAACTTCTCACAGGCAATCTGATCCCGACTGCGATCGGGACAGTCAGGAAGCGCACTGCGCGCCAGCCGCTCCAGATCGTGACCCAAAGTAGCGAGGTCTTCTCCCTTATTCTGTCTCCTATTATCGAATTGCGTGAAATAAAGCTTGACAAGATGCTCCTCCCCAAACCTCACCCGGAGAGCCGTGCAAATCTTTTCAAAATCCCGGGCGTCCGTATCAGACAAAGAACCAAGCACACCCAAGGCACCCCCCCGAAGAGCGGTGGTCAAGGTCGCCGCTCGCTCCGCCGAGCTCCACCCATTCAACTCCGCCACCATCAAAAATTGTCTCTCGTAAATGGCCCACGGAGTCGACCCATCGTAAGTGCTGGGCCGAACTGCCTGTGAACCCCGAGAGCACCCTCCAACCGCAACAGAGGGCAAAACAGCATGAGACGAGGCCGGCTCAGCCTCGGACTCCCGATTCGGCTCCGACAAACCAAGCGGCCGCGGAGGCTGCGTCGCTACTACAGAGGCTGAAGAGAGACTGCGGACCACCTCTCCAGTGACCTCCGCAACAATCGTCCGCAACCTCTCACGATCCAAAGCAAAGGTCTCATTAATCGAGGTGGGGGCCCCGAGTCTAGTTGAAACAGGAATACGAGCAGGTGGACACAATAAACCTTCATTCAAAACATTAGGTCCTCGAGGCAACTCCGGCATCTGCGAGCCGACTCCAACAGCCGGACTCCCACCTATCAACGCATCACCAACGGACGTACGTACATCACCGCAAGTCTGAGCCGCATGGACCGTCGCGGGTATTGCCCCGCCCGGTCCGGACTCACGAGAACATTGAGAGAGATTACCCTCTCCCGAATTTGTCACCGACCTTAAACTTCCCGGGAGTACTTGTCCCAATATCTCCCTCTTTTGGCGGAGAAAGTCCCCCCGAAGCTGCCGCCTGATGGCCTCGAGATCCTGCTGCTGTCTCTCTTGCTCACGCTCGCGTGCAAGGAGACGTTCCTCACGAAATTGAGTCATCTCGGCTTGGAGTTGTTCTCTCAACTGTAATTGCCCCAGTTGTTGTTGCTCCTGGAAGGCTTTCTGGTGCTGTAAGCTCTGTTCGTTCAGCAGACGGCGAATCTCATCCAACGTGAAGGAAGGAGCTACGGAAAGAGGATTAGTAGGAGCAATTCCAGTCGTTGGCGTTTCTGGCGCAGGAGCCTCCCGACAAACTCGTCCAGAAAAACACGGTCGCTCTGGTCGTGGAATACTGTGAATGGCAGGGGCCTCGATCGTCGCCGGAGCGCTTGGAACGACGAGGGCCTCAGTCGCAGCCGTTACTGATAAAGGGCACGCAGGGCGAGCTCGAACAGAAAATCGCGGCCGTTTTGGTCGCGAAGCGCCTGGGGGAATCTCCGACTCTTCTTCCGACGTCTCCGTTCCACGGCGAGTGCGCACCATGATTAACTCAAACAAGGTTTCGTGGCTCTGACAGTCTCAGACGTCGCCAAACTCCAGACACTAAAAACCAATCACAAGCCTGCACAACCCCGTTACCAACACGATCCCACTTCTGACACCAGTGAAACGGGGGAACGTTTCAGTTATGGGTCCCGTCGGTAAGGAATTAATGAAGGCTCGGGAAAAGTAGATAAAGCTCGAAAAAGGGGCAAGTTTATTTGGCGACGTGCGTACAGTTTAAGTTCTCCAAAGAGACTGATGACAAAAAGATAGAGGCTGGTTGACGTAGCAACCAGCCTTCAGCTCTTCACATCTAGATGTTGTGTAAAAGAGGGGTGATCGAGGAGGCTTCCGTAACAATATTACCCCTACTTTCTGCTGATCGTGCGTCGTATTTTTCAGTACTGTTTCATCCCTTATAGGTTACGTTTTGTACACAGCTTAGAATGAATAATAAATTTGTTTCTGTTAAAAAAAAAATCCTGGTTTCGGCCTCGTCGAATCTATCAATATAACATTTTCAAATCAACTACGTTCGGGGTGCTTTTTGGTGTGAGTCCCCTCGCCTCTCACCATACGCGCATACGATTATTAGGCACGGTGATTATGCAGCTAGTTATTCTTTCTGCGTGTGCTTTTTTGAACTGTCTTTCGCGCGGCCTTTTTTTTTCGGAAAAAGATTGTATTGTGCAGCTGAAGAATAATCCTTCAAAATCAAAGTTGATTCTGATTCAGGTATGAAAGCATGGTAGCGAAGAGTACCTGCAGATGCAAATCTGATTTTAAGTTTCTCGGCGGTAGTAGCGTGATTTTCCTTACAACTAAAAAAGACCACTGTTTCAACTAAATTTTGCTGTGCACAGCAAAATTGGCATGCCCAAATTTTGCTGTGCACAGCAGTGGGCATGCCCACTGACAGAGAGCCTGGGTAGTCAAAATCTGATTTTGAGATGCAACCTGCAGATGTTATATCCCCGGGACCAGAGGTGGTCCCAGGTATAAACCCTTACACCTACCAATTTATAACGACAGCACTTTGAATATGGATTAGATTAAACTATTAATTATTAGATTTTATTATAATAGTTCTAGGATTGAGCAACTGAATGTGCAACCGTATCAACGGATGCAGGGCTATGCCTCCCATCGAACCACTGGGCGGCTAAAACCGCATCCTGGTATTAATGAGCATTAGAAAAAACGGGTCGCGGCCAGTCAAGAGTTGTGACATTTTCCCAAGAAAATGTGCTAGGTAAGAAAAAGTCACGTAGGCTTGTGGGCAGCATACGCCCCTTGCCTAGGTGGAAGGGGCAGACCCTACGCATGCATAAATACAACCCCAAAGGGTTTTCACTTCACTTCAATCATTACCAGCAACTTAGACTTACTACTCTCTTGACCGGCTATACTCACGATTCAGTTTCTCAGTCTATTTAAAACTTAGAAGAATTTAGCTTCTCCTTTATAAAACTTATACTTCAGAGTCTATAATTTCAATTATAATTATAATTTTATACTCAGAAAAGTTAACAATTCACTTTTTTTAACTGAATAAATCAGTGCATCAATCTACCAAATCTTCAATCCATCTTCTCGCCTCTATACACCTTTATATCTTGATTCATCCTCAAATTCTTCAATAATCAGCGTAATCGACAAGTAAGTACAATCTTCACTAGCAACAATACAACGCATTCAAGCCTTCTAGTCTATCCAGCCCTCCTCGAACCCATTCACGCTATTAAGAGGAGGTTTTAAAACGATTAAAAATAAATTGACATCCGGGGTTAGATTATAGAATATATGAATTTACTCTCAGTTTAAAGACACACCCCGTGGGTCATAACACAGACTAGCTCGCGCTGCTAATCTCTTCAGATTAGCCCCAACCCCATCACACGGTCCTTTACCATGCATGTGCCGTCTCATGAATGCCACTTAGCCAGAATACCGAAATCAGCTTGATGATGGAGAAGGTTGGGGGACGGGGTCGGAATTCCGAAAGTTTAAGGCACCGAGAGCGTAAAATTACGAATTTCAAAACACAAAATTCAAATTTCCATACAGTAAATTATTACAAACGGTTAAAAAACCGAAAGGCAAGATTCTGGAATAGTCGGAGTGCTGAATTAAAATAATCCGAAAATCATCAAACATACAGTGTATTTTCCCAAGAGGGTTTTCAAACGACAGATACATAAGCCGAACGGTAGATTTACCGAAACTTGAAAATGCCAAACGTTCTCCCAGTTCAATATTTCGTTATGAATAAAGTTCCGAAAATTAGATCGCCGAATGACAGATAATCCGAGAGTGTATACTTCCGAAAATATCTTCCCGGTTTCTGAGTGTCTTGTTTTCCGACACGAAGCATTACGAAATCGAAAATTTCCGACAGTCAAAGTTACGAATGCCCAATATTCCGAAAATCTAGATCCATGCACAAAGTGTAGTGGACTCTGAGCGACGAGATGGCAGCACCGCTGCCGTAATAAGATTCGAATGTCCGGATACTCGTATGCCAATGCGCACTCTGTTAGCAAAATTTATAACTCATAACTACTGTAAGAAGTCTCGCGGTTTCAACGGATATGTACGTGGTGTAGTCTACGTCACTTCACCTAGCCTCCAGACCGCAACATTTTATCTGCTTCATGATTTTTTCTGTTGTCCTTGCTCTAAAACATTTTTCTGTTTTTTTTTCAGATTTTTCGGACAAACCCTTTCTGAGTTACGATTTTTTTTTCGAAAGAAGGACCATTTTTTTAAATCCGAAAATATCACAAGAATCGTATGTTAACGTAGCACAATCTCCCGCTCGCTCGCTCGCTCGCATGTGGGCCGAATTTTTCTTATATTCTTTTACCCGATAAAACCTTTTTTTGTTGTTAATAACACACTAAAACCACGAATTTTATCCACCCATAGATATATCAATACTATTTTTGAACTAGAAGAATGAAAAAACAAAACAAAAATTCACTGGTCGATTACAAAGAATAATAATTTGATCAAATATTTACTATGCCAAAAATAAGATGTGTTAACAATGGGTTGTTTCAGTGCGTGATTAATCGTTCCTGGGATGCACACTCTGAATCAAATAATTTTTTGCACATTTTATTCTTGTCACATTGAATATTTGATTGAATAAATATTCCTTGTAACCGACTAGTTGAATTCATTTTTTTTTTATTCCTCCAGTTCAAAAATAGTATTGATATTATATCTATGGGTGGATACCTAAAAGTCATGGTTTTAGTGTTTCTCAACAAGTTTTGATCGTAAAAAAAATAGAAGAAAAATTCGGCCCACATTCTCGCGAGTAGGAGACTTGTTCTACGTTGACCATACGAATTTTGTGAATTTTTTTAGATTTTCAAAAATGGTCTTTTTTTTTCTCTTGAAAAAAAAAATGATAGCTCAGAAAGGCTTGGTTCGAAAGATCTCACAAATTCAGAAAAATGTTTCAGAGCAAGGAGAACAACAGTAACAGTCATGAAGCAAATAAAAAATGTAGCGGTCTGGGGGCTCGGTGAATTGACACGGACAGTCTCATATCAGTATCAGGACAATGGCAGGTATACCCCATATGTATATGTATAGTCAGGCGATGGCTCCTTTTCCAGGCGTTGATCAACCGAAACGAATATTATGATTGTCCTTAGTTCCGTTGAAAAATTTACGAAATTCCACGATCTGCTCACCCTCGAAAAAAGCCAATCAGTGCTAGGCCGTCTTATCTGCTATTCTCCGCGTATAAGACCCGCAAGTTTGTTTTATACTTATCGTGATTTCACATTGGATGAAAAATGTGTTTGTTAAGTGTCTTTATACTTATCGTGATTTCACGTTGGATAAAAAATGTGTTTGTCAAGGGCATGCTGGACTCAGTATTTCCGTATTTAAAAAATAATGACGCCTGATATGAACGGGGGGGTGTTTAATGGGTTCCTTAGACGGTTTGTAATCAAATTGGTAGCTGCATGAACGTGTATCTCACCAAAATCGAGTAAAATAAGGCTTTTTTGTTTCGCGAAGCGTGGGGACCGTCACTTGTTTTCACTGATATCACCGACTACGCATCACAAGGGTGGAAACGAACCATTGAGCGCCCTCAGGAATATAATTCCACTCACATATATCGCAAAACTTGTTCATTTCACTCAACGATGAAGACGAAAAATTCTTTCCAAAAAAAGACTGTAATTTTTCTCGGTATAAAGCACCGGCCGCGGCCATGTTGGATCGTTTCGCGTTGCGTGTCGGGCCGAGCCACGGTCTTATATACAGGTCTGGGAACTCGAGCGTTTTTCAGTGGTGGGGGAGTCTCGCTTTGCGAGGCAAAAATTCTCTATTTCACGAGTTGACCGCTAGGTTCGCTGCAACCCGAGAGTAAGCTCTGAGAGAGACAGAAGTAGGTGTTCGTTCTCTGTCTTACACACGTAGTACATACAGTGGACGATCTGTCACGCTGTTTGGTGACATAACCTAACATCGTTGGTTTTCGGCCGTACTCTTTCGCGTTAAGGGCATGCTGGACTCAGATTTCCATATTTAAAAAATAATGAAGTCGGATATGGACGGGGGGGTGTTTAATGGGTTCCTTAGACGATTTGTAATCAAATTGGTAGCTGCATGAACGTGTATCTCACCAAAATCGAGTAAAATAAGGCATTTTTGTTTCGCGAAGCGTGGGGACCGTCACTTGTTTTCACTGATATCACCGACTACGCATCACAAGGGCGGAAAAGAATGCAATTCCACCCTCGTCAATATAATTCCACTCACATATATCGCAAAACTTGTTCATTTCACCCAACGATGAAGCCTCAGAATTGTTTCCAGAAAAAGACTGTAATTTTTCTCGGTATAAAGCACCGGCCGCGGCCATGTTGGATCGTTTCGCGTTGCATGTCGGGCCGAGCAGCGCTCCCTTGAGACGCGCGGGCGCAGCGGGAACCAAGCTTACAGTTGTTGCCAACCTTCGTCTCGCGGTCCTGCGTTTCACGAACCGCCGTTCCTTGTTCAGCGCTATGACAGCTGAGCGGGAATTCAAACGGATATAATTCGGAATAATAATAGTTATAACAATGCATTGTTATTATTATCATTATTATTGTTATTATTATTATTATTATTATTATTATTATTATCATTATAATTACAATTTCCGAAATAATGATAATAAGAATTATAATAATAATAATAATTATTATTATTTTATTATGATAATAACAATTATTATAATGATTATTATTATTATCATTGAAAAAAATTTACTCGAAAGTGGTGACATTTGAGAATGAAAATGAAAACGTGTGCGTCATTTTTTTATTTTTTTTTATCTTGACAATTTCGTGGAAATCGGAATTTCAATATCTTTCCAAAATAATAACAGTAATAATAATAATATTGCTAATAATAATAACAAATATTATTATGATAACAATTATTATTATGATAATAACAATATGATAATAATTATTGTTATCATTGAAAAAAATTTACTCGCAAGTGGTGAAATTTGTAAATGAAAATGAAAAAAATTTTTTTCTTTTTCTACAAAAACTCTAAAAATCTTGTGAAACGCACAGAATAATAAAAATTCCGCATCTTTTGAGAAAATTTTCAAGTGTCATCATAAAAAAATTAGACAAAGCAAAGGTGTAAATTCGTATATACGCCATTCATTATTATTATTATTATTATTATTATTATTATTATTATTCTTTTCGGGCCCGTACATAGATGTTGTCACATCTCGACGGGTAGGCCATTACGGCAAGTCTTTTGTATACTTGTTGTAAGAACCCATGTATAAATGCACCTGAATAAATATTATATATTATTATTTCAGAAACTAATAAAATTCCGATTTTCACAACATGTTCAAGATAAAAAAAAAAAAATAATAACAATAATAATAAATGGCGTATATACGACTTTACACCTCTGCTTTGTCTAATTTTTTTTACGATGAAACTTGAAAGTTTCTAAAAAGATCCGGAATTTTGATTGTGCTGTGGGTTTTGCAGGATGTTAGAGTGTTTGTAGAGAAAGAAAAAAAGATCATTATTATTATCATGATAATAATTGTTTATTATTATTATTATTATCATTTCAGAAATTATCATCATAATTATAATGATAATAATAATAACATTTCATTGTTACAACTATTATTATTTCGAATTGTGCTAGGCTAGGTATACGGCTGGCGTTCCGGAGAGAGAGAGAGAGAGCCATACAGTGTTTATAATAAATAATGCAACTATTGTTTCGATAACGCGGTAAGTACTCAAAGTGATAAAAAATAATCGAACAAATGATAATTGATTATCCGGATCGATCCCTGTTCTATTTTTGCCCTCCTTCGTGCACCAAAGATTATTCTCGCGAATTGTTTGGACTCCGAAATTCAATTGCATTTACAATTGATTCATAGCTGGAAAAATAAAAACAATTTCACCACGAGCAGGGTAAGAAAAATTGCATTGGGTAGCCAGCATTTTGTTCTGGGGGGGGGGCACCAGATTTTCTGGGGGGCCGTACCCACCCCTGCCCCCTCCTGGCTACGCCAATGAAATATTGTAACGTATACATCGAATGAAAGGTGAATGAATATCACTCGAGTTGTCTTTATTACATCATTTGTTTATTTTGAACTGCAGGATGTAAAAAAAATTAAATTACATAAATTCACTTACGATTACTCACACTAGACAAATAATTTGATTTTATAAACCATGGAAAACACATGAGACGTGGTTTGAACATACTTCATGATCATGAGTCACAGGATATTCAATAAGATGTTATAATTTATCGTGGTCAGATCGATATGGGAAAGAAAAATAAACCTGAACTAAGTATTGCACCTCTCCTCGTCAACTGTATACCCTACTGGAATGTATGGCGAAAATGACCAGCAGGCTTCACCATTTATTTCCCTCTCCCTAGTCTCTTCGCAGGTACACGGACCCCTCTCTGCCTTTGTTGGTGAAGGTAGCTGGACACTTTGCAGAAACCTGCCCGTGGGCACGGTTTTTCGATAAAAAATTAACATTCCAGCAGCAAACTTGCGGCATGATCAACAATATTTACGTAATACAATAACATTTCTCGAATTGCAGGTTTCTACGTAATTTCCAGAGCAGTTTCTATTAAAATTTCAAGTAGCTAAAGTAATTGATAATTGAATTTTTTTCAATTACAATTGTAATTGGTAATTGAATTTTTTTCAATTACAAATTACAATTGTAATTGGTAATTGAATTTTTTCCAATTACAAATGAAAAATGTAATTGGCAATTGAATTTCTACCAATTACGAATTACAATTGTAATTGATTATTGAATTTCTTTCAATTACAAATTCCAAAAGTAATTGATAATTGAATTTTTTTCAATTACAAATTAAAAATGTATTTGGTAATTGAATTTTTTTCAATTACAAATTCCAAAAGTAATTGATAATTGAATTTTTTTCAATTACAAATTAAAAATGTAATTGGTAATTGAATTTTTTGTCGATTACAAATTACTACTGTAATTGGTAATTGAATTTTTTTCGATTACAAATTACTACTGTAATTGGTAATTGAAATGTAATTAATTACACAATGTAATTGGATGCTGCCCAACAAGGATCAAAATCAAGGCCCGGTCCCAGCCTTGCCACGATTACCAGATCCTATACGAACATGCCAGCTGACAATTCTACGGAGCCAGCGGTTGACGTTCGTCGATCATTGGTGAGAACCGACGGTCCACAAAAGACCCTGGTCCCTCATCGAGAGAAGATAATGCAAGTTTGTCGATCATTGCCCCGCTGTGTCTTCACCATCAATCTCCCTCAATTCGGCAAAGTCTCTGTGGTCGATCGTCTCGTAGTATGTCTCCGCTGCGCATCCACTGGAGTCTGAAAGAAGAAAGATTTGTCTTGAATTCCACGTTCTCTCAGAAAATTTCATAATCATCCGTTCAGACGTACTATTCAAACAAACAAGGTCATTTATTTTGGATCATCCTTCAATTGACTAACTACCTTTTCTTAGATAAATCAAAATATTGATCGAATTCTGTGTCACGATTGATTAATCTTGATCTTGATAATCTGAGTACTTTCATACTGCCTACTGACAAACCATCCAGAGTCCATATCTCACATCACACGTTTTAAAATAGAATCTGTGCGAATGTTTTCAACAAATTCTGGCTCGAGATATACACAGAGATAACACTACTGTAGGATCAATAATTTCATTTTACATTCAAGACCAGTTTTTCCTCTGTATTCGAGCGTACTAGTGAAGCTAATGAGAACAGAAAGAAAAGAAAAAAAAACTAAAATAACAAACAGCAAACACGATGGCCGATAACGTACGATACCCATCCGCAGAGTTCTCTAGGATTACTTCTGCACCGGAACACAGACCTGCGTCGCCGACTCAGCGGCGGTTATTCAGAGAATTTTCCAGTATAAATTCATCCGTCAACGACATTCGTGGGATGATCCCAAAAGTCCGTCTGAACTTCAGCCGTGGCCAGTTTCACCAGGTGCTACCGATATACTCTTCCGGAAAGTCTTCGGCGGTCTATCGACGTGCTCGGTCCGGGTCTGGAACCACTACCTGCATCGGACAAAGATCACATCAGCTTCGATTCTTCGTTGATTCGACTCGTACATCAGGGAAACAAAAAAGTTTACATACCGCAAACTCGGTGAATACCGAAACACGTTAGTTGTGTTCGACACAGGCTACGGGAGCAGTAATAGGATGGCTGTTTGTAATTCAGTCCGGATTCGCTACGCTCATCGTTCAGCTGCCTCTGCGCCAACTTTCCAACGAGGTCTCATTGGTGTTTCAGCCTTCGCTCCTTTCCCCGCATCTCGCATGACATCTGTCGGAACGATAGACTCACAGTTTCGATTGATAAGAAAATACCAACCATCTGAGACTGGACCAAGCGAGCTCGTTGTCGTCGACGGGTGAGTTCATTCAACGCGCTTCGACGATCCAGCCCGGTCGGGAATAACTCGCAGTATATCCAGCGTCAAGATCCTACGATATGCTCTCTCGTCTGATCCTGACGTCGCCAGATTTCGTCACTCTACGCCTGGGACGGGTACATGAGGAAAAGAGATTTTCTATCACTGCAATTTTACATCGGGATACTTTCCCTATCGTAACTTCGTCAGCAGATATAACGTGGAAGTAATATCTTACCTCGAGTGTTGACGAAGTTTTCCTCCGTAGTCCATCCTCGACCGGGCACAGCTGTAGCCGCGTCTTCTGCACTACGTCGTCCCCGTTGTAAATTACAGCGTCTCCCGAGCAGAAAGGGTTCTACGAGAATCGAATCTCACTTTCGCGACACGTCTATCGGATGTCCTGTGAAAGCCGGCAATAACACAACACTCGCGGCTCTTCACCTCCTCATACCGTCCCAATTCGCACGAGCCAAGTTCAGCTGAGCACTCGACTTGACTCGACGCTACGCCACTGAACTCTCGGCCAGTGTCGAGCATCGTTTCCCGTAACTTACGAACTACACGATGACTGCGACGATCATTACAATTACTCATCACGATACATATCTACATCATAATACTAATTATAATAATAACAATAATGATAATAATGTAATGATAATAACAACGATTATTACGCCAATCGAAGCTGGAAAAAAAATTTTTTTGACACTGGCCGGTTCAAACACTCGACCTCTGTCTTTCGTGATACGATTGAAATTTTTCTTTTCTTTTCTTACTCAAAATTTTTTATACGAATTCCACGTAGTGCGATAATAATGAAAGAAATAATGAGCCCGTTACGGATACTGAAAAAACATTATAGCAAATTGGATATGAAATCATTATTACTAAGGAATGCCGAGCGGCGAGCCACATAAATATATAAATATCGAGCCTCGCGCGGAATCCGGGCCGCTTCGCGCTTGGGTCGGTCCTGGGCCTCGGTCTCTCAAGCCCCACGCTCAACGATACCTCCGCGCGGCGTCGCGATCGAGTAGCCCGCTAGCCGGCTTTTGTGCGCGCGCAACTTCTAGCTACCCAACAAGTTCGCACCGCGAGTCCATGTTGAGTGCGATTGATACGTGTGCTACGGTAAATCACGACTATAAACGTTATTGCGTGGGTTTCATACTTTTGTTTGACGTTTATATAGTTCAGTGAACTTTAGCATACACGTGTCAGAACAATTGTTTACGTGCGTGTACTGTAAAAATGGCTCGTAATAAAAAGTACACAGAGACGGAAAGAAAACGCCGTTTGTTTGCACCGCGGAAGTCGCGGAAACAAATGGCCTGCAAACGAGAGTGAGTACAGATTTTCCATGTGTTGAATATTTCTCGATTATGATCCCAAAAAAACAGCAGCGTTTCTAATCCCGTAATAGCGACTTTGACCGAATTTCACTATCTCGTGTTACGTAACTGCCATTGTTTGGAAGCCGTGCAGTATTCACAAGTGCCTTCTCGAGGTTTCAGAAGAGATTCAGAAGGTTCATTTTCAGCTTTTAGAATTATGATCACCGGGCTTGTCCATGATTTGTGCAGTTATTACGTCTGCCGGTATTTATCTCGAAGAGGCTTTTGAAGCTGATGTCACAATTTCGGGGAACTGCAAGGAGTGAACGCTAATAAATGTCAGAATTATCAGAATGTTCAGAATTGTCAGAATTCCTAAAACCGAAGTCTGGAATACTTCACTCCAATCATTCTAATTATTTGGTTGCGAGTCGTTGATTGATAACCAATCGGAGAGTTTCTCCTCTGGAATGGACGCGCTCGCGCTGGTCGAACTTACTTACATGGGAAAAAACCCACTATGGATCATGCATGTGGGGGCGTTTCATGCCAAATCGACCTGTCGGTGACCCTTTACGTCTCAGATCTGGACCGTGATTTTTTTATATTATTCTTTGCAATATAAATAGCAAATAAATTGCGACAGTTTTGTGTATTCAACACCTCGTTAGCGGTGACCGAAAAGCCTGAAAAATTCTCACACAGTCTGTGATTTTTTTTTTTACCCATATCGCATGATGCGCTAACTTTGCTTTCAACCTGTTTTTTTAGCTTCTTTGATTTTATGACATTTTATTGGTACCTATTTGATTTATGACACTTAATTTTTTTTTTTCAATCTCATCCAACCAGCTTCGATTATAATGCAATAAATTCTCCGTGTATTACTACTCCGTGTATTACTGAACTCCGCTTCCTCCACTTCCGTGTTTGAAATTTTTTTTTCCATCGAGAAAGCTCGAAAGAACAGGTTGAAAAAAAGGTTGCGGTTTATGCAATATGGGTCGAAAATTGTCACTTTTGCCACAGACCTTTCCAGAATTCTTCCAGATTTTTCGGTCGTAGCCATCGAGGTGTCGTAGAAAAAAATTGAAAAATGCTGCACGTGTCCAAATTTATATTGAAAAGCTTCATCCAAGCTTCCATACTCCCGGCAGTCGGGTTACGACAACGTTACGCGAACTTCAGCTTCCGTCCATTTTCCCGTATCTTCATTCATTCACACAATTCAGTCGTCTTATACATATATTATTAAAACAATCGACGATGCATTTAATTGAATTCCAACTTTATGAACATTTCCAAGTTTATAATTTTCAAGTCTTGATAAGATCGTCCGCGAAATAATCACGCGGTGTATCTAAGCAACTCGATTACGAGCTTCGTTGTATTGAAACCTCGTAATGAACCCGTAAAATATCTACCAATATGAAGAAAACTCAAACTTTACACCAACGATACGAAACATGGTTGACAGCAGAACGGGATAGCGAATTTACAGAGCTCGTTATCACTTTCAATTTCTCCTTTGGGTCATTCCATATCAAATGGTACGATGGTTTCACGCTTATGTCTCTAGATATTACTTCCTAGAGCCGACGGCGCGCTTTGTTTGCATACACATCACATGAAAAAAGTGTGAATCCGAAATACGCGATGAAAGAAAAGGCCGGCTGTAGACTATTTGATGTGGAAATATCCATACATAGACCCTGTAATTTATTTCTTTTTTCTGATTATTTTCAATTTCCAGGGCAGCTCGCCGAAAAGCAGCGTTGCCATTAGATTCGCATCTAGGGCACGTGGCAAATGCCAGCACTCGAGATCACATCGAAACGCTAGCGCCATTCGATAATGACCCACAACCCGAGCAAAGCATTCGTGCTTGCTCGGATAATAGTGATAATACGCTTGAGTTTCAGGATCCGCGACCCGAACAAAACATCCCGTCCATACCGGATGCTGAGATTGATTTTCAGTATCTGCAACCAGAGCAAAACACCCAAGCCTCGACCCAAGGCAGCTCTGATACTGAATCGCAATGTCAGGATCCGGTTACAGAGCGTTCCGTTCACGGTGGAGTCACAGTAGGTCCGATAAAAGGCCGTCGCATAACGGATATCAGCGGTATGCTTAGCCAGCTGCATCAGAAGTTCGACCATCACAATCCTAATAGGAATTGTCGATTACATGAACTTATTCAGACAAAGTCACGTCAGTACGGTTTGCAAACTCAAATTTTCTTCCAGTGTGATGGATGTAAGTTTCAGGACAGCATCTGGACAGATCCTGTTGACAGCCTAAACATGCCCATCAACAAATGTGCTGTCGCAGGAACAATTGCCATTGGCATTGGGCATTCGCAGTTGGAGGAACTCCTGGCTTCGATGGATGTTCCCTGCATGTCGGGAAAAACGTACCGAAAAAACGACATGGAGATGGTTGAAGCTTATGAGCACGCTGCACTTTTGGAAATGTTGCGAGCAGGCGAGGAAGCGAGAAAACTAGCTCTCCAGAGAGGTGATTTTATAATCCACGAAGGTGAGCAAATCCCATTCATCACCGTTGTAGCAGATTGTGCGTGGATGAAACGATCGTACAATACAGGTAAGTACGACTCCCTGTCCGGCGTTGGCGCAATCGTTGATGAATTCACGGGAAAGGTGATTTTCATGGGCGTGCGTAATAAATTTTGTTTCGTTTGCGAACGGGCCGCACGTTACGACATTACACCGAATCCTCACGCTTGCTTTCAAAATTATGGCCGCGATCAAGCTTCCACGGGAATGGAGGCCGATATATTAGTAGAGGGTTTCCGAACAAGCGTTGAGACGCACGGTCTGATTTACAAGACGCTGATCGCAGACGGCGACAGCAACACTTATAAATCTATTCGAGACAACAACCCGTACGGAAAGTACAGCATAGTCGTCGACAAAAAAAGAGTGCGTTAATCATATGCTGCGAAATCTGACCCGAAAGGTCAAAGCCGTAGCTCAAACCCCTGGCCCCAACATTGCAAAATTGAAAAAATTGGTGAAGGGTAGTGCGAAGAAATTTCGGGACACGATTGATGCGGCAGTGAAGCATCGTCGGGCTTCGGTAGAAAACAATATTGCTAGTCAAATAGCTTTATTGAAAAGCGATGTCCTGAACGCACCGTGCCACGTTTTCGGTGACCACCGAAAATGCAACCAACCGGACGGTTTTTGTGTCGAGCAGACCACAGATCGGGCTCTGAAAGACATTGAGGATCTCAAAGTAGCCGGACTTTTCCAAAAGCTGGTAACTGCGATTGAGTTCTTAGCCCATCATTCTGACAGCTTGATCTATCATGCCAACAATAATCCGGCTGAAGCATTCAATTCGATTGTTTGCAAATTGAATGCTGGTAAAAGGCTCAATCTCGGTATGAGGGGTTCGTTCCAAGGTAGATGTGCTGGGTCTGTTTTGCAGTTCAATAATCAAAATATTTTGACAGATTTGCACCACAGCGAAGGCGTGACTCCACCCGCCACTGTAGTGTCACTGGAAGCCCGGAGGCAACGTAAGGTGGTCAATAACTCGCTCATCAGGCAGAGGACCAAAGAAGCTCGAGCACATCTACCTGAGACCACCAGGAGACATCAGGGTCGTGATCAAAATTACGGCCCTAATGCAGAGAAGCCTGATATGTCCGTTGAGGTATACAACGCCGAATTGGCAAGGCATCTAGCAGTTCTGGAGGAAAACCAAAAAAATCGGTTTGATATTGAGAGACTCACGAGAGGTCAGGCCGATAACGGAAATTGGACATCGATACGTGCCAAGATGTTGACGGCGTCAAATTTTGGGAAAGTCTGTCGCATGAGAAAAACCACACCGTGTACTGCTACCGTGAAAAGCATTCTTTACCCTACGGTGAGGACCACGCTGGCTATGATGTGGGGTAAGGAAAAGGAACCCGACGCAATCGCGGCGCTTCAAGCTAAATTAGTTGACGAAGGTAACGCTGTTACTATCACGCCGTGTGGACTTTTCATCGATAGTCATCTGGCATGGTTGGGAGCTACTCCAGACGGTATCGTGAACGAGACCACTATCGTGGAAGTAAAGTGTCCTTACTCTGCGAAACATCTGCACCCCGAAGACGCTATTCAGCAACGCGTTGGCGGGGTTGACAGGTACTTTGACGCTAATGACCGAACTAAAATGAATGTCTCGCATCATTACTATTACCAGGTACAGGGACAGCTGCACGTTACCCAAGCCGAGGTTTGTTACTTCGCCGTGTGGACGCCACTGGGTCTGAAGTACGTCACAGTACACCGCGACGACAAGTTTTGGGACCAACAGATGAAACCAAATCTAACTCGGTTCTATGAACAGTGCCTGCAGCCAGAAATGATTGACGGCCGATGCTGTCGCGGAATGCCGATTCGGGAACCTGAATACATTCTGGAAGCGAGACGGTTAAAAAACCAAGCTGCAGAGGCATCAAAAGCGGGCAGTCACGTGGCTATGAGTGTGATTGCCGTGCCCGACTCGGCTACCGCGTCAGAAACAAATGACGAACCTGAATCATTGCTGTCTGCTGGCACACCGTTCAAAATTCCACCGAGGCAGAACGGCAAGAGAAGAGTTGCGCCAACGAAATTGATTCGAACGCAAGGGGATTCCGATAGTTGGAGCGTGACATCGTCGGAGGAGTACCTCTCGGATACCGGATCGGTACCGCGTCTGAAGCTAACGAAACGCAAAGTTCGAGACCAAGAAGTTTGGTCCGTATCGTCTTCAGATGAGGAAGGTTTATCGAGACGCAGAGTACGAATTCCTCCGGTTAAACTGGTCAGAAGAACGACTAGGCAGGGAGAACGTTGGAGTGCCTCAAGTATAGATGAGCCAGAATCATCGGACGAGCAAGCATGGAACGGTACACTAACGACCGTGGAACCGACACGACCTAATGATGCACCCTGGGTGGTTGTAACGGATGACGGTAACGCGGGAGTTCCAAGTGCAACTGAGTTTGAAGTCCTGGAAACAGTCAATAAAAATGCTACCATCGACGTCCTTCAACGAAATATTTTATCAAAAAATACTCTGCTGAATGACACGTCGATCGATTCATTTTTGTACCTGATTGCAGATAAAACGGACTTCAAAATTGCAAGTGCACTTTTGGTAGCGTATCTACGGTTCATCACGCCTTCGTGCACGTCACGTGATATCACCATCATTGGAGGTAACACTTCAGGACATTGGCGTTGTACGTATTTCGATGGAAATCAGCTCCTTGTCTATGACAGCCTAGGCTGTAATAAGTTTCAGTTACTGGCTGCCGACGAGCGACACTTCATCAATTTACGGTATACAACCCTGAAAACCGACAACGTCGCGTTTCCAGTTGTCCAAAGGCAGCCGGACGCGTACAGCTGCGGAGTGTATGCAGCAGCTTTCGCTACAACAATAATTTTAGGCGGGAATCCTTCCAACGAGTCATACTCCATGGACGTTATGAAAATGAGAAATCATTTCCTACAAATACTTGTGAGTAAGACATTTTCGGCCTTTCCAAGCCGGTAACTTCGATCGAAGGCATGAACAGATCTGATCGTATACGTTGGTAGTTGATTGGGCCACCTTTTGCTGACTATAACCCATCCCGTCAGAACTACTCCCGGTTCGTTACTGTTCCTCGTTCGTATTTCTTTCACTTTCAAATCCCATGTCACGCGAGGGGGATGACATGCTCCCAAAACTACCCCCGGTTCTTAAACTTTTCCCCGCTTCACCCCTTGTCCTATTTACAAATACCATGTCACGCGAGGGGGATGACATGCTCCCAAAACTACCCCCGGTTCTTAAACTTTTCCCCGCTTCACCCCTTGTCCTATTTACAAATACCATGTCACGCGAGGGGGATGACATGCTCTCAAAACTACCCCCGTCAGCACTACTCCCGGTTCGTTACTTTTACTCATCCATATGTCTTTCACTTTCAATTTCAATGTCACGCGAGGGGGATGACATGCTCTCAAAACTACCCCCGTCAGAACTACTCCCGGTTCGTTACTTTTACTCATCCATATTTATCTCACTTTCAATTTCAATGTCACGCGAGGGGGATGACATGCTCTCAAAACTACCCCCGTCAGAACTACTCCCGGTTCGTTACTTTTACTCATCCATATTTCTTTCACTTTCAATTTCAATGTCACGCGAGGGGGATGACATGCTCTCAAAACTACCCCCGTCAGAACTACTCCCGGTTCGTTACTTTTACTCATCCATATTTCTTTCACTTTCAAATCCCATGTCACGCGAGGGGGATGACATGCTCCCAAAACTACCCCCGTTCTTAAACTTTTTCCCGCTTCACCCTTTGTCCTATTTACAAATCCCGGTCACGCAATTGTGGTGTCCGTTCATCAAAACTACATCGACTTTTCGATATTTTTCGGTTTTTCTTTATTTACGAAAAATCTAGTCGCAGTTTCGCATCTCCTCACGGATTTGACCGGGCTGACCGACTCTCACAAGTCGCAGTTTCGCATCTCCTCACGGATTTGACCGGGCTGACCGACTATAAAAGTCGCAGTTTCGCATCTCCTCACGGATTTGACCGGGCTGACCGACTAGAAAATGTCGCAGTTTCGCATCTCCTCACGGATTTGACCGGGCTGACCGACTAGAAAATGTCGCAGTTTCGCATCTCCTCACGGATTTGACCGGGCTGACCGACTCTCACAAGTCGCAGTTTCGCATCTCCTCACGGATTTGACCGGGCTGACCGACTAGAAAATGTCGCAGTTTCGCATCTCCTCACGGATTTGACCGGGCTGACCGACTAGAAAATGTCGCAGTTTCGCATCTCCTCACGGATTTGACCGGGCTGACCGACTCTCACAAGTCGCAGTTTCGCATCTCCTCACGGATTTGACCGGGCTGACCGACTAGAAAATGTCGCAGTTTCGCATCTCCTCACGGATTTGACCGGGCTGACCGACTCTCACAAGTCGCAGTTTCGCATCTCCTCACGGATTTGACCGGGCTGACCGACTCTCACAAGTCGCAGTTTCGCATCTGATCACGGATTTGACCGGGCTGACCGACTGAAAGAGAAACTATAAGGGAGACATTGTCAATTAGCCTCCACGTGGCGTCTCCTGGAAATACTCGTCATTAGGTGAGTAGCTAATAATTGACATTTGCAGATGATGACCATATAAAGACTCTCTTAATCGGAAACCATTTTTTGTAGAGGTGAGGTATGATTGGTACGTATAAATTATTAGGATTATTTTCTTCGACGTGATCTCCATCAAAATTGAGAAACATTTGAGACACAATAAAGTGCAGGTAATGCTAGAATCGGAATTTAGCGCCTGCCTCGAACTTTCCTTCCAAGAAACTCTGTGTTCTTTGTCGCCCACTAAATTCGTGTTTTCTTTTATAATTCGCATATAGGTTGTACTTTTTCCAATGAATATCACTGTATCACGGTACACTGAAAGAAATTATGTATATTGCAAAAAGTACAATAGCATGTATATTATAAGTACAATAAAATATAGTATTTTAGGGGCAAACGAGGTACAATCATAAGTATTCCTATAATTATAGGACATTATACTATTTCCCTAGCAATAATTGCTATAGACTATTGTAATTCTTACTACACATAAATGTATCAATATGATCCTGTGAAGCAAGAATTACAATAGTCCATAGCAATTATCGCTAGGGAAATAGTATAATGTCCTATAATTATAGGAATACTTATGGTTGTCCCTCGTTTGCCCCTAAAATACTATATGCTATTGTACTTTTTGCAATAAAATTTCTTTCAGTGTACGTTACTAGTCGAATGGATTCCATACATTTTATGATTGGATATCCGCTTCAGCTGTTACTTTTTCGTGTACGATTCCAGATTTTGTTCAGCTTCTGCTATATCATGATAGTCCAATAATCACACGTAGGGATTATTTCCTTGTTTAAATTTGTACCGCATCGTAGGAGACCTGTTCCATGGCTGAAGAACAAATCTCTCCATCTACTCGTCACCAGCTGTATTGCCCAGATGCAGCCAACTTGCACCATTTTGTAAATCTGACTTCAGAATAAACTCACTACACAGATAACGAGTATGACATTTTCATGATACCGACTGGTTGTCGAACCCGTTTATTTCCTACATTTTTGTGATCGATTCATGTGATCATTGTGATCGGTTCACAATCCTAACTGTAGTACTGCAACCAAGCAGAATGTGTAGCAAAACATTGAGAATCAAAAGAGCTGTGTTCAGTACCTAGTGGGTGATTATCAAAGTTAGATATTTTCATAGCAGGATTGTATAACACGGAAAAATTCTCGTCATATACTGTAAACTGATCGAGGAAGATTGAAGGAGGGATGCAACAGAAAATAAACAAAACGTTTTTTTTTAATCTTGTTTACTTATTTTATTTTATTAATATAAGTTCACATAAACAGTTTTGCCCCCGCCCCCGCCCCCCCTGCCGCCTCTTCCTCCACCGCTCTTTCCACCTTTCCCTTTCCAGCCCTTCCCACCTTTTCCTTTACCGCCCTTTCCGCCTGTCTCTTCCTCCGCCTCTTTCTCCCCCTCCCCATCGCCAGACTTCTCGCCCCCTTCTGCCCCCTGTTGAGAACGGGGTGCCGACGTCGCGTCTCGTCGATTGCTCCATTTGTACCTAGAACGAACATAATTCCAGCGATGGTTATTTAATTTGAAGAAACTGCATTAGCACTACAGTTATTGTGCGCAATAGAAATATGCGATCCAAAAATGTTCTGACAGTAAATCACTTTTATTCCGTGAAGATATTATACTCTCAGCCGAGGGGTTAATCACTCGTGTAATCTGGTGTACACCCCTTCGAGAATCTTGTGTAATGTCTCGTAATCTTTGTAATCTTTTTTAATCTCAGAGATATTTGAAATCTCTTTTGGAATCTTTTGGAATTTTTGAAATCTTGTAATGTAGTGTACACCAAATTTGATTGACCCCTCGCTCTGAACTTTGCCTTGTGAAACATGTGATTATTAGCAATTATATTGTTATTGTTGGTATTTTTATGATAAAATTGATTCGATAGACACTCACTTTTCGTCTCGAGCTTTTTTCTTCGACTGGGCCCCCCCGCCCACATCGCTGTCCTGAGACGCCTTTCTCTTTCGGGCCTAAACAGAAAAGTATCTTTGTTACATTTTTCAAGTTTTCACAACTACCATCAAAGAACTCCTTACATAAAAATTGTTTATGCGCATTCCATGTCAACTCGACCAATGATTTTCCCTCACCATTTTTGATTCGCTCTAATCGTAAGATTTCGTATAAGATGCTTTGATCTGGGAAAACCACTCCTAAATTTTTTCAGATTTTCCCCACCAACCGTTGATTTTTTATGAATATTCCACCTCATCTAAAATTGGATTTTTTGAAAACGGACGGGTGTCAAAATGATCGGAATGAAAAATAGGATTTTTTTTAGAACTTTCGTAGTTTGAAAAAAAAAACCTTTCAGATGGGGTGGAATAATCATAAAAAGTCAAGGGTTGGTGGAAAAAATCTGAATAATTTCAGGAGTGCTTTTCTGAGATCAAAGAATCATATACGAAATCGTGAAGGAAAGCAAAAATGGTGAGAGAAAATCATTGGTCCAGTTAACATGGGGTGCCCCTTATATAACGCCTTTGGCTCGTGCAGACGCTTGGCTACGACTCGTATTGCAAAGTTACGCTCGGCCTGAAAAGACCGAGTTTGTCTCCGTCTTGCAGAATATACTATTTTTCATCTTCAGCACAGATACCCATTTTACCCCGATATCGCTTTTACTATTTATAATGACTTCACTAGTATAGTGCGACTAAGAATTATTTCATTATTTTATAATAAAAATACGCGAGACAGCTTCTTTTCGGGTTTGGGTTACATATGTATGAATGCAGGTTTTTTTTTACATTTTACCGACATGAGCATCCGAGAGGTGCATGAATCGAGGTAAGGATTGCGATATCACGCACACAGGCTCGTGTCGCGGAACAATGAAGTGTATGTGACATGTGCAAAGCCGAAATTCCCATAAGCGAATAATTGTACCGTATATGTCGATGACAGAAAAATATCAAAATTGCAAGATTGTGTGCGGAAACCCGAGAGTGTGTCGACAATGTTGCAGAGCCCGTTTCCCCGCGAATTCCAGCCGTCCGGTGAACGAGTAAATGTCGTCTTGCATTCTTCGGCTTCAGCGTGTTATAAGTATTGTGGAATAAATACGTAATATCCGTTTCATTTACCTCCTCCACCTCCTTGTTGCTGGCTGCTGCATCTTCTTTTTCCGCTTCCAGCTCTTCTCTTTCTTTATTTATTCTCTCCTTTTCCTTCTTCATCCTCTCTTCCTCCTTCCGTAGCCTCTCTTCCTCCTTCTTCATCCTCTCCTCCGCCGTTTGCAACACCTTCATCCTTTCCTCCATCTCCTTCATCTTCTTTTCCATCTCCTGCATCTTCTTCTCCATCTCTAGCTCGGCTTGGGACATTTTCTAATTGAGATCCAAATATAACGACGAATAAATACATAGTGAACCAATCCGAAGATTTTTCAAAACAATTAATCAGTTCCATCCATCATATCGCAAAAAACCATAAGGGTACAGTCAAACGAACATTCAAAAACGATTATATTTTCTCGAATAGTGAACAATCAATTACTTACCGTAACGGTTGTTAGACGTCGAATGAAATGATAGTTTCGAATTTACTCATGAGGCACTACACTAGCGCCACGCTAGTACGTACAACACGTGCGCGCGCGCAGTAGAGTAGACGAGGGAGCGAGCGACTTGTCGCTGGCAGAAGCGATGCGCGTCGGGCCTGAGAGCGGGAGAGCCCCGAGCTTTCTGCTCCCGGGTCGGTACGGCGGCTGATACTTACTACTCGCTATACACGGTATTCTCGACTTAGATGCCGATCTTCGGTATATTTTCACAAAAGTGTCGTATTATATTCTCTTTCTGTGAATTTGCTGAGTTACCGAGTGTCGATTGCGCGAAATATACCATCGAAATGTATTCTAACCCTGGTGAAAATAATTTCTACGCCAAACTACGAAAAATACCGAAGCGTAAAAATGCGTAGAAAAACGAGGTTTTTCGTAATAATTCGTAATTTTTCGTAATTTGTCGTAGTTGTTCGTAGTTTTGGAAGCAGAAAACTACGGATTTTCATGAACAATTACGAAAATCTACAGTTTTCCCACAACGGAATATCAGTTCTACGAGTATCTACGGGAATCTACGAAAATCTACAAACGGAATGAAGCTGAACGTTCTTGTCGTGATTTGTCGTAGTTTTGGAAGTAGAAAACCACGGATTTTCATGAACAATTACGAAAATCTAGTTTTCCCACAACGGAATATCAGTTCTACGAGTATCTACGGGAATCTACGAAAATCTACAAATGGAATGAAGCTGAACGTTCTTGTCGTAATTTGTCGTAGTTTTTCGTAGTTTTGGAAGTAGAAAACCATGGATTTTCATGAACAATTACAGAAATCTACAGTTTCCCGACAACGGAATATCCCTGGTAGAAATAATTTTCACGTCAAACTACAAAAACTTTCAAATTGTAGAAATGTTCAGAAAATCGGAATTGCTTGCAATTTCGAGTAATTTTTTCTAGTCTTTCGTAGTTCCGGAAGTAGAAAACTACGAAATTTCACGATTAATTATGAAAATTTACATTTTTCGAGCAACAGAATATCTTTACTACAAATATCTACGAAAGTTTACGAAAATCTACGACCGTGATCAACCCGAATAATTTTTCGTAGATTTTTACGGAGTATTGTAGATAAGAATTGCACAAACTATGAATATCTACGAACATTTATAGAAATTTACGACTGAAATGTATGAGAATCTTGTTACGTAGATTGCAAGTATAAAACTACAAAAATTACGATAATTTACAATTTTCTACAACAAAAGTGAAAAGTATAATTGCCGGAGGAATTTGATTAAACTTTGGTGATTGTTTGTTAAATAGTACGAATTTCTACGCAAAATTACTATAATGTATGATTTTCTACGAAAAGCTGGCAGAATATGAAGCTTAACGTGACAAAGCTTTTCAAATATTCAGTTGAAGTTCCATGTCAGTGACTAACTTCATCTTGCCAGAAAATGTCAAGTACTGTAAGGAGATGAATTTGTGCGAGTTGAAGACCATACATCTGGGGATCACCGAGGTTAAGCAACATTCGACGCGGTCAGTACTTGGATGGGTGACCCCTAAAAGTGAGCTGGGTTCAAATCCTTCTGGGGGTGTCTTTTTTTTTTTTTTTTATTTTAAATTCAATAATTCCATCAACGTTGAGTAGAATTTTTCTAAAAATAGGTCGAATTACTATGGAATCGCATCGTTTATTAAATTGCGGTACGGGTAGGATCCAGGTACAATCCCAAAACTGGCTTCTACAACTATCTACGAAAAAACTACGAGGAACTACGATAAACTATGAATATATAGAAACGACAATTCATATAGACATCGAATTTCATTCTACAACTATCTACGAAAAACTACTACACAAAATCTGGCGTAAAAGCAAACTACGAAAAGTCCGAAATCCTCTACTTTGGGCGTAGAAAATTTTCGTAGTTTGGCGTAGAAATTATTTTTACCAGGGAAATCATGATATCGCGAGGAAAATAATTGGACCCCCCCCCCTGCCGCCATTTGCGTGCCCGGGGAACGTAGATGGTTGAGCGCGGTAGCAAAGATCAGCTGGAGGAAGGATCGAGAGGATCACGGGTCTGAGGAGACCGCTACCTGGTGAAACTGCATGTATGGGGAAAAAAAGTATTCGTGCGCGACGCAGCATTACACGGTTTCGGCGATTCGCCGGATTCGGTATACAGTTCAGTGGCGTCGGCTGATCAGCTCGTCATTCGAGTATCACCGAGCAGGAGAGCTCCGCGGAATCTGGGCAGGTTCGGATTGTAGCGCCGTTGGTACGGGGCTAGGTTCGTTTACGCCCGGGGTCAGCTGTCGACGAGCCCGTGTCGTGCTGCCGGCTTCTGCATGAGTTTTGACTGACGTGTCGCCGGAGACAAATTCGATCCGAAATTTCGCTGTGGACTATGGATGGGAAAAGTTCGTAAACGTTCAGGTAAGGTATAACTTTCGCATTGTATCTCACGACGAAGCGGCGGTAGAAGAAGCCTCATCGTCGAAAATTCCAATCAAGGGGATTCTCTGTTTCATGTAGCCAGGCGTGGAGTCGGGGACTTTGCAACGTCAGGTGCGGATGAGATAGATTTTTCTGCAGAATTTTGTCGCTGGATGAGGTGCGAGTTATTTTTCATACGCCAATTTACCGACCGAGTCGAACCGCCCTGGTGGACGACCGACCGACGCCGCCGGTGTGTAGGCTCGGTCCCGCCCTGTTGCCTCATCAATAAACGCGTATCGAATACCACTCGCTTGGTCCCGTCTCAGATGGTTGGTATTTTCTTATCAATCGAAACTGTGAGTCTATCGTTCCGACAGATGTCATGCGAGATGCGGGGAAAGGAGCGAAGGCTGAAACACCAATGAGACCTCGTTGGAAAGTTGGCGCAGAGGCAGCTGAACGATGAGCGTAGCGAATCCGGACTGAATTACAAACAGCCATCCTATTACTGCTCCCGTAGCCTGTGTCGAACACAACTAACGTGTTTCGGTATTCACCGAGTTTGCGGTATGTAAACTTTTTTGTTTCCCTGATGTACGAGTCGAATCAACGAAGAATCGAAGCTGATGTGATCTTTGTCCGATGCAGGTAGTGGTTCCAGACCCGGACCGAGCACGTCGATAGACCGCCGAAGACTTTCCGGAAGAGTATATCGGTAGCACCTGGTGAAACTGGCCACGGCTGAAGTTCAGACGGACTTTTGGGATCATCCCACGAATGTCGTTGATGGATGAATTTATACTGGAAAATTATCTGAATAACCGCCGCTGAGTCGGCGACGCAGGTCTGTGTTCCGGTGCAGAAGTAATCCTAGAGAACTCTGCGGATGGGTATCGTACGTTATCGACCATCGTGTTTGCTGTTTGTTATTTTAGTTTTTTTTTCTTTTCTTTCTGTTTCTCATTAGCTTCACTAGTACGCTCGAATACAGAGGAAAAACTGGTCTTGAATGTAAAATGAAATTCTTGATCCCACAGTAGTGTTTTCTCTGTGTATATCTCGAGCCAGAATTTGTTGAAAACATTCGCACAGATTCTATTTTAAAACGTGTGATGTGAGATATGGACTCTGGATGGTTTGTCAGTAGGCAGTATGAAAGTACTCAGATTATCAAGATCAAGATTTCAATCATGACACAGAATTCGATCAATATTTAGATTTATCTAAGAAAAGGTAGTCAATTGAAGGATGATCCAAAATAAATGACCTTGTTTGTTTGAATAGTACGTCTGAACGGATGATTATGAAATTTTCTGAGAGAACGTGGAATTCGAGACAAATCTTTCTTCTTTCAGACTCCAGTGGATGCGCAGCGGAGACATACTACGAGACGATCGACCACAGAGACTTTGCCGAATTGAGGGAGATTGATGGTGAAGACACAGCGGGGCAATGATCGACAAACTTGCATTATCTTCTCTCGATGAGGGACCAGGGTCTTTTGTGGACCGTCGGTTCTCACCAATGATCGACGAACGTCAACCGCTGGCTCCGTAGAATTGTCAGCTGGCATGTTCGTATAGGATCTGGTAATCGTGGC
This sequence comes from Euura lappo, assembly GCA_018257835.1. Classification (NCBI taxonomy): domain Eukaryota; kingdom Metazoa; phylum Arthropoda; class Insecta; order Hymenoptera; family Tenthredinidae; genus Euura; species Euura lappo. The sequence continues at coordinate 185,323 of JAEUYN010000601.1, read as the reverse complement.
AAGGCTGGGACCGGGCCTTGATTTTGATCCTTGTTGGGCAGCATCCAATTACATTGTGTAATTAATTACATTTCAATTACCAATTAAAGTAGTAATTTGTAATCGAAAAAAATTCAATTACCAATTACAGTAGTAATTTGTAATCGACAAAAAATTCAATTACCAATTACATTTTTAATTTGTAATTGAAAAAAAATTCAATTATCAATTACTTTTGGAATTTGTAATTGAAAAAAATTCAATTACCAAATACATTTTTAATTTGTAATTGAAAAAAATTCAATTATCAATTACTTTTGGAATTTGTAATTGAAAGAAATTCAATAATCAATTACAATTGTAATTCGTAATTGGTAGAAATTCAATTGCCAATTACATTTTTCATTTGTAATTGGAAAAAATTCAATTACCAATTACAATTGTAATTTGTAATTGAAAAAAATTCAATTACCAATTACAATTGTAATTGAAAAAAATTCAATTATCAATTACTTTAGCTACTTGAAATTTTAATAGAAACTGCTCTGGAAATTACGTAGAAACCTGCAATTCGAGAAATGTTATTGTATTACGTAAATATTGTTGATCATGCCGCAAGTTTGCTGCTGGAATGTTAATTTTTTATCGAAAAACCGTGCCCACGGGCAGGTTTCTGCAAAGTGTCCAGCTACCTTCACCAACAAAGGCAGAGAGGGGTCCGTGTACCTGCGAAGAGACTAGGGAGAGGGAAATAAATGGTGAAGCCTGCTGGTCATTTTCGCCATACATTCCAGTAGGGTATACAGTTGACGAGGAGAGGTGCAATACTTAGTTCAGGTTTATTTTTCTTTCCCATATCGATCTGACCACGATAAATTATAACATCTTATTGAATATCCTGTGACTCATGATCATGAAGTATGTTCAAACCACGTCTCATGTGTTTTCCATGGTTTATAAAATCAAATTATTTGTCTAGTGTGAGTAATCGTAAGTGAATTTATGTAATTTAATTTTTTTACATCCTGCAGTTCAAAATAAACAAATGATGTAATAAAGACAACTCGAGTGATATTCATTCACCTTTCATTCGATGTATACGTTACAATATTTCATTGGCGTAGCCAGGAGGGGGCAGGGGTGGGTACGGCCCCCCAGAAAATCTGGTGCCCCCCCCCAGAACAAAATGCTGGCTACCCAATGCAATTTTTCTTACCCTGCTCGTGGTGAAATTGTTTTTATTTTTCCAGCTATGAATCAATTGTAAATGCAATTGAATTTCGGAGTCCAAACAATTCGCGAGAATAATCTTTGGTGCACGAAGGAGGGCAAAAATAGAACAGGGATCGATCCGGATAATCAATTATCATTTGTTCGATTATTTTTTATCACTTTGAGTACTTACCGCGTTATCGAAACAATAGTTGCATTATTTATTATAAACACTGTATGGCTCTCTCTCTCTCTCTCCGGAACGCCAGCCGTATACCTAGCCTAGCACAATTCGAAATAATAATAGTTGTAACAATGAAATGTTATTATTATTATCATTATAATTATGATGATAATTTCTGAAATGATAATAATAATAATAATAAACAATTATTATCATGATAATAATAATGATCTTTTTTTCTTTCTCTACAAACACTCTAACATCCTGCAAAACCCACAGCACAATCAAAATTCCGGATCTTTTTAGAAACTTTCAAGTTTCATCGTAAAAAAAATTAGACAAAGCAGAGGTGTAAAGTCGTATATACGCCATTTATTATTATTGTTATTATTATTTTTTTTTTATCTTGAACATGTTGTGAAAATCGGAATTTTATTAGTTTCTGAAATAATAATATATAATATTTATTCAGGTGCATTTATACATGGGTTCTTACAACAAGTATACAAAAGACTTGCCGTAATGGCCTACCCGTCGAGATGTGACAACATCTGTGTACGGGCCCGAAAAGAATAATAATAATAATAATAATAATAATAATAATAATAATGAATGGCGTATATACGAATTTACACCTTTGCTTTGTCTAATTTTTTTATGATGACACTTGAAAATTTTCTCAAAAGATGCGGAATTTTTATTATTCTGTGCGTTTCACAAGATTTTTAGAGTTTTTGTAGAAAAAGAAAAAATTTTTTTCATTTTCATTTACAAATTTCACCACTTGCGAGTAAATTTTTTTCAATGATAACAATAATTATTATCATATTGTTATTATCATAATAATAATTGTTATCATAATAATATTTGTTATTATTATTAGCAATATTATTATTATTACTGTTATTATTTTGGAAAGATATTGAAATTCCGATTTCCACGAAATTGTCAAGATAAAAAAAAATAAAAAAATGACGCACACGTTTTCATTTTCATTCTCAAATGTCACCACTTTCGAGTAAATTTTTTTCAATGATAATAATAATAATCATTATAATAATTGTTATTATCATAATAAAATAATAATAATTATTATTATTATTATAATTCTTATTATCATTATTTCGGAAATTGTAATTATAATGATAATAATAATAATAATAATAATAATAATAATAACAATAATAATAATGATAATAATAACAATGCATTGTTATAACTATTATTATTCCGAATTATATCCGTTTGAATTCCCGCTCAGCTGTCATAGCGCTGAACAAGGAACGGCGGTTCGTGAAACGCAGGACCGCGAGACGAAGGTTGGCAACAACTGTAAGCTTGGTTCCCGCTGCGCCCGCGCGTCTCAAGGGAGCGCTGCTCGGCCCGACATGCAACGCGAAACGATCCAACATGGCCGCGGCCGGTGCTTTATACCGAGAAAAATTACAGTCTTTTTCTGGAAACAATTCTGAGGCTTCATCGTTGGGTGAAATGAACAAGTTTTGCGATATATGTGAGTGGAATTATATTGACGAGGGTGGAATTGCATTCTTTTCCGCCCTTGTGATGCGTAGTCGGTGATATCAGTGAAAACAAGTGACGGTCCCCACGCTTCGCGAAACAAAAATGCCTTATTTTACTCGATTTTGGTGAGATACACGTTCATGCAGCTACCAATTTGATTACAAATCGTCTAAGGAACCCATTAAACACCCCCCCGTCCATATCCGACTTCATTATTTTTTAAATATGGAAATCTGAGTCCAGCATGCCCTTAATATGGCAATGTAAGTGGGCTACTATGCCAAACTATTGCGTCATTAATGCGTGTTTATGGATAGACGATGGAAAAGATAAGGCAAAGCGTTCCATCTTCAAAGTCCAAATTATTTTTTTACATCCAACTACTCTCCACTTAAAAAGACAGAAGTTATGTACCGCTTTGGAAATATATGAATACCATATATGTAATTTATGATGTTCCTAATCTCAAAATTATCATCATTGATATATTTGTATTAACGCAAAAGAGCACGGCCGAAAACCAACGATGTTAGGTTATGTCACCAAACAGCGTGACAGATCGTCCACTGTATGTACTACGTGTGTAAGACAGAGAACGAACACCTACTTCTGTCTCTCTCGGAGCTTACTCTCGGGTTGCAGCGAACCTAGCGGTCATCTCGTGAAATAGAGAATTTTTACCTCGCTAAGCGAGACTCCCTGGATGAGAGAGTTCCCAGACCTGTATATAAGACCGTGGGCCGAGCAGCGCTTGCCAACCTTCGTCTCGCGGTCCTGCGTTTCACGAACCGCCGTTCCTTGTTCAGCGCTATGACAGCTGAGCGGGAATTCGAACGGAAATAATTCGGAATAATAATAGTTATAACAAATGTAAGATATGTATAAGTTGTAAAAATTTGTAAATTAGTCTAATTGTAAGTAGTAATGTATTCGATGAAGTTATGGAGACGGAAACCATGTAACCCCGAGGGGAACATTAAATAAACATACATAAACATACATAAACATACATAATAATTATAATAATGCATTGTTATTATCATTATTGTTGTTGTTGTTGTTGTTATTATTATTGTTGTTGTTGTTGTTGTTGTTGTTGTTGTTGTTGTTGTTGTTGTTGTTGTTGTTGTTGTTGTTGTTGTTGTTGTTGTTGTTGTTGTTGTTGTTGTTGTTGTTGTTGTTGTTGTTGTTGTTGTTGTTATTATTATTATTATTATTATTATTATTATCCGAAATAATAATCATAACAATTATTACAATAATTATTATTATCATTGAAAAAAATTTACTCGAAAGTGGTGTGAATGAAAATGAAAACGTATGCGCCATTTTTTTTTTTTTGTACTAACACTGAAATCCTGTGAAACGCACAGAATAATCAAAATTCCGATTCTTTTGAGAGATTTCAAGTTTCAGCATAAAAAAAAACTAGATAAGGAAGAGGTGTAAAGTCGTATACGCCCTTTATTTTTATTTTTTTTTTATCTTGAAAATGTTGTGAAAATCGGAATTTCAATTCTTCTATGCGTTGCACAGGACAAGAGTATTTGTGAAAAAAATGGCGTACTACGACTATACGACTTTATACCGTTGCCCTGTCAATGTTTTTTTTTTTTTTGAATTTTGAATTTTGAAAATTTCACATAAAGAACTCTGAAATCAGACTTTTTTATGCGTTTCACAGGATTTTAGAGTTTTTGTAGAAAAAGAAAAAAAAATGGCGCATAGTTTTCATTTCCATTTACAAATTTCACCACTTTCGAGTAAATTTTTTGCAATGATAATAATAATAATTATCATATTGTTATTATCATAATAATAATTATTATTATCATGATATTATGATAATAATTTTTATTATTATTATTATTATTATCGTCATCATCATCATCATCATCATCATCATCATCATTATTATTACGGAAAAAATTGAAATTCCGATTTTCACAACATTTTCAAGATAAAAAAAAATCGAATAATAAATGGCGTTTACGACTCTATACCTCTGCCTTGTCCAGTTTTTTTATGCTGAAACTTGAAAATCTCTCAAAAGAATCGGAATTTTGATTATTCTGTGCGTTTCATAGGATTTCAGTGTTGGTAGAAAAAAAAATGGCGCATACGTTTTCATTTTCATTCACAAATTTCACCACTTTCGAGTAATTTTTTTTCAATGATAATAATAATAATTATTATTATAATAATTGTTATGATTATTATTTCGGAAATTGTAATAATAATAATAATAATAATAATGGTGATGATGATGATGATGATGATGATAACAATGCATTATTATAATTATTATGTATGTTTATGTATGTTTATGTATGTTTATTTAATGTTCCCCTTGGGGTTACATGGTTTCCGTCTCCATAACTTCATCGAATACATTACTACTTACAATTAGACTAATTTACAAATTTTTACAACTTATACATATCTTACATTTGTTATAACTATTATTATTCCGAATTATTTCCGTTTGAATTCCCGCTCAGCTGTCATAGCGCTGAACAAGGAACGGCGGTTCGTGAAACGCAGGACCGCGAGACGAAGGTTGGCAAGCGCTGCTCGGCCCGACACGCCACGTGAAACGATCCAACATGGCCGCGGCCGGTGCTTTATACCGAGAAAAATTACAGTCTTTTTTTGGAAACAATTTTTCGTCTTCATCGTTGAGTGAAATGAACAAGTTTTGCGATATATGTGAGTGGAATTATATTCCTGAGGGCGCTCAATGGTTCGTTTCCACCCTTGTGATGCGTAGTCGGTGATATCAGTGAAAACAAGTGACGGTCCCCACGCTTCGCGAAACAAAAAAGCCTTATTTTACTCGATTTTGGTGAGATACACGTTCATGCAGCTACCAATTTGATTACAAACCGTCTAAGGAACCCATTAAACACCCCCCCGTTCATATCAGGCGTCATTATTTTTTAAATACGGAAATACTGAGTCCAGCATGCCCTTAAGTGTCGTACTTAAAAACATACCCATTTTAAATTACGACAAGGTAGGATCAAACTAATTACATTTTGATCTTAGACTTCATTTTTTTTTCCATTGCATGTAAGCGTGCATTTAGAGGGTATGTGCTTACACTACCCAAGATTAATTCGGAACGAGGTAAGTCACACAGTTTGCACAGCTACATTATTTTTTCAAATCTGTTTAATCAAAAACCGATTTATAAATGACAAAGTTCTGGGGTAACAAAAAAAAAAAAAAAAATACAACCGATTCAAGAACCTCCTCCTTTTTTCCCGTTAATTGTGTACATTTCGATGATTTACGAAAAAATAATTTGATCTTATCAAATAACAATTGGTAATGTTGTGGGTGATTAAATTTCGGCGCTTGCTGTCTAATAAAAAACAACTTTGATTACATTTGCACAGTAAAGAAAGAACGATCCAGTAATTTTTTTCTGTACTACAAGGATGCTTGAAATCCTGTTTTTTTTTAGTACGTTTTCCAAGTACAATTTCCTGGGAATTCGAATATGAAGAAAAATTTGTTGACCTGCTTCGATTCACTATTAATTATAGCGTGAATGAGTGTATTTCTAAAAACACGTTTTAGATCGTGATTTCAAGAGAATGTCAGTGAATTTCAAATTCATATTCCGAGGAGGTTCATCAATGAGAGCATTAGTTCACGGATGGATCGCGATTTTTTTGTACGGGTTCCTTTAAAGGAAATACAATGACTGAAATAATTGAAAATTTTTTGCCCATACTGGTCACGATAAAAAAATGGATAAAGTTAGCTCCTTACGTACGTGGGTCCTTATAAAGACACCACGAAAAATGGTATTCGCAGCATTAAAATTGATAGTTGTGGGTCTTGCGGCGGCTGGCGGTGAAGGCCGACAGCGGCCGAAAGCGATCCCCTCCGTCCACCACAGCTGGGGTACTGACGAACCTCCTTAAGGGGTTATATCTGAGTAGAATGCGTGAAATATGGGCGAATTTTAGGAATTTTTTTCTCAAAAAGTATTTGATCGATTTGAATAAACTTTGCTTTATTTGAAAAAACATCTATTGAGGTTTGGTTACAAATTTTTTTTATGTATATATATCCACTGGGAGCGCTGGTATCATGGCCGGCGTAAAAAGTGTCCCTCGCTCGCACGGTTTTCGGTGTCCAAAATTACAGGCAGGTGGTTGATCTGAAATAAAAATTTCCAAATGATTCTCAAAATATAATGTATGAAGCTGTTCGCGACGTAGGATTTTCCTCCAAAAAAATTGTTTCGCGAAATTACGGCCATTTGAATTTTTTGACTTTTTTTCGGTCTCATTTTCCAACCTTTCCGACTTGATAAAACAAAAAGTAGTTGTTTAAGAAAAAAAATCCTACGTTGCGAACTAGAAAACATGTCCAAGAATATTGTGTGAAAGTTTCAAAGCAATCGGTCCAGCCGTTTTCGAGATATTTTGGACACCGCCTTGAAAAAGTATGTTTCGAGATAATCGCGTTTGAAGTTTGGCGTAGAAATGATGCGCTTGGCGACTCACGATCGGTTGTTCAGCGTCTCGGTAAATCGTGTATAACTTTAACAGTTTTTCGAATATGAAGGTAGCATTTACACACGATATTTTTTATGTTCTAATCTTATAGAATTATTTCTTTGGAAAATCGATTTGTGTGAAGAAATTCGTAATAATCACATAATATAAAATCTTATACGAGGGAAAGTTTCTTTACCCTACCGTTAGTCTGCGATTCCTGGACCATACAGTACGCCCTCTGCAACAGTGGCAGCATCTTCTGCAGCGATCCGTGACTGCCTTCGCTGAATCCTCGCTTCACGAGTTGCGTTGTGAGTGCGAATTTCAGCGACACACACGCGCTCCGCATCTTCAGTGTCACAATACCGATCAGCGTTTCTTCCTACTTTGATGCCTAATGCATCCATAATTTGGAGATATGACTTTGCTCCAGAGTTGAACGTACATGCAGCGATATTGGTGGCAATGTTTACAATTTCTGAACCACTGTGGGTAACTTTGGGTGCTATCCGCCAAATCACATTATTGAAACTCTCGTTTGAATTTTGCGTGTATCCTCCAACGCAGCGTTGTAATAAATTGTCGCTACTCAGGTCTCTGAAAATTGGTTCTATAGCTTTAGCAACATCCGGATGGAGAGCGGGCTTATGGTGGTAACTGTCCAATGTACCATTAGCCTTAGCTTTCTGCCAAGTGCACCATGAATCGCTTCCTGGCGGACAATTGTCATGCTGGGGCTCTTGATCGGTTGACATCATGTGAAAAAAAGTTGCCATAATCGCTTTCCTCATGTTTTCCACACACAATATTCTTAACCTTTATTTTGGGGGTCCAGGTCACTTCCGACTTCCAAGAACTTCCAAAGACTTCCAAAAACTTACAAAGACTTTCAAGACAGGGGTGCAAATAGCCCCTAGGAGTCAGGTGGCCGAACGGGCGGCCGGCCGCTCGACCGCATTTTGGTGAATTCCCCATAACTTCCACAATTTTTGGAATTTAAATATGAAATTTACACACAATATTCTTAAGACTACAAAGATCAATATCAGCGAATAAAAAAAAAAATGGAAAAAAAAAATTCTACTCAGATATAACCCCTTAAGATCAAGCGTGCAGCGTTACTGGATTCAGCCTCGAAAGTCAAGTTTTACTTCTGAAGCGACTTTTTTTTGTTGATTTTATAATTTCTTAGATTGTTTATGGAGAATTTTGGTATAAACTTAGCAATGTTTGATAATACATTTTTTTCAAAATCATGAAATTCATAGAAAAATCAGCCTTAGGCAACGCACAGTGGGACGAAACCCCGAATTCGTCCCCATAATTCCGAAAAGTGAATTTTGGATTCGGGGAATTTTTACCCTCGGGTGGGGTACAGAAATGATTGGTGCATTCAAACCTCGAAGGGTATGGTCGTCCGTTCCATACCTGGCTCGATACATTAGTTCAAAGTCAGCCTTCGTTGAGAGTGCACGCGGCGAGTGAAAACGTAAGGAAAAACAGCGAACTTCAAAGTTCAATAACTCGAAAGTTATTTAAGCGATTTCGATTTTTCAAAATGGATTCTACTCCTGGAGGTATGTAGAAAATATTTCTGTATGAGTTAAATTGAAAAGTCACGTTCATCTGCTTGAAATACGACCATGTTTGGTACCCTGTGAAAACTATATAATTTTCGAGACTTATACTTTCAAATGGACAAAAAGTAGGGAACTCCAGGAGACTCCGCTTTGATTCAAGTCTTAGGTTCTAGATCAGTCTTTCAACTATCGAAAACGTTTTAGATCATCTGCCATTTTTTGCCGATTAGCGTAGTTTTTTAGTTAGCGTGAGCGAGTACGCAGCCTTCTACCACGCGCGAGGCCCCGGCTGGCGCGGCGGCCGGCTGACGAGCGTCCGGGTCTGCCAGGTGTTCAATACGTACAATAGGGAACTTATACCGGTTTTTAACGTGTATAGGGTGTCCGTAACAAAGTAGTACCTACGGTTATTCTAGAGTCACACTGTTCATGATGATTTTTAATTGTGATTTGGTTGAGGGAAAAAATTAATTTCAGAAAGAATTCAGTTTGTCCAATGAGTTTGCTCGTACTTTATTAATTATAGTTTACGTTGAATATTGTCACTTTTTAATTTTCTGTGGCTTTATTACAGGGTCTAGTACCGACGACAATTTACTGTACACCCGGAAGGAGGTCTTCGTTATGGTGAAAGGGAATTTCAATAAAACATGTAACGATTTGGTGGAACACCTTTTAGCCGAAATTTCGAAGAAGAGTAGAATTGTAGAATTGTTGATCCCACCTACAATAACGAGTCAATCTATAGTAGAAACGGATTCTGAATTTGACGACGATGATTCGGACGAGGAAATTGTATTCCACTAATTTTATAAGCCTTCACATTTCATGACATTAATACTTAAAAATAAAAAGTCTTTATTCCTGTATATGCATATGACTAAACATTTCCCACCACTTTGTTTTTGAGATTTTTGACTTTCGATTCGTAATCAGCGACCCCAAGAACCCCCGATGTAATATTTAAAGACCAATCTCAGGGAAAATTATTGAAAGGATAAGTCTTATTGTAAATAAAATAACGAGAAAAACATTTATAGTTGTGAGGAACGTCAAAAGAAGATTTTTATTTCATTTTTAATAAATGGCGTCAGAAAAAATATGTATATATAGCTAATTTTCCTCAATAAATTCTCATTTTAACAATATTTGTATCCCATTCACTCATGCACACACATTCATGCTCAAACTATAAATAACACGTTAAAATTGTAGATATGACAAAACTTGTAAATAGAAAAATTTGTAAATAGAATCCTTTGTATAATAGATCAGTCTTTCAATTGTATAATAATAAAAAAGTGACGTTTTTGTATATAAATTAATTGTTTTTAAAAAATGTCTCTGGGAAGATCCATCAAAATTAGCCTTTTTTGTTTTATAGTTCGGAAAACTTATCTTTTGCACTGATTGTAGATTTCTCTGTTGAACGAGGTATTAAAGATGTCCGTTAAAGGTTATGTATGTGACTCAGCACATGTCGTCGAATCTCCTTATCATCTCAGTTCTTCGAGTTTTCTTCTACGTCGATGTTATTTACGTTGTTTAAGTTTTCAATAGTTATATGAAAGTCAATTCTCAGCTCCAGGTCTTCGGATGGCTTCTGACTGCGTCGATTATGATTTGATGAGTTTACTCTCGAAATTTACGTGGTCTTGATTTGATGAGTTTTCTCTCGATGTTTCGGTGTATTGTTGAGTATACTCTCAAATATATACTTCAGGCAATTGATAACGTTTTCTTGATGGTTTTGAATGTAACGTAGACGAATATTTCAATAATATGGGTTAATTTTATGATAATTATAGTAGAGTAAAATTTAGCACGTCTGCCTTCTACGATCGTCTTCCCAAGAGAGCGAATTCACTCTTCTCTTCCGGCGTTAGCCCTTTAACCGCGTTAATCAGTTCACTTATTGTTCGCCACCACGTTAGTCAAACTTATGGCGCGCAGTTCAAATGTCTTTACGTCACTTTTCTTATTAATTGTCATTAAAATCGTCCTTTCTTAGTTTTATAATATACAAATCGTCACATCAACCCCCCCTATTATCTTTACAGGATCGTCGCAGACATCATTAAAGATAATACTCGTCAAATTTTTTACATGCACTCTCTCTCTCTCATTACCCATACTCTTAAAATTAACTTCACAATTTGTTTCGTCTTAAAACTATCGTAAACCTATTACGTTGGTAGGAACAATACAATAATTAAAATCTGAGATTTGGGATTTTAGAAGAAGAAACAATTAAGGTACAAACAGTATGCTAGGCAGGTTGATAATATTTTCGCAAATTAACTCTATTGTAAATTCCTTTAACGATGGTTCGGTCATTTGGATCTACTAATTCATATGCATTAACTCCGATAATTTTAGTTATTTTAAATGGTCCTTGATATAAATGAAAGAACTTTTGTGTGACTTTGTCCAATGCACTTGATTGAATTGGAACTCGAATTAAGACTAAATCATTTATTTCGAGTTTTACTTTTGATATAGATTTTTGTTGTGCTTTACGTCTATGAAAGTTCGCCAAAATTCGTTCATTAGCTAAGAGAATTTTTTCTGTATTAGATGTTACTTTAGATTTTGGAAAATTAACTATTTGCTGAATTTTATCTATAGGACTTTCTCCAAACTGTAATTCATGAGGTGTAAATCCAGTGCTTTGATGTACAGTGACATTTAGAATTGTTTCAATATTTGTTATATACTTTCCCCATTTAGTGTGCTGTTCGTTACAAAATAATCTGAATAATTTACCTAGTTCTCTCATTACACGCTCAGTAGGATTAGATTGTGGATGACGTACAGATGAAAAACAAGTTTTTATTCCAAGAGCTTCTAAATCACGTCTCCATTGATGAGCAGTAAATTGAGTACCATTGTCTGATAATATTTTTTCGGGTTTACCAAATTTAGGTATATAACAATCTATTATTTTCTTCAAACTGATCTTAGTAGTTGCACGTTTCATTGGATATAAAGTTACATATTTAGAAAAAGCATCTAATACGACTAAAATGTGTTGTACACCACCTATCGATCTTGGTAAGGGGCCAAAAAAATCAACAGTAATTAATTCATTAGGTTTTGTTGCTTTGACTAATTGATATTCTCCTTCCATGCTGTACGTTAGGTGTTTTATACGTTGACATAAATCACAGTGTAATACGAAATGTTTCACGTCACGGTTCATCTTTTTCCAAAAGTAATAGGTTTTAAGATATTGTAGGGTTTTGTAAACACCTACGTGACCTAGATTATCATGTATTAATTTGATCAAATTTTTAGTTAAACTATCGGGTACAACAATTTTCCATTTGTCATCAATTTTGTTATTGATAAATAACACGTCATTATGAACTAGATATCTATCATCGGTATTTCCAGTCTTGTATTCATCAAACTTTAGTTTTAATTCAGGATCTTTCAGTTGCCATTTGTTTAGTTGTTTAAATTCAATAGGTAATTTAGTATCTACGACAAGTTGACTGATGTTATTCAAAGTAATATTCTGTTCAGAAAGCAAACTTGGTGACCAATTGGAAGTTAACATTGCTATTATAAGCTCTTCGTTATCTTGTTCGTCAAACATTCCACTTGGATTTCGGCTAAAAAAATCTGCAACTACATTTTCACGTCCAGTACAATAAGAAACTTTGAAAGTATATTGTTGTAATAATAAACTCCATCTAATAAGTCGCGCGTTAAGAAAAGGTGTACTGTTTAAAAAGACTAGACCTTTGTGATCGGTGATGATTTCAAACTTTATACCAATTAAATGAACTCTAAATTTAATAACAGAATAGACAATAGCTAAAAGTTCTTTTTCTGTGGTGGTATAATTTACTTCGGCAATTGAAAGACAACGACTAACCAATCCGGTTAAATGATCGTCCCCCTTCTCATCAGTTTGAAACAAAACACCCGCTATACCCTTATTACTCGCATCTGTTTGCAATTTATATGGTGCACCTGGTATTCTATGATGTAACGTTACAACATCGACAAATTTATCCTTAAAGGCTTGATAAGCTCTAGTATGATCTTGTGTCCAATTCCACACCGCATCTTTTCTTAGTAAATCCCTGAACGGTTCGACGTAGCTAGCGTACTGTATACAAAATTGTCGATAGAAGTTACAAGTACCCAAAAATGATTGAAGTGTTTCTTTATTTGTCGGTATAGCAAAGTTTCTAATTATCGATAATTTGTTTGGATCTGGTGTAACTCCCTCACGAGATATTATATAGCCTAAGAATGGGATAGATTCTTTCATGAACAGAGATTTCCTAAGTTTCAAGGTGAAGTTATTTTGCTCTAATCTGGTAAAAATTAAATCAAGATGTTTTAAATGTTCATCAAAATTCTTAGATGCAATCAACAAGTCATCAATATACATTGTTAAAAAGTCAGAAAAATCGTCTTTGAAAGCTAAATTTAATGCTCGAATAAATCCGCTTCCAGCTGTTTTAAGGCCGAAAGGTACTCTACAAAAATGATATAGTTTGTAATTATGCAAAAAAGCTGTATAAGGTCGAGATTCTACTGCCAGTGGAATTTGCCAATAACCATTAGTTAGATCAACAGTTGAAAAGAAATTTACTCCGAAATATTTTTGTAAAAGTTCATTAACTAACGGTGGCGACTCGTTATCACCTTCTATTATATCATTCAAGAATCTAGCGTCAAGACAAATGCGAACTTGATTTTCTTTCTTCTGCACAATTCGCAGCGGGTTACAGTAAGGACTAACCGAAGGTTCTATTATTCCGTTTTTGAGCATATTCTGAATTTCGGAATCGACAGGTTCTCTTAAAGCAAAAGGTATTGGATAATGTCGTCGAATGAATGGTTTGTTGCTCGCTACCTTAATATTATGCTCATAGATAGTAGTACAAGTTGGTTTGTCAGAAAATAAGGCTCTATGTTTTAAAATCAACTCTAATAATGGTTCTGAGTATTTGACATCCTGCACCATAAGTTGAGACGCGATCATTCGAAAGTCTTCAAAAAAATTGTGGTCCTCCGCGTTGACATAATCATCAAACGTGAGTTTTTCTAGGTTTTCGTTTTCATCAATTGTCGCTAAATGATTAGAAACTTGTTCACTTTGAACTCTACAACTTTTTGTTACAACGTCATCAGATGTTATTGATTCGACTAAAACTTCTCTATCATCAGCTACAATGTTTTGAATCCCGTTTTCATCATCAGGGCTTCGAGCTACTTCTTCAATCTGGTTTATACTAAACATTTGACACATTAAATCAGAAATATCATCAGCATTAGCAATTTCAGTTTCAATAATTATATCACAAGAATTATCATCATTAACAATTTCATTCAAATCAATATTTTCAGCAATTTCAATAACAAATTCAGATTCAATAATATGATCAACATCGTCTTCATCACGCATGTTATCAGGATTAATTTCAATTTCAATTTCAGCATTTTCAATTTCAACATTTTCAATCGTTATACTAACATAATCTCTACACCTATTATCTACGTTAATTTCAACATTTTCAATTTCAGGTTCAATTTCAATACTCTTAAATTCATCTTCAAATTCAATATCAATTATAACGTAATCTTTGTTACGCTCGTCATCTACATTAATTTTATCAACTTCTAGGTTTTCAAAATTTTCAGTTTGTTTATCTCTGTTTTCTACTCTACTTTCAGTTTCAAAATTTCCAAAATAATCTCGTTTCCCTTCAGATAAATGATTCAAATCACTATTCATCATGTGATAGTTCTGAGGAAAGTTGTTTTTGTTTCTTGTAATGCATTTATTTTGAAAAAATCTACGCTGACCTACTGTTTCAAGATTAACAAGTTGAATATATGTTATCTCATCTTGAGGCGAGGACTCCAATCCGTCCGCAGACTCTCGACTGTACGATACAAAACAATCATTTACACGAGCTCCATGTATTTCCATGGTTTTTAAGTTGTAATCCAATTTCACGTTATTTACTGACAACCAATCATTTCCTAATATCACACTTGCAAATAATTTAGGCACAACGAGGAACGCATATGTCATTCTTTGACCATCTATATACATATCTACTAAAATCTGATGTTTTATATTAACAGCGGCTTTTCCAAATGCAGGAAATACTCGAACTCTCGATACTGGTAACTCCGCTAACTTACTATGACTTGCTAATTGCTTGTAAAAATCTTCAGAAATGCATGTAATTTGACTACCAGTATCAACCAAAGCTTGAACTGAAATTCCACCAATATTTATCAACAGATGAGGGCATTTAGGTACACGGTTTGTTTTTACTTTAGGATGTTCAATGTCTATGTCTTTTGATAGGTCCTCTACAAAATCATTATTAAATTCTCGGTACGAAGTCGGACCTACGTTATTCGCACCTCGAATCAGTTTAAATGTGAGTTATTTTGCTGTGAAGAATTGTTAAAATTGTACGGATTATTTAATACAGGAGGTGGAAAACTAGTATTCGGTAAAACAAATCTTTGTTGTTGCGGTACTGAAAAATTAGGAAAAACTGGTGGACTAAAACTGTAATTTTGTTGCTGTGGAAATTGTTGTGTTTGAACTTGACTTTGTTGGTTATTAACTTTACCAGAATTTACTGTCTGAACTTGAGTATTACTTTGTTGATCTTTACTGTAATTATTAGAAGTTTTATTTTTTTCATAACGATCTCTTTCTTCCTGAGCTAAATCCAAGTTTGACAAGGCTCGAGATACCAATTTAGTGTCATTAAAATCTACAGTTGCTAGAATATCTCTAACTCTAACTGGAAGTTGTTGCACTACCGCGTAGTTGATTTCATACTGTGAAAGTACTGGTTCAAAATATTTTGCTTCTCTAGTCTGTTGTCTGAAATAACTTCCAAGTGACCCGTCCTGTGATTTATATCGACGTGAAGACCAACGATTCTTAATTTTGACTCTAAATTGAATTGAATAAAACTCTTCTTTGAACGATTTCTTGAAACTCTCATAGTTGTTAAAAGATCCTTTGTTTACATCAAACCAAAGTTTAGCTCTTCCATTTAAACTACTTCCAATGACCCACCATAATTGGACTTCAGTAACATTATTATTCTTACAATATTTTTCTAAATCATTTAAAAATTCAATTGGATGATCAACTTCTTCATCAGAAAATTTTGGTGGTTTTATATCTAACTGCAAACATTGAAAATGGTTTATCAACCCCCCCAACAACCTGTTCGTAGCCTCGGTGGATTGATTAATAGCTCCTAAATTGAATTGACCAATTGTTTCAAATTGCGCTTGTTTTTCAGCTTGTAATAATCGAACCTGTTCTGCCAAATCACGATGTGTTTGTAATTCTTCTCTTTGTCTGTGTAGTTCTTCTCTTTCCTTAGCTATTTTCTCCTTCTCAGATTTCAATCGTTGCAATTGTTCCTCCGGCGTCGGATTAGGTGCCATCTTAGCGTTAGAATTAGCTTTGCGTCTCTCAACAGGTAATGAAATAAAGACTTTGTCTCCTTGATGCGACCTAGTGACAATTCGATGAGAATTAGATTCCTTATCCATACATGATACTAACAATCACAACATAAACATTCATACTGAGCATAAAAATAGATTCTACCCTAGCACGGTGGGCGCCAATGTAATATTTAAAGACCAATCTCAGGGAAAATTATTGAAAGGATAAGTCTTATTGTAAATAAAATAACGAGAAAAACATTTATAGTTGTGAGGAACGTCAAAAGAAGATTTTTATTTCATTTTTAATAAATGGCGTCAGAAAAAATATGTATATATAGCTAATTTTCCTCAATAAATTCTCATTTTAACAATATTTGTATCCCATTCACTCATGCACACACATTCATGCTCAAACTATAAATAACACGTTAAAATTGTAGATATGACAAAACTTGTAAATAGAAAAATTTGTAAATAGAATCCTTTGTATAATAGATCAGTCTTTCAATTGTATAATAATAAAAAAGTGACGTTTTTGTATATAAATTAATTGTTTTTAAAAAATGTCTCTGGGAAGATCCATCAAAATTAGCCTTTTTTGTTTTATAGTTCGGAAAACTTATCTTTTGCACTGATTGTAGATTTCTCTGTTGAACGAGGTATTAAAGATGTCCGTTAAAGGTTATGTATGTGACTCAGCACATGTCGTCGAATCTCCTTATCATCTCAGTTCTTCGAGTTTTCTTCTACGTCGATGTTATTTACGTTGTTTAAGTTTTCAATAGTTATATGAAAGTCAATTCTCAGCTCCAGGTCTTCGGATGGCTTCTGACTGCGTCGATTATGATTTGATGAGTTTACTCTCGAAATTTACGTGGTCTTGATTTGATGAGTTTTCTCTCGATGTTTCGGTGTATTGTTGAGTATACTCTCAAATATATACTTCAGGCAATTGATAACGTTTTCTTGATGGTTTTGAATGTAACGTAGACGAATATTTCAATAATATGGGTTAATTTTATGATAATTATAGTAGAGTAAAATTTAGCACGTCTGCCTTCTACGATCGTCTTCCCAAGAGAGCGAATTCACTCTTCTCTTCCGGCGTTAGCCCTTTAACCGCGTTAATCAGTTCACTTATTGTTCGCCACCACGTTAGTCAAACTTATGACGCGCAGTTCAAATGTCTTTACGTCACTTTTCTTATTAATTGTCATTAAAATCGTCCTTTCTTAGTTTTATAATATACAAATCGTCACACCGAGTACCGACTTTCACTCGAATCCATTAGGTTTTTGAAGAAATTTGTTACCGTTTTTGGTCCGCCATTTTGTTTTTGAGATTTTTTACTTCGGATTCGTAATCAGCGACCCCAAAACCCCCCGAGTACCGACTTTCACTCGAATCCATTAGGTTTTTGAAGAAATTTGTTACCGTTTTTGGTCCGCCATTTTGTTTTTGAGATTTTTGACTTCGGATTCGTAATCAGCGACCCCAAAAACCCCCGAGTACCGACTTTCACGCGAATCCATTAGGTTTTTCAAGAAATTTGTTACCGTTTTTGGTCCGCCATTTTGTTTTTGAGATTTTTGACTTTGGATTCGTAATCAGCGACCCCAAAAACCCCCGAGTACCGACTTTCACTCGAATCCATTAGGTTTTTGAAGAAATTTGTAACCGTTTTTGGTCCGCCATTTTGTTTTCGAGATTTTTGACTTCGGATTCGTAATCAGCGACCCCAAAAACCCACGAGTACCGACTTTCACCCGAATTCATTGGGTTTTTGAATTATGGGTACAAATTCGGGGTTTCGTCCCACTGTGCAACGTAGCAAGAACGCTACACTGGCTACGTGTTCTTGCAGAAGGCAACCCCTACTTTCTCTCATGTTCGAGATATTAATTTTTTTATTTAATTTCTCCACGTTCACGTTTCACTGCAAGAAGCAAGATTTTGGTATATGGACCCCATGGCGGACTGCGTTTCATCCAAGTCCTTAGTTTTTATGAGCTACAACTTGTGTCGCAGCAAGATTTTGGTATATGGACCCCATGGCGGACTGCGTTTCATCCAAGTCCTTAGTTTTTATGAGCTACAACTTGTGTCAAAGCAAGATTTTGGTATATGGACCCTATGGCGGACTGCGTTTCATCCAAGTCCTTAGTTTTTAGGCACGATCGTTAAAAACGGAGTGCCTTATACATTCGCCATCGCTAAAAACGTCGGATCGAGAAAAAATTCTGAAATCATGTAGGGAGCACGTTTTGGCACCTGGGTAGTCGTTTTCGAGTATTTTCAAGAGTGGTGTATGTGACCCCCCCATTTCTTGTAAACACGGTTTCAGCCAAACCGCTGAACCGATTCTGATGAAATTTGCACTGGATACTGTTTTCAGCCTGCAGATGTGCAATTTTGTCTGTGTACTCGATCCGACTTCCGGTTCAGAAATGGCGATTGCTAACTTTGTCAATTTTGAAGATACAACAACGAGCTTTGGCATACTGTCTTTTAATCAGGAATCAAAATTTTGGAAATTTTTTAGGATTTTTCCGGCACCTGCGTCTCGGTGTCAAATCGTTGAAGTTGCTTGTAAACACGAGCTTAGCCAAACCGCTGAACCGATTTTGATGAAATTCGCACTGGATACTGTTTTCAGTCTGCAGATGTGCAATTTTGTTTGTGTACTCGATCCGACTTCCGGTTCAGAAATGGCGATTGCAACTTTGTCAATTTTGAAGATACAACAACGAGCTTTGGAATACTGTCTTTTAATCAGGAATCAAAATTTTGGAAATTTTTTAGGATTTTTCCGGCACCTGCGTCTCAGTGTCAAATCGTTGAAGTTGCTTGTAAACACGAGCTTAGCCAAACCGCTGAACCGATTTTGATGAAATTCGCACTGGATACTGTTTTCAGTCTGCAGATGTGCAATTTTGTTTGTGTACTCGATCCGACTTCCGGTTCAGAAATGGCGATTGCTAACTTTGTCAATTTTGAAGATACAACAACGAGCTTTGGAATACTGTCTTTTAATTAGGAATCAAAATTTTGGAAATTTTTTAGGATTTTTCCGGCACCTGCGTCTCGGTGTCAAATCGTTGAAGTTGCTTGTAAACACGAGCTTAGCCAAACCGCTGAACCGATTTTGATGAAATTCGCACTGGATACTGTTTTTAGTCTGCAGATGTGCAATTTTGTTTGTGTACTCGATCCGACTTCCGGTTCAGAAATGGCGATTGCTAACTTTGTCAATTTTGAAGATACAACAACGAGCTTTGGAATACTGTCTTTTAATTAGGAATCAAAATTTTGGAAATTTTTTAGGATTTTTCCGGCACCTGCGTCTCAGTGTCAAATCGTTGAAGTTGCTTGTAAACACGAGCTTAGCCAAACCGCTGAACCGATTTTGATGAAATTCGCACTGGATACTGTTTTCAGTTTGCAGATGTGCAATTTTGTTTGTGTACTCGATCCGACTTCCGGTTCAGCAATGGCGATTGCTAACTTTGTCAATTTTGAAGATACAACAACGAGCTTTGGAATAATGTCTTTTAATCAGGAATCAAAATTTTGGAAATTTTTTAGGATTTTTCCGGCACCTGCGTCTCGGTGTCAAATCGTTGAAGTTGCTTGTAAACACGAGCTTAGCCAAACCGCTGAACCGATTTTGATGAAATTCGCACTGGATACTGTTTTCAGTCTGCAGATGTGCAATTTTGTTTGTGTACTCGATCCGACGTCCGGTTTAGAAATGGCGATTGCTATCTTTGTCAATTTTGAAAATAATAGCGAGCTTTGGAATTCAGCCTTCTAATCACGAATCAAAATTTTGAAATTTTTGGGGGATTTGAACACTATTTCAAAACAAACCAGCACTCTGCGATCGTGCCTTACGCAAAAAAGCGATGAGCTTTTTGGCTAAAACCGGCTAGTTATGAGTTACAACTTGTGTCGCAGCAAGATTTTGGTATATGGACCCTATGGCGGACTGCGTTTCATCCAAGTCCTTAGTTTTTATGAGCTACAACTTCTGTCGCAGCAAGATTTGGTATATGGACCCTATGGCGGACTGCGTTTCATCCAAGTCCTTAGTTTTTATGAGCTACAACTTGTGTCGCAGCAAGATTTTGGTATATGGACCCTATGGCGGACTGTATTTGATCCAAGTCTTCAGTTCCCGTCACCTAAAATTAGTGTCAGAAAACATGTGAATGTATAAATCCATTTACCTGTCAAAGTCGCAGGCGGCTAGCAGACCCCAAAAATGAGTGAAGTTCGTCCTCCAGATCGCTGGGGATGGAGTCGGAACCAATAACTAAATGGCGGTAACTTTTCAATTTTCCCGAATTTCAACATGCCGATTTTTTACAGATAGTTTAGACCCATAGTGTTCCAAAACGGCGAAAAAAAAACACAATTTTCTGAAAATTCAAAGGTGTATATATCCCTTTAAAGTAGGTAAAATCTACGATTTCAAACGTATATTTAATCTTTTTTCAATAACTCTTGGCAAAAAATTGTGGTCATCAACATTTTTGACATATTTTGACTCATTGTCAGATTCAGGGGTTCGACTCCGGGCTCGTACGCTTTCTAACAAGCTGCAGTTGACGGCGCGCCGATTTAAGCCGATCCTTTGGCATGTGTGGAGTAGCGGGCAGAGTGTTAAAGTAAGTTTGAGTGCTACCCTTCTTTTTCTCTCCTCATTATCCAAGCTGTATCGTCCCGAAATAAATTTCGCAGTGTAAACGAATGAGGGCAAGTCGAGAAATAATTTTCTGGAATGGTAGTATCAGACTCTATGCACGCTAAGGCACCGGCCTTCCGCGAGACCCACCTGAACAGTGTAACGAGTGGACACCCCGCGCGTTTTCTCTCCCTATGGTTAAAATCGTGTAGAGACACGTAAGTCGCCACTGTCGACGGCTCATAGTTAACAAACGTTGCAGAGTTATTCGCTTCATCGCGAGTCGTCTAACGAAAACCCTACAGTCCAGATCATTGTGCGCGTCTCATTGTGAACCCTGGTGGAAATAATTTCTACGCCAAAGTACGACAAAAGTGAAAAATGTATAAAATCGTAGAAATTAGTTAAACAATGTGAAAAATGGTTAAAAAATTCCGAAATTCGTCGAAATCGGTAGAAGATCGCAGAAAAGAGGTATTTTTTTCGTAGAAAAATACGGATCTCTACAATCTATGACGAAAATTTACAATTCTTAATCAACAACTTTAAAAAAATTATAAGTCGATCATGGAATTTTTTTTCGCAGAATGTCATAGACTTTCATAAGGAAGTGCGAATTTCTAAAAAACTGAATGCAACTTTCCGATTTCTAATGACAAACTATTTCAGTTAACGAATGCAAATTAACTACATCTTTCTGAAATACAACTATTGACGAAAAACAACGAAAATCTACAGTTGTGTATTTGAATAAATGAAATCTACGGCCCGATGAGGTAGAATTTTTTTTGGCGTGAAATTTCGTAAACTTTCGTAAACTTTCGTACAAAACTACGAACTTCTATAACAAATTATGAAAATCAATGTCTTTTTTCATGAGAATATCTTTCATTTTCGACACCACCTTTTATTTATTCGTAGAATCTACGTGAATTTTACCAATATCCACGGAAAAGTACGAACAAAGTATGACATTTATGACTCGAACGAACGTCAACTGTTTGTTGCCTACTGTTAGAGTTTGAGTTCTTGCGTGCTTCTTTGTCGTTATAGCTCGGGGGAGCTCGGCAACAGTCGGGTGTGCTGGGAGACTGTGAGAATGACGACTTACCGGCGTCAGTCACAAGATGGTCGCCATAAAGAATGTACGACGCATTATACCTAAAGAATAAATAACGTTATACACAAATCAAACCGTTTATTTATTTTAACCTGCTTTAACAGGTTATGGGCCCAGGCCACCTGTGCTGTGCCTGAAAGAAAAATCTCGTTTTGTGGTCGTGTTAAAGTGGTAAAGTGCGTAGCGGAACGAACGCGTCTGTTCCCTTAGCGTTGGATATACACGAATTGTATCCATCATGGGCGACGACATCTCGGCTCGTGCTGTAAAGAAATTTGACGGGGAAAATTTCCAAGCGTGGAAATTTCAGTTGACCGCATTATTTTACGCAAATGGTATCCAGGATATCGTGGACGGGTCAAGAACAAGACCGCAGCCACGTGGGACGACCGACGACAAAGCGTGGGTGCGAGACAATGCAAGGGCAACGTTTCTCATCTCGTCGTCAATGGAACCGAGGAAATTAGATCCTCTCCTGGTGTGCGTTACAGCAAAAGACATGTGGGCAAAATTGTGTCTACTACACGAACAGAAATCTGAAGCGAACAAAATGGTGCTCCTTCAGAAGTTTCATGAGTATCGGATGTCACCGGAAGATTCGATGGAGAAACATATCGCAGCAGTGCAGAATATGGCGGCCACTCTCATCGATGTGGGTGAACAGATATCCGACAACGCAGTGGCGGCAAAGCTGCTGGCAAGCTTGACGCCCAAGTACGGGACGCTTCGAACAGCGTGGGACAGCGTGGACCCCGCACGACAGACTCTCGAGAATCTGACATCAAGGTTGGTAGGAGAAGAGATGAGGCTGAACTCAGAGAGTGAGAATGGCGCATCTGCTCTGTATGTTTCGAAGAAGGATCAAGCGAAGAAGCCGGGTAACACGAAACCTGGTAAGAAGAAACATAGATCAAAGAAAAACATCGAGTGTTTCAAGTGCCACAAGAAAGGACACTACGCGCGTGATTGCGACGATAAACATGAACAAGGTGACAGTGAACACAAAGATACGTGCGACTGTGCGTTCATCGTCGAATCGAACCTGGGTGCGCAGGAACTACCGAGTCATAACGACTCAACGGTTAGGTGTGCGTCGGTCGAGCAGATCTCGAAAGCCGACACTAAAGATATCTGGCTTACCGACAGTGGCGCATCGGCGCATATGACATTCCGACGCGACTGGTTCTCAGAGTACAAAGAAGCTCCACAAGGGGGTACGGTAGTACTCGGGGACAATGAAGAGTGCAGTGTTGTCGGTACGGGCAAAGTGAATATCACAAAACTCGTGAACGGATTGTGGACGAGATCCTACATTGACAATGTTCTGTACGTGCCAAAGTTACGAAAAAACCTTTTCTCGGTTGGCGCGTGTGTGGAACAAGGGTATAAAGTAGTGTTCGACGAAAAATCGGTGAGCCTATTGCGAGATGACAAAATCGCAGCGACTGGAATAAAACAGAGCAATCGAATATACCGAATGATGTTTAAAGTCCAGTCATCTGTCGTTGCTGACGAAGCAAACGTGACCGTTGCTAGCTTGCAAGTGTGGCACGAACGTCTCGGCCACATAGAGAAACGTGCAATACGAAGGATAGTCTCGAAGGGGCTAGCGGAGGGTATATCACTCAAAGGACTCAACGACTTCTTCTGCGAAGCATGTGCGCAAGGCAAGTCTCATCGCTTGCCATTCAAAAAGGTTATCAACAAGCCAGCGACAGTACCAGGCGAGAAGATACATACGGACGTATGTGGACCGATGCGGACGGAGTCACTAGGAGGTGCAAAATATTTTCTGACCTTCAAGGACGACTCAACCGGGTTTATACGTGTGTACTTTATCAAGCACAAATCAGATGTGTTTGGGAAGTTCAAGGAATACGAACGTCTTATCAAGACAAAGGTTGAGAGAACAATAAAGGTTCTACGCTCAGACAATTGCCGCGAGTACTGCAACGGGGACATGGAGGAGTACTTGGCGAAACACGGCATTGAGATGGAAAATACTGCACCGTATACACCGCAGCAAAACGGAAAAGCCGAACGAGAAAACAGGACGATAGTCGAAAGTGCAAGCTCGATGTTACTTGCAAAAGGACTTCCAAAGTTTCTATGGGCTGAAGCGGTAAATACTGCAGTGTATGTTCTGAACCGAACCGCGTCCACTGGACAAAGGGCTACCCCTTATGAACTATGGAACGGACAGAAGCCCAACCTGGGGCATCTGAAAATTTTTGGGTCGCAAGTGTTTGTGCATGTACCAAAACAATTCGTAAAAAAGTTCGATGCTCGCGCAAAAGAAAAATTGTTTGTTGGGTATGAGGGAGAACCGTCAAACTATCGAGTGTTTGACCCCTCAACGAAAAAAGTGAGTGTTTCCAGAGATGTTACGTTCAACGAAACGTTGCACGAAACTGAGACAACCAAGGACTCAGACGAGGAAAGCTCAGTAAGACTTGGAAGGTCTGAACCTGGAAGACGTGGAGTCAACGAGGACGACGGTGAGGGCAACATCGAGACCGATGGCGAGGAGGACATCGAGGAGATTCAAATCCCACGTCAACCAATTGACGAAGGAGCAGGACGGACTCTTCGGAATCGGGCTGAAATCCGACGACCAGCAAGGTACGAAGGTGATATAGCAGAGTACGCAACTCCAATCTCATATGATGAAGCCATAAAAAGCAAAGATGCCGCGCAGTGGGCACTAGCTATAAAGAAGGAGTTTCGAGCTCACGAACAAAATCGTACATGGTCCCTCGTCCCAAGATCACCAAGTCAAAGAATCATCGACTCAAAATGGGTCTTCAAAGTCAAAGAAGATTCTGAGAAGAGGACAGCGAAGTTCAAGGCAAGACTCTGCGCAAGGGGCTTTATGCAACAAGAAGGTGCAGATTACTCAGAGACATTCGCACCAGTGGTGCGTTATGACTCGCTACGAGTATTGCTAGCATTGGCGGCGCATGATGACCTGGAGCTTCGGCAGTTTGACGTACAGACAGCTTTCCTGTACGGGGAGTTAACGGAGGACGTCTATATGGAGATACCTGAGGGATTAACCATCGACGAGAAGAAAAGTGCATCGGAGAGTGTTGTGTGCAAACTCAATAAAGCTCTGTACGGGCTCAAACAAGCACCCAGGTGCTGGAATCGAAAGTTTGTAGCTTTCCTGAGTCAATACGAGCTTGTGCCTACGGAGGCAGATCAGTGGATTTTTGTGGGTCAATTCGAAGGTGAAAAAGTGTTCCTAGCATTATTTGTAGATGACGGGCTGCTCATGGCCAAGTCAGAGACATTACTAGAGACAATATTGTGTAGATTAAGTGAATCTTTTAAAATTATAGTTGGTAACGCGTCTACCTTCGTTGGTATGCAAATAAAACGTGACCGTGAACTAAAATCACTTGAGATTCACCAAGCAGCATACGCAGCAAGGGTAGTCGAAAGATTTAGAATGAATGAGTCAAAACCTGTAGGAATGCCGGCAGACCCGCATGTGGCATTGCTGCCGGTAGACAGAAAAAATGAGAGAAAAAAAGAATGAGAATATTGTGCCATACAGAGAAGCCGTAGGATCGTTAATATTTCTTGCTGTGGTTTCTAGGCCTGACATCGCGTTTGCCGTAAACGCTGTAAGTAAATTTACGAGCAACTACGACGAATCACACTGGCATGCAGTAAAACGAAATCTCGCCTATGTAAACTCTACCGTTGAGTATGGAATCGAGTACAAAAGTGGTGGTAGCAATTCAGCTCTCATGGGTTTCTCAGATGCAGACTTTGCAGGTGACGTGGAGACAAGACGCTCAACGACTGGTTACACGGAAAAAAAGTTGGGTACGTAGCCCGCCCAAAGACACCGAACGCCGTGCGACCACAAGTTTGGTGCAGCGGCATTACCACGTTGGGACGGCAGCCTACCCAACTGGGTAGGCTGCTGCCCCGCGCGGGCGCGCTGCCGTCCCAACGTGGTAATGCCGCTGCACCAAACTTGTGGTCGCACGGCGTTCGGTGCCTTTGGGCGGGCTACGTACCCAACTTTTTTTCCGTGTACGTATTTTATCTTTCAAATGGTCCAGTCACCTGGTCTTCACAAAGACAAAGGCTTGTCACGCTGTCAACTACTGAAGCGGAATACGTTGCAGCCAGTGAAGCAGCCAGAGAAGCAATCTGGTTAAGAAAATTGATAAGAGACTTAGGGCATAAATGCAATGGTCCAACGGGACTGTCTATAGACAACCTAAATGCCGTTCGTCTTGTAAAGAATGCAGAATTCCATAAAAGAACGAAGCATATAGATATTAAGTACCATTATGTACGTGAAAAAAGTGAAAAAAGGGAAATTTTTGTAAAACATGTACCTTCTGAATTACAATATGCAGACATATTCACTAAGGCATTGCCGAAAGAGCGCTTCAAAATGCTTCGAGAGAATTTAAGTATGCGTGAGATCCAAAGAACGCACTAAAACGGTGGTAGTGTTAGAGTTTGAGTTTTTGCGTGCTTCTTTGTCGTTATAGCTCGAGGGAGCTCGGCAACAGTCGGGTGTGCTGGGAGACTGTGAGCATGACGACTTACCGGCGTCAGTCACAAGATGGTCGCCATAAAGAATGTACGACGCATTATACCTAAAGAATAAATAACGTTACACACAAATCAAACCGTTTATTTCTTTTAACCTGCTTCAACACCTACATTAGCGTAAACTTTCGTACAAAACTACAAAGTTCTATGACAAATTATGAAAATAAACGTCGTTCTTCGTGGGAATATCTTCCATTTTCGACACCATCTTTTGAAATTTCGTAGAATGTTGTATAATTGCGTACCATTCTACAAGAAACTCCAATTATTTCCGATTTTTTAAGAAATATGAAGAAGTATAAAGAAAAAAATATTTAATTCAAAATAAGAAAATTCAAGCTCGTAGAATTTCATAGCATGTTGTACAATTTCGTACGGTTCTGCACCCAGTAAACTAAAAAGAATTGGAAAGAATTGAACATTTTCAATTCCTATGAATACCGTTTTTCTATTCCAGTATTGTAATTATTACGTATAGGGTTACAATGAGACTCTATTCGTTTGAATTCCAAATACGACTATCGTATTTACGCTTTCTTTCGAATTGGAATTGAAATCAACATTCAATACGGATTAGAACGAATTTGAAAGAATTGAGCGATTCAATCACATTGAATCCCAGAATTGGAATAACATTCGGAATTTTGAATGAGAAAGGATTGAATCGAATATAATGGTGTGTCTTTATAATTGAAGTAGGATTTTACCAGAATGACAAATAATTGAGGTGGTAGATAATTTATTAGGAGTTCCAAACTTCACATAACCTAATCATGTAAAAACTATTTTTATGCACTACGTTGCATCGACTTTATTCTGACAATCTGAGGAACAAGATAATTAGTCTCAGGTAGGTAATCTGATTCACTGATTGGAAGAGTAAAACTTTGTCAATCAGTGAATCTCTAAGACTAGTAAGTTTCAGTTTCATATTGGACATGGCATAAAATCTATTGCTACATTTTGAGGAACAAGATAATTAGTCTTAAGTAAGTAATCTGATTCACTGATTGAAAGAGTAAAACTTTGTCAATCAGTGAATCTCTAAGACTAGTAAGTTTCAGTTTTATATTGCACATGGCATAAAATCTATTGCTACATTTTGAGGAACAAGATAATTAGTCTTAAGTAAGTAATCTGATTCACTGATTGAAAGAGTAAAACTTTGTCAATCAGTGAATCTCTTAGACTAGTACGTATGAGCTTTACATTGGACGTTGCATGCATCTAACCTATTCTTATATTTTCTAAAACGAGATTATCAACATTAAAAGTTGAGGTGAAACGCAACCTGATGCTAAACTTGGAATTTTTGACAGCCTTCTTGCAGCCAGAACACATTCGATTAATGCGAAATTGATATCAGTAACGTAAAAAAAAAAAAAATATGAAGGGCAAGACGTTCGTGGTTTTTCGAAAATCGAAAGACATAATTAAAATTTTGTGTAACAATATTGGGTTACAGAACAGAATTTTTATTAGGATTTTCGATTTTCGAAAAACCACGAGCGTCATGCCCTTCATTTAGTTTTTTACGTTACTGATATCAATTTCACATTAATCGTATGTGTTTTGGCTGCAAGAAGGACCGTCAAAAATCCAAGTTTATAATCGACCATCATTTCACCTCAAGTAAAACCACTTTTTTTTACTTTAACGTCACATCTGCACCTTTCAGAGTCGTAAAATATCGCTTCGATAACTATTGGGTGCCGATGAAAACAGCCATGCTGTCGAAGTCCTCCTCTGATAATGTATTGGTGGTATCATTGCAGGCAACGAATTCTATCTGTCCCCGACTCAGCCCTGAATGAGTGGATTCGTTACACGCGTTTTCCTCGTTTTCTACTTGAGTAAACATTTCTGGCGAACTTCTGGTGAACATATCTTCTTCACTTTCAGACAAGATAACCTCTTCCGAATCCATAACTTCAGTCTCTGCCTCTCCGCCCATTTCTGTTCCTGAGTTTTCAACTGCTTCATCGAACTCTTCTTCTGATTGTGAACCTGCAATATCTTCAGTCCTCTGTTCAGGGCTGTCCACGTTTTCGTCATCTTCGACCTGAACATTCTGAACCCCGTTGGAATCCACATCGTTCGCGGATGCCCTTACCTTTGGATTCTGAAAATGCAGTGTATTGAAATTTTGTAGCGCCTATAAATACTTGTTGAAGAATTATTTAGTTGATCAATGGAATTCTGTGATCCAGCCACAAAAAAGTGTTGTGCTGAACGTAGGTCGAACATATCAAGAACGAGTCCGAAATCAAACATCTTTGACTGAATACGATTGGTCCTACTTCTGGGGTACTGCTATCACTACAAGCCAATTACACGTATATCGCTAACCTGATTATTCAGCAATAACATGGTCTATACTTCAAAACAATAACATTGATCTTTTTTAATTACTGAACAATACTTACGACTTTTCAAATCCGCAATCTTTCTGCTGATATATTTTCGAGTTCTCTCCACCTCAATGTCTGCATCATTTTCTGACATTTTGAGCTCCTTCAGCATCCAATGTCGAAAAATATCTACAAATATATACAGCTATTAGGCAATCAACAACACTTATCATGAAGAGTTTGTCTAGACAACATATCAAAGTATATGAATCTTGAACTTGTCAGGCTCTAAAGCTCGAATAAGTATTTCATAAATATCGAAAACATCATGGTCACGACTAGGAACCAGAGCAACTATTAGGATAGTGACTTGATAGTCCGTAAAAAAAAGATGAAAGATGATCATCAATTTACCCATAGAAGAAACGTACTCAATTACTTCTCTCGTCGCTAATATAAAAGACTTAAAATAAGGTGATTTACTTCTGCAAATTCGTTTTTCACTTTGACTTGGAATAATTGCCATTCCATGCTATAAACTGTAAAAATGTTCAGAACTTTCATAGCCAATATTTGTATTGGGTTCAGCTTTTCTTTCGGCATCTGTACCCTTTGGTTTCGGTTGCTGCCGACTCCGGTTACAGTGCATTCTAGTAGAGTCTCAAACCCAAAGACTGCTACCGACATGTTTCGGAAAAACATGCTCGGAGTGCGTGCGTTGCTAGCAGCCATTGCATAGCTGTCTGTGGATATCCACTGTCCTCTTCCTAGGTGGATCTGTCAGAAAAATGTTATCATGAAGAGAGAACGAGATATGGTCACATCGATTATGTAGGTAATACGTTGGAATGTACCATTTTATCGTCCTTGCGCACGTAGCCTACAGGGGGTTCACAATCTGTGAATGATATCGTGCCTTTCGACTTCATTGATGTTATGGTTGCTGAAAAAGATGATGAAATACTATACTGCATAGAAATGATGAAATATCGTTGCACGTGCAAGTCAAGCTGAGTACTGACCATTGATCTGATCAAAATGGTTTATTGCAGATTCTTGTAATTCCCTGTTGAGTCGCCGCAAGCTTCGCAATTCATCTTCTTTCACCTTCAGAAGTTCGAGCATAGCCTCTTGCTTCTTTCGACTTGATTCCTGGCTTTCACACCATTCTCTATGTTGTGTCGAATGTTCATCAAATTTTTTTTGCATCCGTTGTTGTAGAGACTGTAATTGCAGTTCTAAT
Organism: Euura lappo; assembly: GCA_018257835.1. Classification (NCBI taxonomy): domain Eukaryota; kingdom Metazoa; phylum Arthropoda; class Insecta; order Hymenoptera; family Tenthredinidae; genus Euura; species Euura lappo. The sequence goes on along the minus strand of JAEUYN010000601.1, from coordinate 154,884 downwards.
CTCTGGCATTTTTGTTGCAAAAACATATTTTTTTTATTGCACGCTTGATGACTTTCCTACAAGGATTTCAAAATCCAGCATCAATTTTGTGAATTACAATGAAACGTGAATTAAATAATTGGAGCGAAAATAGTTAGCAACAAGGTCAAATAGTAGATTAAACATGATTTTCACCTTTTGTAGTGGACTTTTTGGATGCTCAACCGCTCCAGTTACACGCGTGGTTGTTCCAGCGTGACGATTCTCTTTTGCCCCCGTAGAAATTATAATCTCATCGTTAGTCTTCACGTCCTGCTCATGAGACTTCTTTGCTTTTTTCCTCACTCCTGATACCTGATAATTCGAAATTCAAATTACTGAAAAGTAGTATCGCACAAATAAGCGTGTATTGAATATCTGGATACTCCGCTAGATCCTCGCCATAATTCGTTCTCAGACTTGAATTACCTGTGCTATATTTTGAATATCTCGTAGAGGAGGTTTCGGTCCAGACAGTCCCTTCAACAGAAAATGTGTTTCTCATAAAGTTGAACATAGTAGCGTCGATGGTTTCATTATAACATCAGTTATAACATCAAGTGGTAATGCACTGGATATTTTAGTGATGCAAACTGTCAAATGTTTAACTCTCAATATTTGTGAACTCAATATGGATAGAAACCGTTTTCAGTCTTCAATTCTAAAGATTAGCCACTCTTGAGTTAGTTTAATTTTTACATGTTCCAAACCATAAAAAGACAATTTTAGCAATAATTATTCAATAATCATTCTGGAAAATATGCCTCACTTGCAATATCTACCAGAATAATTGTCACGGAAGGATTGTATTGTGACCTGAAGTTCTAGACTAATCGATAGTTCTAGTGCAATATGTCTTAAAAGTGTATCATAACTTTTTTTGAAATGCTATACGTATATAAAATCAATTACTAACTTCTTCTTGTCCTCTTGTGTTGTGTAATATTCTCTCGGAATCCTCGGCGATGATTGTCTGTCTTTTATTGATTGTGTTTGCTGTTGTATGTCTTTGCTCTTCTTTACCAGTTGTCAGTCGGCCTGCTTTTAACTGCTTCAAGCGATTATCCAAGTTTCCAAGAACTGTCGTTTTCACTCTGCCCTGTGAAAAATCAAAGTAATGTGCATCAGATGTCAGTTGCCAGTCATCTATACATTTTCACCATGAGAATATGGTATCATTTGATGGACGATGCACTCAAAAATGTACACAGAATAGGATAAGTTTGTTGGGTGGCATGTGCGTCAATTTAAAAACAGGATGTGACTTACTGTTGACAAGCAATGTAAATCGACATTGATTACAACAACAAATCAGTACCGTAAAGGAAAAGGGTCACATCTAAAGCATAAGAGAAATTCAGATATTTCATCTTAGCGTCGAAGTATTTCTTTCATTCACCTTACGACCAATGAATTAGGATAATTTTGACTCTGATTCAAATGGTGATGGTTAATATAGAGGGCGCAATAGAAAATAAGATAATCATTTCTTCTAGTACGTAGGTACATCAGTCCTGTATGTACAATATTCGAAGAAAAGTAAGTATGTGTCATGTAACTCACGCTTACACTGGTTGTGGGGATGAATGATTCGTCCATACTGGTTTCAGAAGCTGACACAAGATGCTTCGCTGGTGGGATGACAATCCTTTTATTTTGAATTTTGTCTCGTAATTTAGCTTCGGTTTCTGAAAAAGCAAGGAACCGTACAGTAGAATAGTTCATTAACCCCATAATCAATCATTTATAACGAACATATACATATATATTTGTTTATCGTAATTGTCGGTAGCTGTCATAAGCTTCCACTATAATTTTGAGTAAAGTAACAATAATTGATTGTATATACAGAGTGAATTCCTAAAGTAACAATCGATATTCTAGTCAATATGGCGGAAAGCGAACCACGAGGGCAATAGTATATTGTGCATCAAGGGAGGAAAGACGGTCTTTGCTTGCGAGCGCGGTGCATGCTGCCCTCGCCGACTTGCGGTCCCTCGGTGTATCTTGCTGCCCTTGCGGGAGGGGGACGAGGCGAGCCTTCGGCTCGCCCCTCCCCTCGCCGCTCGGGCAGCAATGCGATACACCTCGTGAGCGCACGTCGGCTTGGGCAGCATGCACCGCGCTCGCAAGCGAGACCTTCCTCCCGCGATACACACGATATTTTTCGTCACACATGAATGGAAGGCCTATTTAGCTCTGTGTCGGTAAGGGGGGAAGAGACGATATGCGTCGCTAGGTCGGGGAGGCGCGTGGAAAGTCTTTCTCCCTAGGGACGAAAGTCTTTCCACAGTGCCTTCCCTACCTAGAGAGGCAAAGCGTCGTTTTCCTCCTTACCGACAGAGAGCGAAAGTAGGCCTTTCCATTCATGTGTGACGAAAAATAATTTGTTGAAATGACATGTCAATACCTCGTGCAACAATGAGAAATAACCGAGGAAATAACTGAGATAATGGAAATCACCGTGTAAATAATTGAATTGTTGAAAAATAACCGAGATAACCGAGTAGACAACGGAAAAAATGTAAATTAATGAAAAGAATGTGAAATGAATGAATGAGTTTGAATTGACTCAAAGAGAAACAAAAATTATAATATTAATAATTTGTCAGTGAAATCCTGAGCTATTTCTCCCTCGGGGTACCAGCCATAAGAATATTAGCCTCGGCTCGATCTTTTTCGCTCATGGTCAGAGAAACTGTAGTCGAGCTTTCGAGTGCTCGAACGGGATTCGATAACTCGAAACCTTACTCCGTGGGGAAGTACCTATGTATATGTATCCGAGTAACGACAAAAATGGATGAAATGATATTGAATTTCGGTTTTGGACAACTTCTTTAACTTGAATGTCGTTTTCGATGTTTCAATTCCTGCTTATGCGTTTTTACAGTGCATTCGAATTATTTCTTTTTCCAATTAATAGGTGTTGTTTCACTTCATCTTTGGGTTGAAAATTCCATAGGAATGAACAGAATAGATTTATAATCTTTCAAAATAAATAATTGACGAACACTATGGCTGATAATACACACCGAAATTTCAACCACGTGACGAATTCACTACCGATGATAAATCTCAGTACTTGGATTCCTGAAATCGAATAATCTCGAAATGTGAATATAATAATTTTAATCTCTCCCGCGATAGGTTATGTGCCCACGAGGTCATCATTTTGCGAAGACGGAGCGTATGAATTAAGTGACATTGAAAACTTACCTTCCACCAGAAGAACGATAGCATCAGAATACCCGTCGCCATTTTTAACTTTATATTGTTTCTTTGTATTGTGACGGGGAACTCTGCCGTCCCGCTACCCCGGATCAGTAACGGGACTGAACCCAACGACCACTAATAAACAATTTACTATTCAAACAAAGCTCGGGTTTGGGCGCCAGCTGGGTAGTTAACCCAACAATAAACGAATTGACTGCAATTAACAAATAAATAACGAAGGTCAGGTTGCACCGGCAAGCTTCAACCTGCGGAGAGTGGCGTGGGTGGGGTTTGCAGCGTAGAGGGGGGGAAGAGGGGATGAGGAGAACCGTGCGAGTAGGCGGAGTAAGAAAGAAGCGTAGTTAGGGTAAACAATAATCAAAATTAATTTATTTCCGCCCCACTCTGGGTACGGAGATCCCTCAAAGGTAAATGTGACTAGTTAGACCAGGATAACAAAAGATAAATTCTTCACTAAAATTAATAACAATGACCAGCTCGGGTCTGACTCGAAAACAATGCAAGGTTCTTAATTCTACAAAATAAATGATAGCAATAGATGATTATAGGGGGACTAGGCCCGCGCAGGGGCTAGGGCGGAAGGCCCACGAGCTTGAGTTAGGTAATAGGACGCCCGCCGAGCCTGTACCGATCAAAATGATAAAGTAATCCGCGACGTTACTAAGTTACTGAGGATAATTCCTCCAGCAAGCTCGCCGAAGAGTGAGCCACACAGCGAAGGAGACCGGTACAGCTTCGACACGAGGTCTAGCTTAATTTTTAAGATTCGACGTGAGGTCCTGACCCCACTCGAAGCAATCCCCAGCCTTACGCAGGGTGAATTTCCTATGATAATCGACTCGCGATGCTATTTCAACTAAAATTAACAATGACTAGGCCTCTCGGAGGCAGGAAGGTAAGAAAAGCTAATAAAGTACGCCGCTACGCATCCATACTAGGCTCTCGCCCCGCAACGTCGCCCACGAGGCGCACCGTGATGATCTCAGATTCAATAAGTTCCCGTTCAGACAAATTAATCAGTTCAAGACACAAGATTCTCTGTTTTATTGACTCTAGTTATGATTCTGTAGAAGACGCTGGCTACGGCCGACCACTCAGGGTCCGTCGAGAGACAACCAGGGCAATTTCCAAGGCACGAGGCCGTTAAATTCAAAAGTCAAGATGGCCACTGGTTGGTTCAGGCACGAGGTAAAGGCTTGGACTCACCGTTGTTCTCGTCTGATTCGGGGATCTCGTCCTCTGTCGGATCGTCTCTCTCCCACACACAGACTCTACTTTTTTAATTCGATAATTTTAATACCCCAACGGGTGAAGGAACAGTACAGTTCAGTTTCAGTTCGATTCCAACAGGACAAAAGGGCAAAGCAAGTATTCAGCACGCCTCTACTAGGCCAAGACCTAAACGCAAGTGGTAGACGGCGTGTCGCCGGCTCCCTAGCGTATCCCCTCTCCTAGGGCTATCAATTCGCAATCGACCGAGGATCTACGTTCTGCTATTGGCGACGCAGCCTGCGCCTAACTTAACGTCAAAGGGTTGACGCAGCCGTCTCGATCCTAGCCACGTTCAGTGTTCTCGTTGTCTAGTCCCGCAGGGGTTCTCGATCCAGGGCTCTTGGTTCTTTGTCGGAGCTCGTCCCGTTTGCAGGCTCTTCAGGCGCGGGAATCTCATCCGCCGACCACTCGTCCCTCGCTGACTGCTAGTGCTCGGGCGACGATTTTTATGCCCAGGAGGCTACTGCCCCGCTGATCGTTTGAGAACCCCTGGCCTTCTCTTAGTCCGTCACTGTGCCTTGTCTTTGGTCGTAGCGTCGAGCGTTTACATGTAAGGAGAATTCAAAATAAAACAGGAATTAATATCGATTCGGTTCGCTTGTATCGTCACGGCCACCAGGCAGGGTCTTTTCCGCCGCGGAGTTTAAAAGTGTTCCGCAGTCATTCAGCTCATTTTCTCCGGGGATGGAATTTATTTAGGGCTCGCTAGGGTTTGGGGCTTTTTGTAACGACAGTTGAAAACTGTCATGTTACAGTATTCCATTCTGCAGGCGCAAAACGTTTTATTTCACTAATAGGAACAACTTTCTTATTACCCGGGGGCTTTAATGCCGAAAACTTAACATACGCGAACATTTCGAATAGTTCGGTAGTTCGGTGAAGCGAGTTCTTTTGTCTGGTACATCCGGAGATTTCGAGCATGTGCTCAAAGCACGTTAGAATCGGACTCGACCTGAACTTGTGACGATGAAACCGTTACTAGTCTGTGTCAGTGTGTGAATGTGAGGGAGACTGCAGGGTTGCCAGGTTAGGTAGCCAATCAGGAGGGTTCCTCAAAGGCGCCAATAGTCGCCGTTGAAGATTCGTATGTAGCCTGGAAAAACTTGCGCGTCGTCTGATCGTAGTACAAAATTATGTCAAATTTATATCGTTACAAAGTTGTGGAACAGTTGGAGAGTAATAAATGGCAAACGTAAAACAAATAATCCCGAAAGTGTAAACTAGCCAGAAATCGTCATGTCGCCAGATGAAAAAATTGGGCGCCGAAACAGCAGCCAAAGTAGCCAATTTGGCGATAAGTAGCCAAACCTGGCAACCCTGAGGGAGAGGGGTTTGGCGAAGCTTCGAGGGATTCTAGATTTTCAGAAACCGTATCTGCGCACAACCTGAATCTAGTTATGTGCGCAAGTAGACTCGAACTACAATCTACATTAGTAGAACAGGCTGTATCCCTCGACGAATCCATATGTAGGAAAACGATCGATTCGAGTCAAGTAAAACCAGCGAAATTAGGTTACGACGTTTCGACGGCTAATCACCGCCCTCATCAGGAAACTTTATTGTGACAAAAAAATGAAAATACATTGTAGGCAAAATTGTGGGCATGAAACTTATAGATAAAAAACAGGGAAAAAATAAAACAATGACGAATTATACATCAGTACCTTACAAAGTAATCCTAAAAACGTGGCGAAGTGCTTTAAGTCCTAGGTTGAAGCATGGAAATGATTCGTAGATCTACCATGGGAACAAAGAACGAATCAGACAAAGTAATCGAAGTATGAAATAACACTAAAAAGCGCCAAAATACCTCAATCGAGCTGACTCTCGGATTAAAGCACTGTGGTCAGAAGTTACAGTAAGTCGTGTGAGTAAAAAAGTCCAAAAGACGACGACAAGAAACAATAAAATAATTAGAAAAGGCATCTTGACGAGCGTTAGATGACCGTTGCTTCGAATGACTGAGAAGACGTTTGTAAACACCTAGCAGACATGCGAACAAGGCCCTCTGATAGCAGTAGTATCAATGAATAACGAGACGTGGGTTAGTCGATGATCAAAACTCGCATGGTTAGAGCGGGAATTCAACGGAGACCGGTGTGATGGTAGTTAGGAACAACTCTTTGATCGAATCCTCAGAAGCATATTAGAGTAAGGCTGATGTAACTTCTTGGTATCGGACTTGATGTTTAAAGGCTTCTGTTGAAGGTTAATATGCAGCATCTCCGAGGTAATGCGTTTATGCCAGATAGGTTCTCTGTCCAAAATCCTGACGCAATCCCAGTCAAACTCATGATTAAAAGAGGTTTGGTGTTTGGAAACGACCGAGTGTTCCTTTGGGTCCTTATCTATGTTCGATTTATGTTCCTTTAACCTGGTCTTTAACTCACGTTTGGTTTCACCCACATAGGAGGCAGGACAATCCTTGCAATGAATGCGGTAAACAACGTTGGTCTGGGATGTAACCGGAAGCTTATCCTTGCCTTTAATTATGAGGTGGTTGAGATTCCTGTTGATACGTGGAATAGATCGAATGTCATATTTTTTCAGGCAACTCGCAAGACGTTCGGAGAATCCCTTGACATAAGGCAGGGATAGAAAACGTTGTTTATTGTTAGAGGTAGCGGAGGTGGTCCAGAGTACCGAACAAATTCCTTCTGTATCGGTGAGTGTGATGAAGGAAGGCATCGGAGGGCGCGAGTTCGACTTAGCTCTTAGTTGGTAGAGTCTCTTGGAAATCAGATGGTTGAAAAAGGAAGATGGATAACCATTTTCACGTAAAAAGGATTTTACCAGGGAAAGATTGTCGTCCTGGAACTTTTCGTGTGCCAATGTAATGGCTCTGTCGACGAGGTTTAAAACCATTCCTTTTTTGTGAGATACAGGGTGTGAAGAATCGAAATGGAGGAACCGGCCCGAGAAAGTCGGTTTTCGATACCAATTGGAGATAATGTGGCCAGAGTCGTCCCTCGAGAGATAAACATCCAAAAAGCTGATACGACCTTCCTGTTCAATCTCGTTGGTAAATTTTAGTCTGGGATGGTAGGAGTTGAAAGTGGTCATGATGTGGTCTAATTTGTCTTTAGGAACGCAAGTGATAATATCGTCCACATAACGAAAGAAGAAAGGTGGAATAAAATCCAAGTTGTTAAGACAATTCCTTTCTAGGTCTACCATCACCATGTCAGCAAACACTGGAGACACCGGAGAACCCATCGGGGTACCAAAAATTTGTTTGTAATAGACCCAGTTGAATTGGAAATAAGTATTCTCCATGAGGAAATTGGCGACGGTAGTCAATTCACTAAGCGGGATGGTACATTTCTTAGCTATGAAGGGATACCGATTCGTGAGAGCTTCCTTAACCAACTCAACCGGGATGTTGGTGAAAAGCGACGTGACGTCTAATGACACCAAAACATGATCCTCAGGGATTATAACCGATTTTAGTTTGGCGAGCAAATCCCAACTATGTTTGACATAGGAACTAGGTTTGGGGATGCTTGCTAAAAGGATGTTGCTGAGGAACTTAAATATGAAGTAAGTCGGGCTACCAATCGAAGAGACGATAGGTCTTAATGGGGCGTCCGTCTTATGGATCTTGGGGAGTCCATAGCATCTAGGAAGTGTCGTGTTGGTATTAGTCAAGTCGTTGTGGTGGTATATCTTGTGAAAGAACTGGCTATCGTTCCAACGAACGAGGATCCTCTGAGTTGTTTTTTGGAGATCCGAGAGGGGGTTGCTTTTAACAACTCTGTAGGTAGACTGATCCGATAATAAGGTGGCCATCTTCTGGTCGTAAGAATTTTTACTGATAGCAACAGTGACGTTACCTTTATCTGCCAGCGTGAAGAAAAGGTCAGTGTGACTTTTAAGGTAATCCCGGGTACGTGAAAGTTTCTGTTTGAGAATACGGTCCTCGAACGGTACATGTCTCTTAATTTTGGTGTAGCGTTCCACGTTGTCAATCAGATGGCCTCGGAGTAATTTTTTCTGTTCGTCAGCAAAGAAAGGAGAGTTGATAAGACCTTCTACGTTTTTTATAGTTTCTATAATTGTAGCCTGGTCAAGTTGAGAATCAGGAGCAAACTTCGGACCAAGGGAGACCACATCAATCACTGCTTCCGGAATCGGAACGTTCGTCAAGTTGACAAACCAGTTACGACGCGAGGAAGTTGAAGAGACTGAGTCAGTGGTGTTAGAGGGACCAGTAGTCGGATCCAGTGCTGCCTGTACAACCGGCTTAAGTTCTAAGGCGAGGAATTTTCTTGTAGAGACTGCAGAAAGATGATCCGATAGATTAATCATTGAACGCTCCTGGTGAGACATAAAGTTGTCAAAGATAGAGGACGGTAAAGAGTCCAACAGTGAGTCTCTGAGTCTGTTGCGTTTGCCGTTTAGAAAGGCTAAACTAAGAGCTAAGTCGAACTCGCGCCCTCCGATGCCTTCCTTCATCACACTCACCGATACAGAAGGAATTTGTTCGGTACTCTGGACCACCTCCGCTACCTCTAACAATAAACAACGTTTTCTATCCCTGCCTTATGTCAAGGGATTCTCCGAACGTCTTGCGAGTTGCCTGAAAAAATATGACATTCGATCTATTCCACGTATCAACAGGAATCTCAACCACCTCATAATTAAAGGCAAGGATAAGCTTCCGGTTACATCCCAGACCAACGTTGTTTACCGCATTCATTGCAAGGATTGTCCTGCCTCCTATGTGGGTGAAACCAAACGTGAGTTAAAGACCAGGTTAAAGGAACATAAATCGAACATAGATAAGGACCCAAAGGAACACTCGGTCGTTTCCAAACACCAAACCTCTTTTAATCATGAGTTTGACTGGGATTGCGTCAGGATTTTGGACAGAGAACCTATCTGGCATAAACGCATTACCTCGGAGATGCTGCATATTAACCTTCAACAGAAGCCTTTAAACATCAAGTCCGATACCAAGAAGTTACATCAGCCTTACTCTAATATGCTTCTGAGGATTCGATCAAAGAGTTGTTCCTAACTACCATCACACCGGTCTCCGTTGAATTCCCGCTCTAACCATGCGAGTTTTGATCATCGACTAACCCACGTCTCGTTATTCATTGATACTACTGCTATCAGAGGGCCTTGTTCGCATGTCTGCTAGGTGTTTACAAACGTCTTCTCAGTCATTCGAAGCAACGGTCATCTAACGCTCGTCAAGATGCCTTTTCTAATTATTTTATTGTTTCTTGTCGTCGTCTTTTGGACTTTTTTTACTCACACGACTTACTGTAACTTCTGACCACAGTGCTTTAATCCGAGAGTCAGCTCGATTGAGGTATTTTGGCGCTTTTTAGTGTTATTTCATACTTCGATTACTTTGTCTGATTCGTTCTTTGTTTCCATGGTAGATCTACGAATCCTTTCCATGCTTCAACCTAGGACTTAAAGCACTTCGCCACGTTTTTAGGATTACTTTGTAAGGTACTGATGTATAATTCGTCATTGTTTTATTTTTTCCCTGTTTTTTATCTATAAGTTTCATGCCCACAATTTTGCCTACAATGTATTTTCATTTTTTTGTCACAATAAAGTTTCCTGATGAGGGCGGTGATTAGCCGTCGAAACGTCGTAACCTAATTTCGCTGGTTTTACTTGACTCGAATCGATCGTTTTCCTACATACAATCTACATTCGATATCCATAGTCGATACTCTTCACGGTGTCACTTTGCTTACGGCGTAGAGGTCTTGTGGTCGTGGTTCAGCTTCAACGTTTCGCTGTGATTATTCCCTCTGATCAAGGTGAAGAAAGAAGCGTGAGAACATGGCCACTTGATTGAAAAGTATCATGCTGTACACGGGTTGCGAATATTGTTTCCTGCCTGCCCTCGTAAAGTGCCTCGATTGTTAGCCGAAGGACTCGATCGCCGCCGGTCATATTGTTATTGTTTCAATATTTGCATTTGACTGTCAGCTGAAAGCGTCGCTAACCCACGGAGGAACAATAAGGCTCTGAGGCAAGTACGTCTAAAAAATATAATCTCGTAGATCATAGTTAATCTATTCAGTAACTGAAATGTGTAGGTTGACTATATTTGCTATACTATTGGGCTAGAGATAAGTTTGTTTAATAATGAATACAGATTTTGAGGACTGTCAACATTTTATGGGTTTCCACAGATAGTTTGGAAAGATTGCTACTGCGTACATGTGAAATATGGCACAACGAAGAAGGTATAAAACGTTGTTGGATCCAGGGTATAGTGGCACCAAGGCTTCGCCTGATACTCATGCTACTTGGAAACGACGTTGCCAAGGAATATTGCAGAGACTGGACGAAGCGAGTGATTTTGGTGCGTAGTCTGTATCTCAGATCCATTACTTCAAAACTATAGGAGGTATCAGCAGCGTTAAATAACAACCTTTCAACTTTGCACAGGCCACTCTGAGGCGCAAATTATGTAGGACGAATCAAAAAGTTTGTAGAAGCATTAGCCCTGACCCGTGACCCAATTAGAAAGTCACAGTAGCGTAGATGAGCTTCATCGTAGGAAAAGTTGAAAGTCAATTTAGGAAAAACTGGTATTTCGACTACTCCTTGTGAGGATTCCGGAGAGCCGTTGGACCGAGTCAGACCCACTTGGTCTCTTTCATTGTTCATATTCGATGCCTCTATTATTACATTGATTTATTGATGTTATTTTCATGTTTATTAGCATTTGTAAAATATTTTCAGATAGTTCTATTCAATATGATGACACTTTATTTCTGGATGCTGCTGATGATTCTGATGAAACAGATTATTCGGAGAAAGAAGATTCGGTCTACTCTTCCACAGATGAAGACTTGGAAGTAAAATCTGATGAAAATAAAATACATGAGGAAGATGGACCCGATGAGGATGATGGCATCACAAGCATACCTGATGTGTCTACTAATGATTCCACGCAAACTCCTGGATCATGCAGCGCAAGAGAGTCGATGCCACATCGCGTCCCATGTGATACTAGAAGTAGAATTATGTTCGAGGCATCCAGTTTAACCGTAAATGATGTCATATCGATGGTTGCAGGGTATTCTTTGCGATTCGGTATTTCAAACGAGGCTCGGCTTGAACTAATGAATCTATTAAAAGTTTGTGCGGGACCTGGTTTCAAAGGGCTCAAGATATCTAGTCATGCATTATCTAGAAACTCTGAAGCACCCGATGACAAAATTCAATTCCACTATTACTGTACCACGTGTCATGTTAAGTTATACTCTACTGAGAAGCAAAACTTCTCAGCGCAAAGCATAACTTGTGATGTCTGTAACAAAGCGTATGAACTCAATTTATCATCTGACAATTTTTTCCTGTCAATCGATTTGCGGTATCAACTCAGCCAATTGATGAACAATAATCGTATTCGTGCAGCACTAGTGGATAAACTGAACATGATGAAAGTGAGAAACCAAGATTCATGTATCAATGATATCGATGACGGAGAGTTACAGCACAGAATTGCTGTCACATCCCCATATAACACGACTTATAATTTCAGCACGGACGGAGCACCCCTGTTTCATAAATCTAAACGGAGTTTCTGGCCGCTCCAGATAATTCTTAATGGTTTGCCTCCTGAAATTAGATTTAAATATGTTCTATTGGCAGGTATAATGGTAGTGAAACGCGAACCGGCGCCTGCATTAATGCAACTTTTTCTTACACCATTTGTTGAACAAGTTAATCAGTTGCGATTAAAGGGTATAGACTTGGGTCTGACAAACGACGGTCACCCAATTTCATGTACTTTTACTCCACTTTGCTGCTCTGCGGACTCAGTAGCTCGTGCTGTACTACAAAACAGATTGCAATTCAATGGGTACTTTGGCTGCAGCTACTGTTACCAGCGTGGAGAATTCTTTGCATCAGCAATGCGATATCCTTTCGAAGTAAATGAACCTGAATTGAGAACTCATAACTCACATTTGCAAGATGTGCTGCAAACCGATTTATCTAGATCACTGCTCAAATCTCGCGGCGTCAAAGGTGCTTCTATATTATCGACGATTCAGAATTTTGATATGGTGTGGAGCTTTCCACTTGATCAACTGCATACTCCGCTCATCAGTACAGGGAAGCATTTATGGAAATTGTTAGCTTTCACTCCAACTGATTCTTGGTTTCGATTATCTGTTGCTCAAAAAAAAATTATAGATGAAAGACTACGTTACGTTCGAGCAATACGTGAAGTACATAATTTACCTCGGGGCCTAACTGATGAATCGAACTGGAAGGCAAAAGACTGGAGGGCATGGCTCTTATTTTACAGTATCCCCATCTGCTTGGATCTTATTCCAGCAGATGTTTTGGAACATTATTCACTGTTTGTAATATGTATATATACTTTGTCTCAAACTAAAATCACGAATACTGAGCTTGAAAAGTGTGAAGAAAATTTAATGAGGTTCGTGGCGCTATTCCAGTGTCATTATGGCACTCAATCAATGAGATTCAATGTTCATTCCTTGCTACACGCTGCGCAATCTGTTAGACAGTCAGGTCCTCTATGGGCCACATCAACCTTTCCTTTCGAAGGAAATATTTTCGTCCTGAAGCAGTTAGTTAATGGGCCGAAGGGTGTCGAGCAACAAATTGCAAAAAAATCTCTCCAAGTCTTACAATACAAAGCAGGCTTGTCCGGGGATTCTTCAGCTGTTAATGAGGCTACAACTGCTTACTGTGAGAGTTTATTTTCGAAGAAGCGATCAACCCAAAGTGCCCTTGTCGAGAATGGAGTAACATTTTTTGGACGCGGCAATTGCTCCACCGTCGGTGAAACCAATAGACTTGCGTTCGATAAGTGTATTTATAAAGGACATGTTTACCTCACTGTTAATTATAGTCGCTGTAAAAAGTGGAACGATAGTGTTGTAAAATTAAAATCTGGAAAGATAGCACAGATTAACGAAATAATTCGAATGCCTGATGGAAGATGTTGCTTCGACATTTCATCTTTATCTCATCAGGATGTGTTTGTCGGCGAAATGAAATTGCCTCATATGTGGAAAGTTGTATCGGTCAACAATGACAGATCCTTGGTGTCAATCGATGATATACATTCAAAAGTTATGGTCATCAACGTCGAAACTAAGCAGTATGTATGTTTATTTAATGTTCCCCTTGGGGTTACATGACTTCACATTTCCTTAACTTCTATTCTTAACACATTACTTACATTATTTTACATTTCTTTATACATTCGCTTAATATTACTCTTATTTACTATTTTTCTTTATCCCGATCTTTGGTCTTTGCTTTGGTCTTTGCTTTTGCTTTGCTTTTTATTTGCCTTTATGCCACCACTTGCCTCTTTTCTACCTTGCCCTCTTTTGTTTCTCTTTGCCCTTGCTCATGTTCCTTTCTTTACTCGTTTGCCTTGTTTATGCCCGCGCTTGCCCATTTTATTCTTTACTTCGTTTTTACTTCACTTCCTTTCATTCATCCACGCATTCATTAGCCTCTTATGTCTTACAATTAGCCTACTGCCTTCATTCGCTGACTCCCGTTTCCCATTCTCTCCTTTCATTCCTCGCTCTCCATTCTCTTACACCTCCAATTTCCCTCATCCACACCTCTCCTTCCCCCTCCTGTCCAAGCAATTGCCCCACCTTTTCCTGCCAGCTTTCACTTTTATCCCTTCCTCCCATGCACCCTTCCCATACGTGCTCCCACGTCTCCTCTTCCATTTCACATAGCCTGCACAACCTGTTTTCTTCCTCTTCCCAATACTTCGCTTCTCTCACTTCCCCCCCTAGTCTAAACCTCGCTACCCTTTGCCATCTACTCTCTCCCCATCCCTTTCTCAGGTATTCTGGCACACCGTCGCTCTTTATTCCTTTGTACCATTTGTTGTATCTCGAGCCCCAGATTTTTTCCCATCTTTCTTCTCTTTGCTTCTCTTGGTCCCTTCTTTCTATTTCCTCATACCCAATTCTTTGCTCCACCCTCCCGTCGTTTGGCTCATGGTCCCCTATTTCCCACTCGTTCATGAATTTTTTCCTATCCTCTTCCTACCCCGATATAGCTGCTCCCCTCCGTTTTCTCTCTTTTACTTCCTCCCAGCACTTTCTCGCCAGTTCGCTTCCTTTTCCTTCTTCCAGCCTTCTTTCGAAATTCCATGCCCTTTTTCCTGCCTTTGTCCTCAGTTTGGCTCTCATTAGCTCCTCCCTTACCATATATCCTGGCGTTCTCCAGTCTACCCCCAACGTCCATCTTATATATCTTTCCTGCAACGCTTCCATTCCATTCCATTCACCCCCATATCTCCGCTGCGTACTCCGCTACTGTCCACACGAGTCTGTCGAACAGCCACAATCTCCTCTCCCAGTCTTTTGCAAATCTTCTCTTTCCTATGCCCCATATCTGCTTCATCACCACGCCAGCTTTCCTTACTCTGTCTCTCACATGTGCTTCCTGCCCTCCGTTTTTCATTATCACATATCCCAGAAACTTAAATTCCTTCACCTCCTCGATCTTCTCTCCTTTCCAGTTCCATTCCATTCCCCTGTTTCTTCCTCCGCCCTTTCTGCATCTCATTATCTTGGTCTTTTTCGCGTTCAGTGTTAGATTCTTTTTTTCTAGATATCTCTCCAATCTCCTTATCAATATCTTCATTCCTTCTTCTGTTTCCGCCATCAGTGCCACGTCATCTGCGTATGCTAGCGAGTACACCCTTCCTCTTCCTAGCTTCACCCCTGCCGCCTCCCCCGCTCCGCTCATCTCCTCTTCCATGTCTGCTATTAGCAGATTGAATAAGAATGAGCTCAGCGGGCATCCTTGTCTAACTCCCCTCACTGTCCAGAATTCCTCACCCACCTCTCCTCCTACTTTCACTCTGTTTTTTGTTTCATTATAAATCTCTTTCACTCTCCTTACTAGTTCCATCCTCACACCCCTCCCTCTCATTGCTTCCCAAAGCACCCCTCTGTTTACCGAGTCAAATGCCGCTTTCAGGTCAATAAACATGACTACCATCTTTCCCTTCTTCCTATTTATTCTCCTGTTGATCAGGTGATTCAGTACAAAGATGTTATCCACCGTTCCCATGCCTTTTCTAAACCCTGTCTGGTTATGGGGTATCATCCTGTCTCTCTACATCTCCTCTTCTAGTCGCCCGGCCAATACTGACGCATATATTTTATATAGTGTCGGCATTAGTGTTACCCCTCTATAGTCCTCTGCTTTTTTCCCTCCCTGATTCTTGACTATCGGCACGATCCATCCTTCCTTCCACACTTCCGGGAACCCTGCCCCTTTCCAGACTTTGTTGCAGATCTTCCATACCCACTCCTCCACCTCTTGTCCTCCGTATCTCCATATTTCGTTTACTATTTCATCTCCCCCGGGTGCCTTCTTGTCTTTTAGCTTAGCTATTGCCTTTCTTATTTCTTCTCTGCTTATTTCTGGCTCTTGGTCTTCTTCCCTTTTTTCATTCTCTCTCCCCTCGCTCTCTATTTGCTCCACCCCTCCTAACAGCTTCATAAAGTGTGCTTTCCATTCTTTTTCTTCTATTCCTTCCTCTACTTTGCGCTCTCTCCGTCTTTCCCTGTTCAGCAACTCCCATACTTTACTTTCCATTTTGGCCTCGTATGCCTCTCTCATGAATCTCTCATTCTCCTCCTTTCTTTTTGCCTCACACATTTGGTTATATTCTCCTTTTTGGTTTCTGTACCTTTCTTCGGTTGCTTCCTCTTTTCTCCATTCCCTTAGCGCTCTCCTTACTTCTTTCTTTTTATTTTTTGTTTCCTCATCCCACCACCCTTTCTTTCTTGTTGTTGCCCTCTCTTCGTTTCCCCTCCTTTCTTCTTCCGTTTCCTCTGCTACCCTTTTAAACTCTGTCACTCTCCCTTCTATCTCTTCATTCAGCTCTCTTTCCGCCTCCTCCTCCCATCTTATTTCGTTTCTAAATCTTTCTCTCCCCTCCGTCGTCCAGTTCCCTCTGACCACCTTCTTATTTTTTCTCTTTTCTGCCCTTGTCCACTTTTTTGCCTCTATTTCCACTATTACTGGGTGGTGATCTGAGTCTATTCTGTCCCCTATTTCTAACTTCATTACTCTTTCTCTCACTTCCAAACCCCCTATGGCATAGTCTATCACCGTCTTTCCCATTTCTCCTGTAAAGGTTATCTCTCCCTCCTCATCCCCTTTCGTATTCCCGTTCATTATTGACCATCCCATCTCCTCGATTATTTCCAACATCTTCTTTCCACTTCCGTTCACCTTCTTGTCCTTTGACGATCTTGGGTTCTCTTCCTTTCTTTCCGCTCCCCAGTATCCTCCGCCCTCTTCTCCCGTCCTCGCGTTAAAGTCTCTTTCTTTCCTCCTGTTCCACGTATTCTTTTACCTTGTTCATCTTTCTTTCCGTGTCTCCGTTTATATACAGGCCTATTATCGCCCACTTCTCTCCTTTCATGTTCACTTCAGCCATAAGAAATCCTTCTTCTTTCTGCTCAGCCCCTACTACTCTTTGTTCTGCGATTTCTTTCCTTACTCCCACCAACATCCCGCCTATAGCTCTCCCCTTCCTGTGTTCCCTTCTTGCATGTTGCGCCTCCCATATATACCCCTTTGGCAGGTTGCTTCTTACTATTCCCCACCCTTTTTCTTCTAGCCATGTTTCGCTGAGAATCAACGCGTCCCATTCCCCTAACTCCATCCAGAATTCTTTGTATTTCCTTGCCAAGCCTGCTACATTCCAAAAAGCTACCTTCCAGCTTCTACTTTCTTCTTCTCCTCCTTTTTCATTATCCGTTCTATTTTCCCCACCCATTTGCCTTTGTCCTTTTATTCCCTTTCTCTCTCCAGTCCTCTTCCTCTGCCTCTCATCCAGCTCGCGCATACCCTTGTCCCTCTGCCTCTCCCTCGGTTTAAATCCCCACCTCTTCCTCTGTGTCTGCCTCTTACCTCCGTCCATGGTTCCTGCCCATTCTCATCCTGTTCCATCTGCTCCACTTCCTCGCTCTCTTGTCCTTCTCCTTGCTCGGTTTCGTTTTTTTCCCTTTCCTTTTCGCCCTGTCTGCCGGTTTGTCCCAGTGCCCTGGAAGCTATTTCCTTTACCGCTATTAGCTCTTCTTTTTTCTCGTCCCAGATCCATTTATCCCCGTTTATCCACACTTTCCCATAACCTATTTTCACCGTCTTACCTTCCCTATCTTCTTTCGCCGCTATATCTCGCAGTGTCCACCTCATCTTCCGTTCCCTCCATGTCAGATTATCCTCTATTCTCTCCTCCCTTCCCCATAGCTTCTTTTTATTCTCCATCACCCTCAGCTTTTGCTCGAGGTTGCCTAGCTTGGCTATCACCATTTCCGCTACCTGTCTTCCTCTCGTTTTGATTCCTCTCACTTCTTTAATTTCTACGTTTACTCCTATTACTCTCATCAGTTCTTGGATCTTCTCTTTCTCCTTCCCTGTCTCCACCCTTACTCCTTTCACTGGGATATTCTGCTTTCTAGACTCCCTTTCTTTTTTCTCCATCGCCCATTCCATGTCCTTTATTCTCTCTTTCCACCCTTTTTCCTTCGAGTTCTCCGTTGTGTTCACGCCATCCCCCTCTTTGTTATCTTTTTCCTCTGCTGGTTCACTTTGTCCTCCTTTTCTTTCTTTTTCGGCTGTTCTATTTTCTAGCTGTTTTATTCTTTCCTCCAGGTCTTCTTTCTTTTTCTCCCAACTTTCTTCCCTTCTTATCCCTTCTTTCTTTACCTCGTTGATCTCTGCTCTTAGTTTTTTATTTTCCTCCTTCATTACTTCTACGGCTTTTCTCATCTCGCTTCTCAGGCTCTCAATTACTTCTTCCGCTTTCTCTTCAGCAGACTTTCCGCCCCCCGGCGATCTGGTTATTATCCTGCACTTCGCCGCTATTCGTTCATCGTCGTCCTCAGGTTCCGTCACGCTCTTATCCTTCTTCCTTTTCTCTCCTGTTTCAATCTTCGCCTTCCACAACTCGGGTAGCGAGTTCACATTTCCCACGCTCATGCTTCTTTCTCTTTCCCTCCATAGCTTCATGACGTTACTCGGCCGCCCTGGCTTTCTCTTTACCTCCTCGCCTCCATTGGCCGTCGGTTCCTTATCCCCCATTACCCTACTTGCCTACGCTCAGTAACCTATCCTCCTTTCCTCTTTACCTACAGCCGTTACTTATCTACTGCTACCCGTCCTACCTTTCCCTGCTCGCCCACAGGTGCTGCTTCTATCTTCTATCTATCTTTCCCCTGGATCTATTTCCCGCGCTTTTCCCTAACCTCAAATCTGTCACTTTTCTTTTCTACTCACCCCTCTTAAACCATCCCTTTTCCGCGTCTCTTTTTTAGCCAATCTCTTGACTTTCTATCTCAACTTTACTTTCCCTTCTTTCTTCAGCACCACTCAACCTAATTTTACCAAAATTCTCTTTCACACACTTCACACTTTCGCGAACCACCTTACTCATATACACCGGAAACGGAAGTCCTCGAAACTAAGCAGTACGTATGTATGTTACCGAACTTCTTTGAAGCGGATTAACAGTTTCTGAATACATATCATCCATTCAAAAAGAACCACTGATATTTTTATTGTTAGCAGTCAAAAATGCCAATATCTGAAGTTAGTCTGAGTGATCATAACAATTCGTATTGACAATAGGTAGATTGTTTCATTTCTAGATTATTTCATGTGTAGAGTAACTCGTGGATATTATTATAACAATAAAATCATCTGATGCTCATTTATACTGCAAGTATATGTACATGCACACATTATTCGCACGTAAAATTGTAAAATAAATTTCTTACTTACTTTACACAGCTGTTTAAATATCAATACACATCATTTCCTGCAATGCTTAGAGTACACTTACCTTGATAATTGAAAATTTGAAAACACACTGTGGCACGTAACATGTTTGTTAGAGTCATTTTCACCATGTCGAGTATGGATCATTTGATTATTGAATTGGTATTTTTTTTTTTTTTTTTTTACCATGGAGAAGTGTGTACGACGTGTGACATCCTAATTTTTCTGGCCATCAAAATATTATACGAACACAAATCAGTGTCTATGTAATTCTTATTTACAAATTCAAACACATTGATCCATTGTACTTGTGCACTGGGATTCTGTCGGATAGAAATTACGGAAAGTGTATTGTTCGATTCAAATTATTCCGAATTCACATCAAGAACTGATTCACGCGAATTGAAATGTTTCCTGTCAAATTCCCAGAACAGAATTCAGACGAATCAGATCGTGCTCACTCCCTAGTCGCATTCATTCGATTCGCGAACACTCTATGACGAATTCCCGGTTTGGAATTCAACGGAATTCATAAACTAGCTTAACTGTAGACAGTCTATGAGAATAAACAAGGTCTTGTATTCAATTCCGATTTGCGAATTGGAACAAATTGACGCATTCGTTCGAATATATGCGACGAAAATGAATTCGATGAATAGAATTCGGAAGGATTCGAGAATAGAAATGTGCGGTACCCGATTCGAGTTCCGAGCAAAACGGTATCGAAAGATAGAGCGATGAATTATTTTCAATTAATTTCCAATTCCTTTAAGTTTACTGGGCAACGAATTCCAATTATTTTCGAATTTCGGAGCAGTCGTAAAAATAAAAAATATTCAATTCAAAATAACAATCTCCAAGCTCGTTGAGTCTCATAGGATGTCGTACAATTTTATCTGAAAATAAATTGTACTCAAAATAATAAAACTTCTACGTCAAACTACGATCAAATTCAAGCCTAAAAATGTGCAGAAAATCGTGATTTTCGTACTAATTCAAAATTCCGTGTAGTTTTCCATATTTTTTTATGGATATTCGTAGATATGATACTTCCGTTACTTGAAGACTGTAGATTTGGTATTTTTGTATGATTATCCGTAGTTTTTCACTTCCAAGACTATGAAAAATTATTCAGCTTTACATCGATGGTCGATCGTCGTAGATATTCGTAGAACTGATATTCTATTGGTTTTAAGACTACGATTTTAGCAGTAGAAAATTACTAATTTTTACGAGAATTTTCGAAATTCTACTTTCCACAAGCAATGGAATATCAGTTCTACGAATAACCACGACACTGTTCGAAAATCTACAAATGGAATGAGGCGGAATGTTCTTTCGTGGAGAATCGTTAGTATTCTCCGAAAAACTCTGTTAATTCACATTTTTCCACTACAGAAGTGAAAACCCCGATAGCGGAAAAAAAGGGTATCACACTTATTCGCCATCTCCGTGCAATAGTACGATCTTTTACGTCGAATTACGATAATGTATCATTTTCATCGAAAAGCTGCTGGAAGATGAAACTTGACTAACACGAAAAAGTTTTGAAGTTCCATGCATGTCAGTCGCTAACCTGATATTGCCAGAAAGTATTAAAATCTTAAAGATGAAACGGAGTGACCTGAATACCGTAACTCTGGTGATCAACGAGGTTAAGCACGTTTGGACGCGGTCAGTACTTGGATGGGTGGCCCGGAGAAGTGAGCTGAGTTCGAACCCCCCACTGGCAGGAATTTCTATGGAAAAATCTTCGAAAAAGTACTACATTCTACGAAAATTTCTACGCAGATACTACGAAATTGTTCCAAAACAGGCGGAAAATCGTAGAAGTTTTCGTAGATAATCATACATTTTCGTAGTTTGCGGTAAAATTATTTTCATATAAAATGTTACGATATTCTACACAAAACACCGAAAATTTACGAAAAGAAGTACGAAAACTTCTACGCCAAAACTACGCCAGTGTTCCAATTGCCCTACAACGACATAGAAAATAGTAGAAATGTTCATAGAAATTCGTAGAAATTGGCGTAGAAAATAGTAAAAATATTCTGTAGAAAATCGTAGAAATTTTCGTACTTTGGCGTAGAAATTATTTCCACCAGGGCGGACGATGAATATCTTTTACTGAAGGTTAGTAACTCAATTTAACACCGTATAATATTAACATTCAATGCAACTGAACTTTTTCAATGAAACAATATTATGGACATATTACAGGTTTCTCTTATCTTTGGAGTTTGCGGTGCTTTGCGAAAAGACGAACTCACAAATGTGAAAGTAAATGATATCGAACGTCACGGAAATCTTATACTTGTAAGGGTTCCTGATACCAAGACTGCAATTGTTCTATCGTTCACAATTCCTCCGGAATTTCAGAACACAGTCAAAAAGTATCAAGACCTGCGACCACCTCAAGCAACAACGGATAGATTTTTTCTGAACTACAGAAACAGGAAATGTACCGTACAAGTGGTTGGCAAAAATAGATTTGGCACAATGCCCAGAACAATAGCTAGCTATTTAGAGTTACCTGATACAGATTCATATACTGGACATTGCTTCAGGCGTACATCTGCAACTATACTTGAGGATACAGGTACGTACACATATAATAAATATGGTATTTATTCAACTTTTCAGTTGTCAAAATCTTACTGATACATTTTTCAAACCTATTTCATTACAGGCGCAAACATAACAACCCTCAAACGACATGGCGGTTGGAAATCAACCAGCGTTGCCGAAAGATATATAGAAGAATCTATACAAAACAAGTCAAAAATAGGTGGTCTCATATCATCAGCGATTACTTCTGACCCATCGACTTCAACTGATCGCGAACTCAAACGGAATGTGGAGAAATCTAATCCGATGGAACCCCCACCGAAGAGGCCAAAGACAGACGATACTGCCCAAAGTACTTCAGGAGTACTTCAGGGTCCGGAGTAAATTCTGCACATACCAATATTTCTTCCGGTGAAATCAACTCTTCAGACGTGAAGAGATATTACAATTTTCACAACTGCACAAACATAAACATTACATATAAGGGAGATTGAAGATGAATTTAATCAATTATATAATTTGATATATTCGTGTATAAAATATACAAATTGAAAGTTGAAACTTGTGATAATTATAGTCACATGAAAAATTACATAGTTCTAAGTTGGTCACATGATAGTAGATTAATTGTGTTATTAATGTATGAAATACATTACACAGAAAACAAGCGGATTTGAGCTGACTATGAGCCAGCCTTCGAACTTCCCGTTATTTATTTTGTTCTCACCTGTTCTGAAATTGGCAAATATGACCTCAGGTTATTGATCAGCGGTTCAAAAAACCTTCGAGTACCAATTTCCGTAAGATTTCGAATGTTTCTAGTGTTTCTCCCGGCAAATTGGATTCGCCATTTTGAATTTCACAAATCTGACTTCAGATTCGTGATCAGTGACGCAAAAAACCTACGAGTACCAAGTTTCATCCAAATCCAAATGTTTTTAGTTTTTTTGCAGCATACCGAATACGCCAAATAAAAATTTTGCAAAACTGACTTCAGATTCGTGATTAGCGATCAAAAAAACCATATGATACCAAATTTCATTGAAATCCGTTTATTCGTTCTCAAGATATCGTCATTTTTGTTGCATTTTTTAGAATTTTGTTATTTGAATAGTTCAAAAAGCACCAATCCGATCGAAACCAAAATCTAATCAGTTCTAAGTTAAGAAAAGCCCCGTCGATTGAGCCCAAGTTGATCGAAATCCGACCACGCGTTCTCGAGATATCGCGCGGACAAAAATGTGGTGACGCACATACACACACACACACACACCCAGACGTCAAACTGAAAATAGTCGGAGGTGATTCTTTGGACCTCGAAACGTGAAGATTTAGTGAAAACTCAACTTTTCATTTTCGGGTTGATCACAATAACTTCCTTTTTTCTCTGAAAATAGAGAAACGGGAAGTTAAAAAATATATGATTTGACATATTGAGACTTTTTATATTTTTGTAAAAAATATCAATAAAAGTTTAAGCTGAAATCTTTCATTCGTGGCATATTTACTATTTCCTATTGAAAAATGCATTTTAATTGTAACGTAACTATGTGTTGCCGTGTCAAAAAAGGTCATTTTAGGCCCGCTTATAGGTACAAAAAAACGCAGAAATCAATACATGCGTCACAAAAACTATGGTGTGCACCAAGGGCTAAGTGGGCTTTTTGACCTCGTGTGGTTGCAGTACTCGTCTTCGGCTCGCTGCTGCAAATCTCCACACTCGGTCGAAAAAAGCCCACTTTACGCCCTAGGTGCACAATATACTATTACACGTTCTTTGCAACAAATGAATAATGGAAGAATTTTTATTTTATTTTTATCGCCTCTAGTTGAGAACACGGACTTATGGACGGAGCGATACCTTGCGGGGCGTGACCCAAAAGACGGAAGGGGAATCCGTCGGTCAGCCATTTTAAGTGGCACTATCTATATAGATATAGTACGTGTACATACTATTTGTTGACATTTACACCCAGGGCCTTCCAGCTTCGGGTGGATATTTCAAGTTGTCTTAGTTGTTTTAGTGAAATGTGCAGGTTAAGTTAAGAGTCATATCAATCCAGCCACGTGCTCGGTAAGTATACAAATCTTTTGTGACCTCGGTTTTGATAATTTTATAGGTTAGGATGTATGATAAATTTATACTCGACTAGATCATTTGTTATTTTTCATTTCAGCTTCTAAAACAACATGCCTCATTGTGCGGCAATAGGTTGCAAGAATAAATCAAGTGCAAAAAGCAAGGCCCAATTAGAGACTGAAATATTTGCTGTGGACAAGACATCATGTTTTATGTCAACGGCGTAATCAATTTGTATATAAATGGAGCTCATTTGTACTCCGAATGCAGATATTAATTTGAAGCTGATTTTTTTCTATAATAATTTTAAACACAAGTACAAATTTATTTATCTTACGGAAATAATAATTTATTCACCATGTCAAGAGACTTTGGTGAACCAATATTATACAAAAATACAAGTTTTACTTTAGTACATATCTATAGTCATACAAATAAATTACTAATTCTTGATAAAACAATGTAAATAATTATTTTAGGACATAAGAAATAGTAATTAATCCGAGCTAGATGCCATAATTCACTGGTAGTTAATATTCTCTAGAGCGACTGGTTTGAATATGGCGCGTAAACCGTGCCACTTAAAATGGCCGACATGCAACCTCATGTACTCCCCGGATAATGACTTCCCCTCGCCCATAAACTTAGAGAAGTTACACGGGGTTGAAAATCATAAATCTGCCAAAAATCGAAAACACGCTCTCCTTCAACTGCTCATATCTCCGGTTCTATCAATCCTACAGACTTCTACAAGACGGCATTTTGTAGCTCTTGAATGGCACTTTCTGGAGATATTCATTGTATTGCATGGCCATCAACAATTCCATTTGTTATAAACAATTACATTATTCAAACGTAGTTTTCGAGGCTTTCGCACGCTCCGAAATTGAAGAAAAAAATACCAGCGTATTCCTTGGTCAATTTCCTATAGGAAACCTAAACTTTTAGAATGGGACATGCATGGGCACTGTGTAAAAACGATAGATTTATAAGTGACGGCGCGCGCGACCGCGCTAATCGACACGGGCCGTGACGCGGAGCTAGAGAAAGGAGCATTTATAGAGAGTGTGGGGCGCATATAATATTTATACATATGGGGCACTTCACGTCACGGACATTCCACGTCAAACCGACCCCTCATGAGCGTGACCCTCTGGGATTTCGATGCCCAACGGATTTTTTGGTTCATTTTGGTCAAAAATGATGCCTCTAATTTTTCAAAAATTTTCCGACATTTTTGAAGGTCGTATGGTGACCTCAAATATCATCATCAAGATGGACATTTTTAAAATCGCTGATTTTCTTTTGTAGAATCAGGGACTCGAAAACACATCGTTTGGTCATAGTCCGATCATGGGATGAAAATGCTAACATTTTTTTTTTTTCAATTTTCGATTTTGCACTAAAATATCAAAAAAATTCTAATCATGGTTTTTGTAGTCAAAAATAAAACAAAAAGTAACTTTGTCTTGGTGAAATTTGATTTTCTTGTTGGTTAAAGAGTAAAACGCCAAAAACGATCGTTGATTGCCGTTTTTTTTTTCGAATCAAGCATCGCTTTTGGCGTTTTACTCTTCAACCAACAAGAAAATCAAATTTCACCAAGACAAAGTTTCTTTTTGTTTTATTTTTTACTACAAAAAACCATGATTAGAATTTTTTTGATATTTTTGTGAAAAATCAAAAATTGAAAAAAAAATTTTAGCATTTTCATCCCATGATCGGACTATGACCAAACGATGTGATTTCGAGTCCCTGATTCTACAAAAAAAAATCAGCGATTTTAAAAATATCCATCTTGATGATGATATTTGAGGTCACCATACGACCTTAAAAAATGTCGGAAAATTTTTGAAAAATTAGAGGCATCATTTTTGACCAAAACGAACCAAAAAATCCATTGGGCATCGAAATCCCAGAGGGTCACGCTCATGAGGGGTCGGTTTGACGTGGAATGCCCCATATACAATAACGTTTCAATTTATACTTGTTTAATAAATATCAAAGTAACATCAAGTCAGTAATATAACTAAAACTATTATACAATTATTAACTGGTAACTATAACTAAAAACTATAATTAACGTTTACTTATAAACAAGGGCCTCGACGGATCCTTCTGCATTAGAGTATCTCTTGGCTCTCAAATTATTTTTCGTTTCTGCCCTAATACAATTAAATGTTAGTGTGCCACGGACCAACTTTGCTTTTTCAAAATGAACTTTCAATGCAGCTGTTTCGTTTGTATAATCATTGTGCGTGAAAAATTCTACTGTAATATTTTTAATGTTTGGATTACTTTGTGCCCAGGAAAAAAATTTCTGTGGAGTGTTGATTGGTTCCTGTAAATTTGGCTCTAGACTGGCTCTACTTGCTAGTCTTTTCAGGGCTCCTCCTATACCATCACAAGGTCCTTTTCCATGTGAAGTGGCAAAGAAATTCCATTCGGCACTAACCCCAAAGTCTTTTTCGTGAAGGCAGACGTTCAAAAAAATTTTTTGTTTGTTTTTATATTGCGCGCTGGCACCATCGGAGAAGTAAATGATCTTATTCAACCCTGGTACACCTCGTTTCAAAAAATTTACAAAATTCGTTTGAAAAAGGTGAACAGCGACGGTATCGTGTTTTAAACTTTCGGAGATCGCAATATAATTTTTATGTTTTATTGTGCCATCTTCTTTGTAATAAGCAACGAAAGAATGTAAAGTGACCTGGTCATTGTTCCAATGCACACCCTGAATAGCGTCTTGGATTACAAAAGCCTAATTTTCCGCGAAGTCGCACACCACCAAACACTCTCCTGGTCGCAACTGCTCCTTCTTCTCGGCAAAATAGGCTGACTGTTGTTGAGCGATAAATGCATGCGTAACCAATGCTTCAAGTTTTGTTCCCAGTTTTGCCAAAAATTCTTCAACTGTTGATTGAATGGTATCCAAGTTTGTTCGGTCCACCGTTGTCCATTGTTTGTAGATCACGGTGTCTATTAATTCGGCTTCGAATGCCTCTTGCAGCTGATGTATCAACCCTTCCATTCCTGGGAAATTTGAACATTCCCTCAAATGGCAATCTGTTGACGGTGTCGAACAATCTTTATAATTATTGACTGGCTGAGATGTGTTGGCTGTGAGGTGTTCTATTCTTGCTCCATCCAACAACAATTTGACATTCTCGTGAATTGCACAGACGCAAACTGAATGAGTCCCGTTAGCTCCAGGGAGTACACAGTGCCTCGGTCCCAATTCGCAGAACTTTGGAAAGCCGACCTTCATGCGTGGATACTTGTCTTTGAAAACTCGGTACGTTTCCTTCAAGTTGCTGAGTATTAACCGCTTCTGTTTTTCACTTTTTTCACCATTTTCCTTCACCGTAACGTAATTTTTCTTGCCCGCCATGACGCGACAAATATGATCGAAAGTATAAAAATCCACAATGCAATCTTCAGTCTCTTGGTTCAGCTTCTTATCGGATCTACCATTAGGAGTAGACAAAATCCCGAACCCTGCCGCCGTCTTCTTGGCAATGGTAATCATGTGTTTGGTAGCTTGGAAATTTTGCTGAATTTTTCCAAATGACCAGTCGGCAAATATCGTCAAGATTTGAATTTTCTCATTCCGTTCATTTGTACCAGCAAACGCTTCCTTCAATTTGTCTATTATTGAGGATTCTGCTACTTCCATCTCTTCTTCAGTCTGTTCTTCCACGTGAAATACCTTCGAAGCCAGTGTCTTCTGTAGCTTTTGATATTTCTCTTCAGAATATCTCTTCTGCGGCAATTTCCGTTTATTAATTGGTGATTCTCCCAATCCGAGTGAAGTCTCGTTCAATGTTTGAATATCAACGACATCCTCCACCGACGTTGAGTCCTCGTCACAGTCCGGCACCCGCATCGCACTTGTGCTGGGATGTGGATCACTAAGCGATGAACTGTCACTGGTTTCACCGATGTCCGGTATTGTGGACAGTTTTTTCCGGCAGTTGGCACAAATTTTCAAATTCGCTCCTGGAGGGATATTTTGCGGTTTCAATTTTCTTAGCATCGACGGAAGTACCCTTCTCAAACTGCGTACCGGTTTTTTAGCGTGTTTCACCAACTTGAACGGGTTACAACAATAGTCGTGTCGTGTCGGTGCCATAATAAAGCAAAACACTACGAAAATTCTCTTTTTATAACCAACAGTCTTCGTCCAACACTACGAAAATTTACAATACAGAAGTTGATAATCAGAGACCAGATGTTAATGGAACACACTCCGGAACGATACTGACATGAATTATTGTACGTCGACAGCACTGTACAATTGCAAAGAAACCATGGAGGGAGATTACAAGGGTTGGGTAGGACCATTTCTGAGAGGCTATACCTGAATATCAGGTCAATGGATGATGCGCAAATGGGTACTAGAATTTACTTCCTAGAAAACCGTTGGGATTTCTATACCGCCGACTTTTCAGAACCCGAAAGAAATTTCGTACTACAGTAATTAACATTCGTGAAGCCTATCCAAGCACGTAGAACCATGAGTCAATCATAGATACATACGCAATAAATTGGTTGCCTTTCATAACCTGAGTTTGAATCAACCTGAACCGCACCAAACAGTGCGCGTCGCGGCCGCCTCCGGCGTCGCCGGTGAATCAATCGCTGCTTTGACACAGTGCCCATGCATGTCCCATTCTAAGAGTTAAGGTTCCCTATAGGAAATTGACCAAGGAATACGCTGGTATTTTTTTCTTCAATTTCGGAGCGTGCGAAAGCCTCGAAAACTACGTTTGAATAATGTAATTGTTTATAACAAATGGAATTGTTGATGGCCATGCAATACAATGAATATCTCCAGAAAGTGCCATTCAAGAGCTAAAAAATGCCGTCTTGTAGAAGTCTGTAGGATAGATAGAACCGAAGATATGAGCAGTTCAAGGAGAGCGTGTTTTCGATTTTTGGCAGTTTTTTATGATTTTCAACCCCGTGTAACTTCTAAACTAGGGGCGATAAAAATAAAATAAAAATTCTTTGATGTATTCATCCGTTGCAAATAATGTGTAAAAAAATTTTTCACCACACCTGCACGGAAAGTACGACTTTCGGCCCTCTGCGTGAACGGGAAGTTGTGCCTTCCGATGCAGGGGATGGTGAAAAATAGTATACAACCCACGGGAGTGAAAAAGGCCATCCCAAACTGCGTTCTTGCCAACCTCGCCTTCGGCTCGGGTGTCAATCTCACATGCAGTTTGGAATAGCCTACTTTCCCTCCCTAGGTGTGTAATATACTGTATTTCAAAATCAGAGACCTAGTGTCAGAAAGCTGTCCGGTCTGACGTGGAATGACTCATATACAGGTGACCCAGGTCTCCCGAGCCAAAAGGAATAGGTGAATTCCTCGTTGAATTCTGAGACGGAATTTCCTCCTCGAAAATTTCGTCAGATCAACGGTGTCCGAGTTATTAAAGATGGCGATCGACCAATCAGCGCCTCACTTCAGAACTGCGACAGTGCCGGCTCAATACGGTGGGCAGTGCCCGTGGTTTACTTTACATTTGGCTACTTTTATCTTCACTTATTTTTTGTTTCCAGCAACGTCGACCGGACGTGATGTCGAAGTCGCCCGGATCTAGGTCTTGGTGTCTAGGTCGACCGGGCCGTAGTTCTCTACGTCCTGGTTGACCGGACCGTAGGTCTTGGTGTCCAGGTCACCCGAAACGTAGTCCTTCGTGTCCAGGTCACCCGGACCGTAGTCCTTCGTGTCCAGGTCGCCCGGGCCGTAGTTCTTGACGTCCCGGTTGACCGGACCGTAGGTCTTGGTGTCCAGGTCACCCGAAACGTAGACCTTCGTGTCCAGGTCACCCGGACCGTAGGTCTTCGTGTCCAGGTCGACCGGGCCGTAGCTCTTCGTGTCCAGGTCGACCGGGCCGTAGTTTTTGACGTCCAGGTTGACCGGACCGTAGCTCTTTGTGTCCAGGTCGACCGGGCCGTAGCTCTTCGTGTCCAGTTCACCCGGACCATAGGTCTTGGTGTCCAGGTCGACCGGGCCATAGTTTTTGACGTGTAGGTTGACCGGACCGTAGTTTTTGACGTCCAGGTTGACCGGACCGTAGGTCTTAGTGTCCAGGTCACCCGAAACGTAGTCCTTCGTGTCCAGGTCACCCGGACCGTAGGTCTTCGTGTCCAGGTCGACCGGGCCGTAGTTTTTGACGTCCAGGTTGACCGGACCGTAGCTCTTCGGTCCAGGTGGCCCGGACCGTAGGTCGTCGTGTCCAGGTCACCCGGACCGTAGGTCTTGATGTCCAGGTCGACCGGGCCGTAGCTCTACGAGTCCAGATCACCCGGACCGTAGTCCTTCGTGTCCAGGTCGCCCGCGCCGTAGTACTTGACGTCCAGGTCACCCGGACCGTAATTCTAGAGATTGATAGGTTGTCAGCATCGTGATTGTTGATGTCCAGTCGTTTGCACCGTTTACTTGGAAGGAACTGGCTGCCCAAATATCGGATTTCAGATTGAAATGTATCAGTGATTCGAATACTTTCACCATTTATGCACTTTATCGGTTGAACTTTGGTAAAATACATAATTTCTCAATAACTTTGGTAACCGTATTGAATAATCGATTCAGTTTTCAATTTATTGAATCTGTATCGAATTCCATCTCCAATTCATTATTCGTGTCGATGAAACAATAAATTCGACGTGTCCTAATGAAAAAGAGCCAACTCGCTGTGCCGGTTAGAAAAGAGCCAACTCGCCGTGCCGGTTAGAAAAGAGCCAACTCGCCGTACGGTTAGAAAAGAGCCAACTCGCCGAATTCTATAGAAATTTCTATTGTGTTTCGGCGAGTTGGCTCTTTTCTAACCGGCACGGCGAGTTGGCTCTTTTCTAACTGGCACGGCGAGTTGGCTCTTTTTCATTAGGACCCGTCGATTATTGTATGACGTGATAAAACAAATGCAATCCCGCGCTGCGGCCGAGTCCATGGCAACGATCATGTTTTGTTTTCAAACAAACATTGCGCGTTTGGCGTTAATAAGTTCGGTCGCTAATAATTTTAACCTTTTTATAACGGAATTTAGACCTCACGAATACCTCGAAATTATCGTCCTCTACGGGGAGTGTGGACGCAGTGCCCGTGCAGCAGCTCGTGCGTACGCACAGTGGGACGGAATCCCAAATCGACGGCCAAACGTCTGACAAGTTTTCAATGAGTGTGAAAGTCCATACTCGTGGGTTTCTTGGGTCGCTGATTACGAATCTGGAGTTAAAATTTAATGAAAAACGAATTAAATCGCGGTGAAAGTCTGTATCCGAGGGTTTTTGGGATCGCTGATTACGAATCTGAGGTTGAAATTTCGAAAAACAAAATGGCGCATCCAGTACGGCAAAAAATTTCATGAAAAACGAATTGAATCGAGGTGGAAGTCTGTATCCGGGGGTTTTTGGGGTCGCTGATTACGAATCTGAAGTTGAGATTTCGAAAAACAAAATGGCGGATCCAGTACGGCAAAAACTTTCATGAAAATCGAATTGAATCGAGGTGAAAGTCTGTATCCGGGGGTTTTCGGGGTTGCTGATCACGAATCTGATGTCAAATTTGGAAATACAAAATGGCGGATTCAATATGTACGACTTGTGTGGAAAAAACGTTATATTTATGTCACATAGCAAAGGTTTTCCTTAAAATTAGGTTGATACAGAGTATTGAGACTGAAATAACGTGTATAAAGTGTAGAAATTAGCATTATATTTCTCAATAAATATGTATTCGCTTATAAAAACAATTAACTGACAGAAAAAGTTCCACATTCCGAACAACTGTTCAGTCATCGTGATACATTCGTCTACATACAACTGTATTCATCGTCACCAGAACAATTTGAATCACAGTCAGTGAATTCAACTGACGACGCATTGCCCGAGCTCCCTGCATTTGATGAGACGGTTGGTGCAGTTAAGAACTGGATTGCTTCTGGTAGCAACAATCTCATTTTCTTACCAGGTAATTTTCGCAGGCTAGAAATGTATGGATTAGACGTTAATAGTAGGCGTTAAAAAACCCCTTCCATGGTTTTTGTTCGTGAAAATTTTCGCCAAAAATTTTCTCTATTCTGCTTTATTTATTTATTGGTAGACTCTTGTGCGTCTTCGGAGATTTGTCCAATCGGTAATATTGCAGACTTTATGATCGCTGCGCCATGAATCAAAATTTTATGCACTGAAGTCGGCATATAAAACCACGGATAGAAATTCACGTAGTCGCGAGCTGTCTGCACGGCATATTCTTGAAATCTGATTATATCAATCTCATGGCCACTCGAAAGTGTTTGCAATATAACGTGAAATCGATCGATCAGATCTTCATTTGCCCCTGTAATCGGAGCAGAAGTGGTTGAATCTTCAAAAAACCGTCGAGCAGTATTCCCGTCATTGGAGCTACCAAAAACGGGCTTTGGTTGATCAACTATGAGACCCGATCGTATGCGGAAATCCTTTTGTATACTTGCTTTCCGGTGTTCTACAATTACTTTATCATTTGCAGTACGCGCTTGCCACTGTTCAATTTCAAGTTTATACCCTACATGCAAACAACATTCGAAGAAGCGAATCCACGCATGCAGAGTCGATAACCCGAACTGTACGTAATCTTCATTGATTTTTCTTTTCAATATCGTTGAAATCTTTTGAAGTTGCTTGACATAAATAGCAACGTTGAGCAGAAGCATTACTCGTGATCGCATTGCAAACTTTACCATCTATCATGGTGAATGTAAGTTTGAAAGAAACGGTTATGTCTTTTCCGTCAATGACAGTTTCGTCAGGCTCAAGGTTGCTTTCCTGCTGTTTCATAAACTCCATTTCGCTCACCGTGGCTTCAGTATTTTCATGCAAAAATTGAATTCTAATTGGCCGACAAAAACGGGTAGACGATGGCCTTGGATTTTTCTATACAACAAGGGTATTTTTTGTTTATTGATCAACTGATATCAACTGCAATGGAACAAGTGACGTGAAGAATATGTTAGCATCAGACTTGCTTCCATCATCATCGGTAAATCTTTGTTCATATGCATTCTGACCAGAAGTGCCATCGCAACCCCACTTACAAATTAAATTCAAGTTGCGAACACTTTCTTTACATGAGCTTCTAATAACTTCGTCTTGAAGCAACAAGATTCTTTGAATTGTGTGATCCAGCAAAGACTGCAGTTTCACTTCAGCACTACATTCTGTAACGGTAATGTCTGGTTTCGGTGGATAACATTGAAGCTTCGCTTGATGTATTACATTATACGACGGAAATAACTTAAAGCGCTGTTCTTTGGCTGAATTTCGAAGCTTCTGATAGTCAGATTTTGACATATTGAGTTCAACTACAAGCGATAGGGCTTTATCAGGAGTATAAGGAATTTCTGAAATCGATTCCAAAGATTCTCTATACTTTTTAGCTCTTGATGGGCTTCCCAGCGTCACATCTTCAACAACTTTTGCGGCATCAGACCTCGAAGGCTCATTTGAGCCGCATAAGACAGTCCTTCGGTACTTCTAGTTGCACGCAAATCTTCAGTTTTCCTATGTTTTGTGCGCACACTAGCTTCAGAAAATCCTAAAGAAGGCCGACCCATGCTGCTGGACTGTGTTGAAGCTTCTTGGATTTTTTTCCAGGGGAACAAACACACTGAGCCATGTTGCAAATTTGTCGAAAAATTTGTCTTCATGCCTCGAAACTTGCTTCCACTTTTGATTAAATTGGCACAATAATGCGCGTATTGCATGTTTTGCGTGATCCGACAGAGTGAAAGTTCGCTGTAGTTTCTCCGACATGAAGTTTTCAATTTCCAGGTATGCTGAAGCTGCGACACGATTCAAATCATTTTTCATGAGTGCGAAAATATCTTTTCTCGTTAATCCAGGTGCTGCGGGATCGTCGTCGGCAGATTCTAAAATGTCAAAGAATAATACATATGAATAAGTAATTACCCTACTGAAGATTTCCAGGTGGAAATCTATGGATAAACCTATATGATCTTTCTATAGGAATTTGGAACTGGAAATCCACTGGGTTCTATGGATTTTAACATGGATTCATATAAATATCCAGGTAAAATCCTATGCGTTTTGAATTATATTTTGAATATCCACCTGCATATTTTCAATACACATAGGAGTTTACCTGGATATTTATAGGAATCCATGTTGAAATTCATAGAATCCCGTAGATTTCCAGTACGAAATTCCTATAGGAAAACCATATACCGAGCCTTTCTGACGAAACTAAACAAACGCTCTCTCTCCCTCTCCCAGGTATGCCTGACGTAGGCCTATGGAAGGGAAAGGGTTTGTTTGGTTTCGTCAGGAAGGCTCAGTAGGTTCATCCATAGATTTCAACCTGGAAATTTTCAGTAGGGTACATATTCAGCCTTACTCACTATTACTCATTCCACAATATTATAGATGACTACATGACTATAATATTGTGAAATGCTATGAAAACCACAAGGAAATTAAAAGGTCACCCTATATACTACTATATTTCACAATGTTGGTGTTCTGCTCGTGGGTCGTGGCTTAAAAAAAGTGAAGTAAGTTTTCGACCATATTTGCTACGGATTTTTTGTTTCATTGACTAAGTTCTGTGAGGATATTAGGCGGGAGCCCCATGATGCCTATAAATTTCATCGAAATATGACATGAAATTGTAAAATCTATTGGCAACGTGATCGTGACATCAGAAGGGATGAGACTAACTTAAGAACTTGGAAATTACGAAGAGTGGAAAATTTGAGGATAGAGCAAATTGAACCGATAATCTTCTGAACGGTCTCTTCAAAAGATGCTCAAAAGTGCCAAAAATGTTGAAACCAATACAGAAACTGACGGATTCCATGCAGTCACTTGTGAAATATATTTTTTTTCAGTATGAAGCGATGCTTCAGCATCAATGAAACTCACAGAACCTATGAGTCATATCATCCTACATACGGTGTGAAATATTTATTGGAAAAAGTAGTTTCATTTTTGAGAAAATGAGTTTTTTATTACGCATGCATGAAAAAGTTTCCCGTTTGCGGCTGCCGTGCGGTCATTGGCTGTGTCCCAATTTGTAAGGATATCCACTTACACTTACACTTACACTTAGCCTATTTTTGCGCTCGTGCCTACGCCAATGGTCGAGCACTCGAGCGAAATCTAGCGGAGATGCACTGAACTAGGTGGCCGTGCGCATGCGCGCCGCGCCTTGGCGCAACATTTGTTTTTCATTGTTGGGCAAGTTATCACTCATATACCTACACGCTATCGGAATAGAAAATGAAATATAATCTCACCTAAATCAACGATTAACGATGCTTTTTTTTACGTACAACTTTGATTAGAAACTTTTATTGTAATAAAATGACACACAGTAGAAATATTGAAAACATAACAAGAATGATACAAAAACACGTGTTCAAATAATTTCAAAGTTTGAAATAGCATATTTTGAAAACGTTACAAGAATGATATAAAAATAGGTGTTAAAATAATTTCAAAGTTTGAAATAGCATATTTTGAAAACGTAACAAGAATGATATAAAAATAAGTGTTAAAATAATTTCAAAGTTTGAAATAGCATATTTTGAAAACGTAAGAAGAGTGATATAAAAACACGTGTTAAAATAATTCCAAAGTTTGAAATGAAGATGGATACTGATAACTGTACTTTTTTGTTTACATGTAACAACGACGGAAGTATGGATATTTTGAAAACATAACAAGAATGATATAAAAACGCGTGTTGAAACGATTAAATAATTAAAGTTATAGTCGACGGTACGCGTACGCTCTGACGTCACCCATAAGATTTTGCTGGGTGACGTCAGACGTAGCGTCGAAAGTCGACGTCTGATGCCCCGTTGTAGGCTCGATACAGCAATCAACGCTAAGAAAATAGGAAGCGTGTACAGAAGCGATAGATAGGATACGGAAGGAGGTGAAGAAATGATCTCAGAATTGGAAAAGTGATGAGACGAATGAATACGGGAAGGTTGGAAGGGCGATAAAAGTGGAAGGTGCTCAGGTAAGAAAGTTCTCTGAAGTCCTGAGAGGTTAGTGAATACGGTTGTAGCAGAACAAATTAAACGAATGACAAAATGGAGAATACAAGAAGAGCTAGATGAATACGTCATTAAAATCAGTTTCATCATTTGGAAAACGGGATTTACGAGAATGAGAAAATAGAGATGAAACGTGAAAAACGGTGATTGTAAAATGATTTCACTGAAAGAGAATATCGAAAAAGAAGAAACTTGAGTAAAGTGGACTGCAATTGAAAGGCTGGCGAAAAAGGCGAAAGGTAATTATTAACTGATATTAGAGATTGGAAAACTATTTTTTTGGCGAAGATTCCTTTTTCAGCAAGAATTCTCGAATTACTTGAAGGAAATCCTGCTCAACTTTGCGAGCATTTTGTCGATCTGCGGCTTGAAGTTTGATATCTTCTCGGTATGCGGAAACTAACTCCGGAATATCAGTTCTTGGTCCCGCAGCTGGGACTCGCCTCTTCCTTGGTGGCTGGATGGGGCGGCGCTCCTCCAGCACCTCCTCGTTATCTAAGGTGAGTGGTAATGAATTAACACATGTATTTGAAGTATATGTGACGAGAATTTTTTTGTAAGGATTCGTGGTCGGAACCTGAGGTGAAGGATTCGGAGGCGTAGGAGGTGCCATTGAAACAGGAGGTGGCATCGGAACAGGAGGTGGAGGCACCGGATGTGGCGGCACTGTTGTCGATGGCATTTGATGAAGAAGCACGGGGGGATGCGACGGTAGCTGACTCAATCAAGAGTAATGGTGATACCGTATGCCGCCCCGACATAAATTTATGCATGGCATCGTAAAAGTCCCATTTGTGAGCTGGATGCTGGGCCTCCTCTAATCCCTTACCCGTTGGTGGCAAAATTATGTCTTTATACCTAGTTTGAAGATTTTTAAATTTTTTTTGGCACTGGTACGCTGTGGCGCCGCATCTTACATTCAGTGCAACCATTTCCCATCCATGGGTCGTCATACCCTTTTTTCCAGTAAAGAGCGGATTTAGCGATGCCCGTGTTTTAATCAGGCTGAGCGTGTTCGCTTTGCTCCCTGTAATACAACACATTCATAAGTATCATGGAAATTTCGTAGTATTAAGAGGTAGGATAATAGGTATAATAGTAATCAATTTTAGTATAGCAATTAGAATAATAAGTATAATAGTAATCAATTTCAGTGTGGTAATTATAAGTATAGTAAAGATCAAATTTATTAGGTACATAAATAGTAATTTTAATAATAATAATAATAATAAAAGTCTCTCCTGAATTATCTGTAAATATATGGGTCTGTTCTGACTAATCTTGACACTCCTACGGACCTCGAAATGTCAAATTCAATAGCTGATTTAGTGGACCGATTCTTCTAGTTATAAATTTTCTTAAATTTATAAAAATGTGAGGTACTACATCATCGACAGAATTGTAGTAATTTCCGTGAGAATTTGAATAATTACGGTTGGACAAAAAAATATGAAACAAAAAATCTGAAGTCCATTTGAGAGTGAGGGCGAAAATCATGAACCGGATCAGCAGTGGCGGAGGGAGATCAAATTGGTCAAGTTAGCGTACCGGCCATGATGAACCCAAGATATTAATAATAAAATATTCTACAGCACAATATTTCTTGAACCATGAAAATTTCTCGTATCGATTTGTAAGCATCTATCGAATTTTATTTTAGGATAATGAATAAACATGAAGTTAAATAATAATGAGCGTCACCCGACCGGTATATGGGAGTTATCGTGGATTGTACAAACGTGAATTTCGGCAATTAGCAGAATCGAATGTAATTGTAGATCATGAAATGTATGGAAAAAATATGAGGAAAAATACGCACATTCAAATCTTTGGCGTGGGGCTGCCATAACTACCAGTTTCTTTTTGATTTTCCTACAAAAATTTCGATGCGGTATGGACGCCGTGAAGAATAGTCCGGGGACGCCGTGAAGAATAGTCCGGGAACGCCGTGAAGAAACAAATGCTCAACTGTAAACAATCAAAAAACAAAAGCCGCGCCAAAGCGGAGCGCGCACGGCAACCTAGTTTGGTGACTCTCCGCTAGACTTCGCTTAAGTGCTCACTCGACCAATTGGCGCACAAGCATAATAAACAAATGCCGTCGTTATTATATATGTAAACAAAAAACTATAGTTATCAGTATCGATCTCAATTTCTACAATTTGAAAATAAAAAACCATTTTATCAAGCATTTTATTCAGCAAAGCATTCAAAATAATATTATTTTAACAACGCTACTGACAAAAATACGTATCACAACTTCATTCAACATATTCCAATTTTATTTATTAAAATATACGTTTTAGCCTTAACCTACCTATAGCCGTAACGTAACAATAGCCGGTAATTTAGGAAGTGAATATTGCAACACGTGTATCTACTATCTACCCTACAAATTCCTTTCAGACCTCTCAACATGTCCTATTTGATCGCCGATTTTGGATTTCTCGGACAGACCCTTTTCGAGCCGTGAATAAAAATAACAAAATCGAAAACAAAAAATGTTAACCAAATCCTGCCTGCAACGTTTTCGGAATACGGAGGTCGTTTTACATAACCTGAAAAATATACATATAAAATTCTGTTCATTTTACAAACAGAAGATAAAAAATCAGCAATGGAATCGGAAATGTCAAGCTTTGGAAGGGTGCGCAGTTAAGGTACTCATATTTCCGTGAAATGTGTTTTAATTATATTGTATTATATCTATTAGATATTCATCTGTAAGAAATCGCGAGATTTTTATTCTTCATTTCTCTGTTCCAGCGTGAATAATTGCAGAAATAAGTCTCGCAAATCTAGCCCTGCACGTTCAGGGCGCGGAACCCGACGTGGAGGTAGTGGCCGATTGCGTGCATTCGCCCATAGCACGTCACCTTGGCTGACACAAATATTATGCAGCATAGTACAAGCTGCAATTACCTTAATAGCTGTGTCAACCCTAACTTCGAGGGCTTTTGTAAAGATGGATCTCCATCGTACCTCCATTACACCAAAGGAACATTCAACGACCATTCTAGCTTGACTCAGTGCATGATTAAATGCTCTTTCTTCATCGGTTAGTGGTGCCGTGAAAGATGTAATAATGCTTACAGGGTGCCGCCTGCACGGGTAAGCACTGTCTCCAATAATGAAATACCCTTCTGGAGGGTACAAACTTTGCCGGAATAGCGCACTGTTTCGAAAAACTCGAGCATCATGCACCGATCCCGGAAGCCCGCTGACGATATCTATGAACGTACCAGAGGCATCGACCAAGCCCTGCAGATGAATGGAATAAAACTGTTTCCGATTATAATATTGGTCGTGAAGACGGACAGGACACATAATTCTGATGTGGCACCCATCAATGGCTCCAACACATTGCCGGAACACCGCACTGCGTGCCTTTCTTGAAAAGGCCATGCCGATGTCAGGAAGTCTATCCTCTGACGGTAGCCGTACGATTTCGGGTAAAAGTCGAAGAATTGTGTCCAAAATCTTGTGCACGACTCGGCAAACAGTAGATCGCGGAATATCAAAAGTTGCTGATACCACTCTGTACGCAACGCCAGTAGCAAGCCAGTACAGGAACAGGACTACCTGAAACGTATATGATCATTTAGGCATTAAGGCTTAAATTCATAGATACAAATTTACTTCAATTAACATTATTATTATAATCGGTATTATTATTATTATTATTATTATTATTATTATTGTTTTTGTTGTTGTGGTTATTATTATTATTATTATTATTATTATTATTATTATTATATTTGACAGGAAATACCATGCTTTTTGTGGACAGCAGACCAGTTCAAACGCAAACATGCTCAAGCGCCTGGGCGGCTGACTCAGAATTAAGTATAGTATATGGGAAAGGTCTTACAATACTCACTTCGACTTCAATACACCAGCCATGTAGTTTGTGATTGCGTCTCACTATCGTAACGATTCTGCTGAAACTGTCTGGATTGACCCGTAAATGTTTTTTAGTCGAAATCTGGTCACCTCTCAAAAACGTTCCAATCACCCGTTGGTTGTAGGCAGGAGGGGTGATGCAGTACGGACCTCTCTGCAAATACGACCAAAGAATAGATATTAATACATGTATCAAGTCATCTTGAAACATGTGAGGTCTTCAAACGAAATCAAAACTCTTGGGAATTAATCTTTAAAAAAAGGGGTAATTTAAAAATGTTGGTATAAAATAACAATTATGGTAACACCGATGAACCCTGCACTGTAACCATCACGAATTTTACGATGTCTAAACTTACCTGATTATTTCTCTGCTGCAACAATTGTAATGCCAACAAAAAAAGGCCGTTTGATCTTCTAGCCCGGTTCGCCTCCACGTCACGGTTCCGACGAAATATTCGTCACATCACCAACCACACGGCGATAAATTCTTCGTCCGTTATCATTGAAAAACGCTGATTTTCTCCAGAACAAATAAACTCACCAACGGAAGGAACGAATGAACACGAATAACAAAAAAACTAACAAACAGTATAATGAAAACGATGGAATGCAATATAACGTTATAATAATTGTGTAATGTATTGTAAATAATAAAATGA
Source organism: Euura lappo (assembly GCA_018257835.1). Classification (NCBI taxonomy): domain Eukaryota; kingdom Metazoa; phylum Arthropoda; class Insecta; order Hymenoptera; family Tenthredinidae; genus Euura; species Euura lappo. The sequence goes on along the minus strand of JAEUYN010000601.1, from coordinate 114,268 downwards.
AATTTAGTGTAGATTATGGCGATGTAATATTTCGTTTCGGTTTTAACACGCTTGTTGTTTCAAGAAACAAAACACGAAGCGTCAGGATTGATTCAACAATGAAAAACAAATGTTGCGCCAAGGCGCGGCGCGCATGCGCACGGCCACCTAGTTCAGTGCATCTCCGCTAGATTTCGCTCGAGTGCTCGACCATTGGCGTAGGCACGAGCGCAAAAATAGGCTAAGTGTAAGTGTAAGTGTAAGTGGATATCCTTACAAATTGGGACACAGCCATTATCTGGCACTTTTCTGACGTTTGCGTCGTCAATGGCAACGTAACACGCCAGACATGCGCACTTCGTTCTGCGCACGTTCAGCGTGCTGAACAAGAATCTTGTCGCGCACGGCTTGCAAAGAAGAAACGTTTTTATGCATTTCCTTTACTAAAAAGTAGATGGGTTTTATCGATATTTTCGATACGGGCTGCCAACTTCATGTAAGATGAGATGCCAACTTCATGTAAGACGAGGTTCGGCCGACTTCGTGTAAGATAAGATAAGTTTACAGTAATTGAGCGTACACAAATTGCCGCGGTTATCGGGAGTTGCCTTGTGCTAATTTATTTTCAGTTACGTTAATTCAAACGAATATTGAAAGTTAAAAAGTAATACATAACGAGTCGAAATAACAAAATAAGGACGAACGAATATTGAAAGTCAATAAGTAATACACAACCCATACAGCACCGAGATGTTGCAGCACTGTTGCAGCAACATAACTTTGCAATATTGGTAATGTTGCAGTATGATTGCGTTATGTTGCTGGAACCTCTGTGCAACGTTGTAGCAATGTCTGAATGTCCGCCTATGTTACATATTACAATAATAGTAAAAAAAGCAAATTTACGTGGTTCGACAGGACGGAGGACTCATAATTGACTGTACACCGCCGCTGTAACGTATTTTTCGTGGAAAAAAAAAAACTGCGAGTTCGGACCGGGATTCGAACTATGAAACTTTCCTTCTCTTGATCTTACGAATGCCCCGCTCTACCCACTGCGCCAAACCGACTATTGAAAGTACGTACATCTTTTAGTGATTTGTCCTCAGAGCTTCATATTTTATGATACGTGAATATTATTAATCTGTGTGGTTGTAAAAATGCAGGGTGACGATTTTTTGCTAGTTAGCGTGGAATTTAACGACTTATTCCCGCACGAAAAATGTTTCTGACACTGTATAATATGAATACATTGAGGGTTATATTGCAGGAACATTGCCGTAATATTGCGTCTGCAATGTTGCAAAAGATAGATTGCAGAGATCTTTCAGCAACATTGCAGTGCAATGCAACGAAAATGAGAATTAGCAATGTTTCTGAGACATTTCTGAAACGTTGCGTGCTGTATGGGAAAAGAGTAGAAATAACAAAATAAGGACAGTATAAATTAGACGAAAAGCATGAATCCGGAGCTCACGGAATATATTTCACGAAGAGAAAATGAAAATCAATTTCTTATCAAGAAAATAATAAGAGGGTCAATTAATCAAGGAAATAAGATCTCTTCCGACTTTAGTAGGGGAAGGCAATGCACAGCTAATGCTGCTACAGCTCTGGTAATGTCTACTGTAACAAATCCGTTACATTGGACAAGTCAAAGTATTGACAACCTCCTTAAAATTGGAGATAAACTGTATATTAGTAGTAGGCTCGCACGTGATAATGAAGTTCATCCGAATACAATAAATCCAGAATATCTGGCTGCATCTGATTTACAACCTAAAAGTATTGTGATCAATTCAATGAGTCATACGTTAGAATTCGGAGACATAATATTTGGCCATCGGTTTGACGATAACAGTGAGATTGGTATGCCTAATTTGAAAGACGCGTTAGTTTATCTGTTCACAAATTTTATGTGTGGTATACAAACGATTAACGGAATATCAGTAGCAATTGGGAAACTTGATAACCAATTTTGGATGTTTGATTCACATTCGAGGGATAATTTCGCGAAACCGTGTTCTGATGGAAAAGCTTGCTCAGTATTGGTAGATTGCAATGCAATCATTATACTCAGTATTGAATAACGGTATTTCTGGAAGTAATCAACGTTTTTGTGAGCAATATGATTTAACGCCAATCAGGGTTACTACAAATATTGATCAAAGTAATGATATGCAATTATTTGAAAGAGGGAGATCGCTTGGATTGATCACACAGTCAGATTTCGAGAAAATCGGGTCAATAAATACTGATGGAACAAATCCGTATAGGAATGATGAAAGCCAGCGAACAGTACAGGAAAAATCTTACTTGCTCGAACAAGAAAAAAAGAGAGTTAGTCGACAACAATACAATCTTAAACATTATCAAAAAATGAGAAAAAGATCCGTTATAGAAAAGAATAGAGTGATCAATACATTACAAAACACGGTTGACATTTCAAATTTGAATAATGAAAGCGTTGTTGAAAGCCAAGAGACAACACAGGAGAAATACAGCTTACTGAAACGAGAAACCAAAAGGGTATATAAACAACAATCCAATCTTAAATATAATAAAAAAATGAAAACAACATCCATTACAGAAAAGAATGGAGTGATCAATACATCACAAAACAGGGTTGATATTTCAAATGTGAATAATGAAAGCCAAGGGACAATCGAGGAAAAATATCACTTGCTGGAACAAAAAAAACAGAAAAGTAACTCAACAACAATCCAATCTTCAATATTATAAAAAAATGAAAACGAGATCCGTTACAGAAAAGAATGAAGTGATCAATACATCACAAAACAGGGTTGAGATCGCGATTGATAATCTTAAAGATACGACAAATGGTACAATCGCAAAAAGTACCGAGAATCCATAAAAAAGAGACAAGTTAGATAACATTAAGCCAATTTTCGATTCGAATTGCAAGAAATTAGATATACTAAGTAATGAATCTGTAATTAATTCGGATTATACGTATCAAATCATAAAGAAAACGAAAACGAATTATGATAATAATGGTCAACATTACACAGGGCCAATGGATGTTTTGTGCACTAAATGTGGTGCTAAGCATTTTAAAGGGGAAAAAGTGTCTAACAAACTATCATTTGGAGACTGTTGTGCTCATGGAGAAGTATATTTAGACAATTTGCCAAACCCTCCTCGTGAATTGAAGAAATTGTTTGATAATACACATCCGAAGTTTCTTTAAACGTATTAGATACTATATAATAACTCTTTATCTTTCGCGTCTTTTAATGCTAACTTAGTGAACTTACAGAAACAAAGACCTGGTCCGTATTGTTTCAAAATTCAAGGAAAAATACAGGGTGTACCAAAATTAGGAGCACAAAATGATAGGGGTAATAAAGGGGGTCGAGCTGAGTAAATTGACCCCAATAACATGTGGTCTGCGAAGTCGCGTTCGCGAGATACGGCCGATTAAAAAGTCGCGATAGCATTGGTATTTAGCAGGCAAATTCGCAGCGGAGATCGTTTGGCAGTCTGGTATTTAGGCACACTCAACCACTGATACGGTTAACAATCATTTCCAGTTTAATAATCACAAGCTCAAAGACTATTCGTTGAAATTTGTTCATCAAAAGGTCGTGCGCATCTAAAACCAGAATACCGACCGATTTTCCCTATCAATCTGGCTGTTAAATACCAACGCTAGCGCGACTTTTTAACCGGCCGTATCTCGCGAACGCGACTCCGCAGACCACATATTCTTGGGGTTAATTTACTCAGCGCGACCCCCTCTGTTTCCCCTATCATTTTGTGCTCCTAATTTTGGGACACCCTGTATATTATCAAATAAATACAGCATTATATCCTGGTAATAACGAAAGCCCAAGTTACGGTCAGCTTTTCATTATAGATGCACAAGAAGCCCTAAATCATCGTTTGCAGAATAATTCTGAACTTGACATGGAAACTATGCAATTACTTGACAGATTAATCCGTGATAATAATATATTCGCACAATCCTATGGAATGATGAGAGAAGAAATACAAAATGAACAACTCATTAATTCAGTGGACGAAAATTTACCAGAAATTACATTTATGTTTCACATTGAAACCAGGACAAGATCACAATCGTTAGAATTCTCAAAGATGTGACGAAGTTGCGGCTATTTTCTCTACTACAGCTAATGGAGATGTTCCAGAATCTTACGTTACTATTCGAAATAAAAATACTAAGATGTTACAATCCGTGAGTTCTGTAGATCCAAACGTGGAGCCTTGGATTTATCCATTATTCCACCCATACGGAACAAGAGGTTGGCATCCTAATTTACTTCGTATCAATCGGAATGTGACTAAAAATAAACGTGTAAACAGATCTGCATATATTAAATACAGATTAGCTATTCGTGAAAATGAATTCAATATATTTTCATCAGGTCGCCGATTATTCCAACAGTGGATTGTAGACACTTATGTAAAAGTAGAACAAGATCGATTAAGATTTTGTATTGATAACCAAAAAACATTGCGTTCAGAAACATATCAAGGACTGAGGGACTATTTAGAAAGCGTTGCACACGATTCACACGCCAAAGTAGGAAAAATAACAGTTCTTCCCTCAACTTTTGTTGGGTCACCACGGAATATGATGCAGCATTATCAAGATTCAATGGCTATTGTTCGCAAATATGGAAAGCCAGATCTTTTTATTACCATGACGTGTAATCCGAAATGGCGTGAATTGAACGAAAATTTATTACCAGAACAGCAGCAAGCTGATAGACCGGATTTGTGTGCACGAGTTTTTCATCTAAAAAAAGAATATTTAATAGATTTGATTGTCCGACAGAAAATCTTCGGAGAAGTTTTAGCGTACGTATATGTAATTGAATTTCAAAAACGCGGTTTGCCTCACATTCATTTATTAGTAACTCTTAAACATAACTGCAAAATTACAACATCTGAAATCGTTAATCGCTATATATCAGCAGAAATACCAGATCCACAAGAAAATAAAACTCTGCATGATATAGTTATGAAAAATATGATTCACGGACCGTGTGGTGATTGGGTATAATAAATGGCAAATGTTCAAAACATTATCCTAAAGAATTTGTAGATCATACAATACTTGACATAGATGGATATCCCACCTACCGCCGCACAAACTCTGATAAATCTTATGAGCGACCTGGTGGTTTTAAAGTTGATAATCGCAATGTTGTACCGTATTCGCCCGAATTAAGTACAATATTTAATTGTCATACAAACGTCGAAGTAGTTTCAAGTATAAAGGCTGTAAAATATTTATTCAAATACTGTTATAAAGGACACGATGCTGCGAGCATAAATATTGGAGATAATTCCGCTTAGAATGAAAGCATGATCAATCATAATGAAACTAGAAGGCGTTGTTCCTCATTCGCTCGCTTCGCTCACTCACTCGGTCGGAAGAGAGCGTTGTTCCTCACTCGCTTCGCTCGCTCGGTTGTCAGTGGTATTTCAAATATTTTGGGAGTGTATACTATCACGCTGTGCAATTGAAATCGGTAGAGGATTGAATAACGATACTGCCCACTTTTAGCGTTAGGTTATTAGGTGGAAGACCATTGGGTGTCAATGAATTCATGAATGCTATCGGGAGAATATTACTCATATCAGTATTATCTTCGCCTTCGTCTGTATCGACACTCATTTATTCTACTCCAACACTTTTAATTTTCTGACAATATTTCGTTGTTGATTCAATGACAAGTATAATACAAATTGATTCCATACGCTGCTTCTTGTCACACAGGCCTCTAAAATTTGTGTTCTACTCCCACGTCTCACAACTGGTAACGTTTGCCGAAAATCCCCAGAAATTAGGACTATTTTACCACCGAATGGTTCATTAAATTCGCATACATCTCTTAACATACGGTCAACAGCCTCCAGTGCGTACTTCCTAGATTCTAACTTTCACATCTCGAATGTGCGACCCTTGTGCAGAATTCGATTTAAAATTACACGTTAAGCATTTATTTGATTGTAACGGTAGTTTTAAAGTGGAGTGTGCTGTTCTTCCTCCTTTTGATAGATTCGCTGCGATTCCAGTCCATGCTACAGGCAGCACTATCAATCCCATACTTCTCAATAAAAAACGTCAATAACTTTTTTTGCTGCCACCTGGACCATCCAAATGAATACACTTATCGACGGCCGCTATTAATATTGTCTTATGTTTTCGTTTCCATTTGGAAAAGACCTATCTGAAAATGGCTCGGGGTAAAAGACTTAAGTCCTGTGTATAAGCATAGGAGATGAGTCTTTTACCCCGAGCCATTTTCAGATAGGTCTTTTCCAAATGGAAACGAAAACATAAGACAATATTAATAGCGGCCGTCGTTATGCCTACGCGACGTACAGCACGCATAGCAGTGATTCGATTCGATAGCAGTGATGTCTTCGACATTGTCTGTGACACACGTAAATACGTAACCTTCTTTTAAGTCCGGTAAATTGAAATTTTGCCACGTGAATCCATGAAATATGAGTATTTCATCGATCACCTGCAAGGCCTTTCGTTCGATTGTTTCATTCTATTCGTTTCGATCGACCAACTCGTATTTCGATTTTACGCAAACAGCCTACACATCTCCGTCGGAAATTTAATACACGATCCAGCTTCAGCCAAACATTCGTCTGATTGCTCGTCATCAGTAACTACCTTTCGCGCTACAGCTGCCCCAAAAACGGATGAGTATGTCGTACCTTCGTCAGTTCGCAAATCATCGTATGATTGTGCTCCCCGAAGACGTAATGACAACGATCTCAAATAATAACGCACTGTTTTCCTGGGACTCACGGAATACATTCTGCTCAATACGGCTTTCACAAATTCCTTTCATTTCGTGCACTCTGTGTTCTTCTTATAGAACATACGATGATTCAGAATTTCGCAGTACAAATACTGACGTGCTTCCACATTGGTCTTGTGGAGATTTTGCCACGCAAGCAACGTTCGTTGTTTATAATAATATCGAAAACTATCAGTGAAGTGACGAAACATCAGGATTCAAAGCCGGTATGACGAATTGTTCATTATAATATCGAGAAATATCAGTAAAGTCACGAAACATCGGAATATATAGCAGACATGACAAATTGTTGATAATGATATTGATAATAACCGGGAAGGCAACGAAGACGAGAAATGTATAATAGACATGACAAGTTGTTACTAATAATATCGAAAAATCCCAGTAAAGAAATAAAACATCGGGATTCGTAGCCGGCATGACGAATTGTTTATAATAATAATAATAATTGTCAGTAAAGTAACGAAACATCAGAATTCGTAGTAGGCACGACGAATTGTTTATAATAATATCGAAAAATATCAGTCAAGTAACGAAACATCAGGATTCAAAGCCGGTATGACGAATTGTCTATAATAATATGAAAAAATATCAGTCAAGTAACGAAACTTCGGGATTTATAGCCGGCATGTCGAATTGTTTATAATAATATCGAAAAATATCAGTCGAGTAACGATACATCGAGATTTATAGCCGGCATGTCGAATTGTTTATAATAATATCGAAAAATATCAGTCGCGTAACTATACATCGGGATTTATTGCCGGCATGTCGAATTGTTTATAATAATATCGAAAAATATCAGTCAAGTGACGAATCTTGGGATTTATAGCCGGCATGTCGAATTGTTTATAATAATATCGAAAAATATCAGTCGAGTAACGATACATCGAGATTTATAGCCGGCATGTCGAATTGTTTATAATAATATCGAAAAATATCAGACGAGTAACGATACATCGGGATTTATTGCCGGCATGTCGAATTGTTTATAATAATATCGAAAAATATCAGTCAAGTAACGAAACACCGAGATTCATAGCCGGCATGTCGAATTATTTATAATAATATTAAAAATTGTCGGTCAAGTAACGAAACATCGGGATTTATAGCCGGTATGTGAAATTGTTTATAATAATATCGAAAAATATCAGTCAAGTAACGAAACATCGGGATCTACAGCCGGCATGTCGAATTGTTCATAATAATATCGAAAAATATCAGTCAAGTAACGAAACATCGGGATTTATCGCCGGCATGACGGATTGTTTATGATAATATCGGAAAATATCAGTGAAGTGACGAAACATCGGGATTTATAATTAGGATAATCATATCAAGAAATATCAGTCCAGTAACGAAACATCGGGATTGATAGTAGATAGTAGTAGCATAACAAATTGTTCATAATGTTATCTATTGGTGAAACTCGTCGGAGAAGGTCATTTTTTGTATGAATTTTTGTTTATTGAAAAAACAAAGGGCGACGTTTCGGCCGGGCCCGGCCGGCCATCTTCAGGCTATAATAACATTTTTATACATTAGAATCTTATTGTTGTACAAAGTACTTATAAACTAATTATCTGCAGAATTTTACTCTAGGATTAAGTTGTAACTTACATTTGACTCCTTACGTCGATGCGTGTGCTTTGACGATCGCGGAGGAAGTAATTTGAAATTTTCTTAAACGTATATTTCGATTGTTCGATCTGGATCGATTTTTGAGAGATGGTTCACATATCGATCTATTGAGGCGGTTAATTCAAATTTAGGATTCCTGAATAGAGGTGACTGAGGTTTTGAATATCAGTACGTTTGTTAACGGAATTGTTTTTGGATATGTGAATCATCTGTTTAATCAATCTTATTCGTAAATTGTTCTCTGTGTCCACGACCTGGGTATTATCGAAATCAAAAACTAATGGGTATTATCGAAATAAAAAAAATAATGTTATCGGAAAATATCAGCAAAGTAACGAAACATGGAGATTTATAGCCGGCATGACGAATTGTGTAGAATAATATCGGAAAATATCAGTAAAGTAACAAAACATCAGGATTTATGGTCTGTATGACGAATTGTTTATAATAATGTCGGCAAATATCAGTAAAGTAACGAAACATCGGGATTTATAGCCGGCATGTCGAATTGTTTATAATAATTTCGGAAAATATCAGTCAAGTAACGACACATAGGGATTTATAGCCGGCAATACGAATTGTTTATAATAATATCGAAAAATATCAGTCAAGTAACGACACATAGGGATTTATAGCCGGCAATACGAATTGTTTATAATAATATCGAAAAATATCAGTCAAGTAACGACACATAGGGATTTATAGCCAGCATGTCGAATTGTTTATAATAATATCGAAAAATATCAGTCAAGTAACGAAACATAGGTATTTATAGCCGGCATGTCGAATTGTTTATAATAATATCGGAAAATATCAGTCCAGTAACGAAACATCGCGATTCATAGCCGACATGACGATTGTTTATAATAATATCGAAAAATATCAGTCAAGTAACGAAACATCGGAATTTATAGCCGGCATGTCGAATTGTTTATAATAATATCGAAAATATAAGTCCAGTAACGAAACATCGCGATTCATAGCCGACATGACGATTGTTTATAATAATATCGAAAAATATCAGTCAAGTAACGAAACATCGGGATTCATAGCCGGCGTGACGAATTGTTTATAATAATAATATCGGAAAGTATCAGTCCAGTAACGAAACATCGCGATTCATAGCCGACATGACGATTGTTTATAATAATATCGAAAAATATCAGTCAAGTAACGAAACATCGGGATTTATAGCCGGCATGTCGAATTGTTTATAATAATATCAAAAATATAAGTCCAGTAACGAAACATCGCGATTCATAGCCGACATGACGATTGTTTATAATAATATCGAAAAATATCAGTCAAGTAACGAAACATCGGGATTCATAGCCGGCGTGACGAATTGTTTATAATAATACCTAATATCGGAAAGTATCAGTCCAGTAACGAAACATCGGGATTCATAGCCGACATGACGATTGTTTTTAATAATATCGGAAAGTATCAGTCCAATAACGAAACATCGGGATTCATAGCCGGCGTGACGAATTGTTTATAATAATATCGGAAAATTTTGGTAAAGTAACGAAACATCGGAATTTGTAGTGGGCATGACTAATTGTTTATTATATTATCGGAAAATGTCGGTAAAGTAACAGCTCCGTCCCGATCCGATCCCTAGGCCCAACTGCCTGGTCTCCCCTCTACCCGGGCCAGTACCCCGTCCGACCCGCTCGGTTCACCCGGCGCTGAGTTTCCCCCTCCCTCTCCTCGGCTGCCGGCCTGGCCGTTCCTTACCTTACTACGTCACACGGCTTGGTCTAAATTTTCTGGACATCCGGACATCCGGACATTCCTCACGTACTTTAATATAATAGGGGATTAAAGCCTACGTCGAAGCACGATATGTAGGGCTGGTAGAAGCATGTTGGAGAATTTTAAGTAAACGTCTTCAAGATAAAAGTCATACAATCATACGATTACTGGTACATTTACCAAATGAACAAAATATCATTATTTCAGACGGTGGTGATCAAACTGAAATGATATCTGCATTAGAAAAAGTAAATATGCTAATAGACTATTTTTCATTGAATACACGCGATAAGTTAGCCGAAAATTATTATTATACAGAAATCCCATTACATTACGTTTTTAAGAAATACCAAGTCAACAATAAAACCGTTCAGCGCTGGGAACGTCGAAAATCAAACTTTAAATGTATTGGACGTATGTATTCTGTGAGTCCATCACAAGTAGAACTTTTTCATTTAAGATTATTATAACTATCAGTTAAAAATGTAAAAAGCTTTAGCGATTTAAGAACTGTAAATGGGGTTCTGTGTCAAACATATCAATCAGCATGTTTAGAATTGGGCTTGATCGAAGACGGAGCATAGAAAATAAAAAACAATCAACAATCAAAAGAGCGCGCGAAGCGCGCAAAGCCTCTAGTGTAATAAAAAATACTGTTCGATACATGGGCAAAATGAGGCGTTATTAGGCCGAACGATGTATTCATCACTCAGCTTCGTCTCGGCTCTGGCTACGCTCGGCGCCTACGGCGCACAGTGGGCGGAATCGACCTAAAAGGCGCGCATAATTGAAATCGGCTGATAACTACGAAACCATACGTGCTATTCGATTTTTGTGCGAACAGAAATTGAAGCTTAAAATACAATCTATCACTTCCGATAAATAGTTGAATAATTCATTCACTTACAATAGTTGATTATTCATCAAAATCAGAATCAAATAAATAAATTCATTTTAGCATTTTTTAGTTTATTTACAATAAGATGAACGTATGATTATGACAAAAAATACAGATATCTGTTCTGTATCGCAGGTAGAAAATTTTAGGGACAATTTAATTGAAGTTTTTATTTATTAATTTCACCGTCCTCAGCCCCACTGCTGTCCCTATTGCAGTTATCCAGCTCTTTCAGTCATTTTAAAACCTCAATCGGCAATAGGGAAGTTTCCTCATACTATACTGCAGTAACGAATGTCCATTGGAAATGGGTGCGTGATAATTGAAGAAAATCTTTAAAAAATATGAAAATGATAGAATCAACTTTTGTCGACTGTAAACAGCAATTTTAAATGATCAACTTTCAAATGCCAGTACGTGACGACACGCAGTACCTCGGCCGCCATGTTCTTCTCTTGACCATAGTTGTCCGTAGTGCCATCAGACGATAAATTTGTGCGTAAAGGGTACTTTGTACCGTCACACGTGACCACAGAATTCGAACGTTATTTTAAAAAAACTTGATTTACATGAGAACCAGCGATCAATAATTAGGCGCAACAATTTTTTTTTATCAATTTCAATCAGTAAATTCCTGGATAAGAGGACAAAATAAAGTAATGATACTTCCTCATTCACGAGGCTTATAGTTCCTTTTTTGGGCGGGTTTCGTATACTGGCTATTAATGGATCAGACGTGATATAAGGAAGATATCCGTCAATTTCGCAATTCGCGAGTAATTTTATAACACAATTTTTGTCATGGTGTTTTACCATGACGAACATTTCGCTCGTGATAATGGAAAAATATATCTCTGAGGTCGAGTAAATGATATGTATAAAATGAGATTTCTCGCACTTTAAGGTATTGTTTCTTAGATTACATCGACACCCGCAAATCCCCGCAGATAAGACTAGATTCACTTTTTTCACGGAGAATCAATCTACAAGTTCCCACAAGATTCACCGTAAGCCTCCGTAAGGCAAAAAAGATGCACGCCTTTTTTGGTTTTTTTTTGTTTGTTTTTCAATGCACCACGTAATTTTTTTCAACGGGCTATATCTTTTGATTGACCGAAGATAATTAAATGGTTTTTCAACCAAAATGAAGCTCTCTTAATAGTGTGAACGGACATGCAAAAACATAATGCTATTATACCTCCTGCCTAGTTCTATTTAGCGCAGAGTAAACTCGAAAATAATATAACGCTGCTGATAATTTTTGTGTTATGGAAACACCAATTTCAACGACATTTTATAAGGACTTAGATCGAAAATTTGAATGCCATAATATTTGTTTTCTCTCCGTGAAGTTCTTTTGAATGAGTAAACCAAATTGCAGACAGATTGGACGATTTTTATTTTTTTCACTTATGCGCGCCTTTTTCGTCGATTCCGCCCACCGTGCGGCGCGTTGCTTCGCCTCCACCTCGACCACGGTTCGTGTTGAATACATCGCGCTCGGCCTAAAAAGCCTCACATTTCGCCCTAGTATCGAAATGTACTATTTCCGATTTTCAAGATCATGTGCGTCATTCGGTTGATTTTCTGAATTATTGAAATCTCTCTTCGGATTTTGAGGGAATGCAAGTGAAAAAAAAACATGCACAAAATGTGACAAAGAACGATGAACGTCAAGAAATTTTTGTTAAATTCAGATGATGTAAACGCCAGTTAGGCATCCACCTCTGAACAAAATAATATTTGAATTTAGGTATTCGTAGTCCACGATGCACAACTATATCAATAAGGTACAGACCGTACAGGCGATTATAAAACTTTATTGAATATTCAGAAGTGATCACGAATTAATGATTCAAGTACTTGCGTCAATACAATGTGAATCAGACTCGACAATCGGGGTAAGCGAATCCCGTCATTGAAATGTCCTCTATACGATATCTAGATACGAAATGACTGAAGATTATCGAAGGCCCGTTGATGCCATAAGGTGACTTGATTTTGAGCAGAAAAATCATGTCATGTCTTTAACCATGGAAGGGTTGGGCAGCACGGGGGAGGCACCGACTCTTCTCGTTTGGATATTATTCTGAACGTCGTTCAGTTTTTGAATCACTATTTTCGGATAATCAGTGACTAATTATCTGTATCGAAATATTCCTCACGGTATTTTGTATTTGAACATGAAAGTTACGTGGTTAGCGAGCGACGTTTGAAAACTTTATTAGCACAGCCTCGGAATACGAACAGTATGCCTTGCAAATTTCATCCAAATCGGTTTAGCGGTCCGAAAGGAATCAAACTTTTCATGCAGGTGTTGCAAAAAAAAATGCTTTTCACATGTCACGTGACTCGGAAGGAAAAAATAATCGTTTTTATAAGGGCCTCTGAATTTTATTCTTTTGTATTGGAATCTGTGTTAGGAAATGGAAAATTTATACGATACAGCGAATGAATATTTTCGAAACTGATTTTTATTGCTCAAAATCTTATGCAGCTATAAATTATTGTCACTGGTATACACATATTCAGTAATCAATTGGAAGACGCACTGGAAGAAAGTGGTAGCCTCTCGTACAGCAAATGATTTCCGTTCTTCCACAAAAAGTTCTTCAGGTTAGCACAAGTGGTTCCGAATATTCCGCTTCGCGATAGCTGCTAAGAAGTGGCCTGCAAATTCATTCACCAAAATTCGTAGATTAATATATTCAGCATCTTCGTATCAGGTGATACTGTCGATGACACTCACCAATAGTCTCTTCCGCTGCTTCGGTTCAGTTGGACTGGCAGAGGATTTATAATTATCCAAATCTCTTATCTAAGAAAGTGAAATTACGATTCAATGGCAATTACCAGAACACATTGAAAGTATAATTTCAGAAATCATCATATTTTAGTTGATGTTTGAAATAGTATAAAAAGTCACAATAAGATCGTAGTTCAGTAGTACTAAACTGGTGGTGCAATTGAAATCAGGGATCGAATGCTGAGTATCAAATACGTTTGCCTAACTGGAGGCTAAGGAAATAGATCAATTTGTGAAAGCCTAATTGGAATTTGGTTTGTAGCAAACGATAGATCTCAGTATGACAATTATATTTATAATGGTACGATTGTTTTCAACTTACTTTCGGCAAGCTTGAAAGCAGCATTCAAAATCGCATCGATTTTGATCTGTACTGCGTCGAGTAGAGTAGCCATTTTGGTCACAGCAGCTCTGATGTCTGTGCTGAGAGCTGGAAATTGAAAGATACCTCAATAATTTAGACAATTTTCATGTGCTTGATGCGCGATACTCTAGATGGGCACAATCGTCTTCAACTCACCTTCGGCTTTCCATCCAGTACTTGCCGAATAGGCTCTGACTTTGTATTCTCCTGGGTCGAGTAAAGCTGAAATTGGAATACAGAGGTTATGATGAAGTCGACTTAGACTCTCCCTCAGTTCTAACAACAGCTGGATGAAAAGCAAGCTAGGCTTGATGTATTCTTCGAATGAGTGTCACTTACCCATGAATTTGGCAGACATTTGTGATTTGTTTCCTGAAAATAAAATATGTGTATCACGACAAAGTGGAAATTCACCAATTGACGCATGATATAACGGCAATGAGTGAAAAATAATCATATATAACAGTAAAGTACGTGATTGTATCTCCGCATGTCCGGATGTCCAGAAAATTTCCAGATTCTAATCCAGCAAAGTCTCTATATTATTCTCAGCACATTATTACTACATTATTATATAATTAAACTACTATTATTATTTCTATTATTATAGTTATTACTATTATTATTATTATCATTATTATTATTATTATTATATATATTCGTTATTCTTCGGCTTGCCTTCACGGCGTCAGCCTGCTTTTCTCTCTCCTTACAATCTTCCTCCTAATTTTATTCCTTGATCCTATACCAGAAGGCGTTGTTCCTCATTCGCTCGCTCACTTGGTCGGAAGAGAGTGTTGTTTCTCACTCGCTTCGCTCGCTCGGTTGTCAGTGGTATTTCAAATATTTTGGGAGTGTATACTATCACGCTGTGCAATTGAAATCGGTAGAGGAATGAATAACGATACTGCCCACTTTTAGCGTTTGATTATTAGGTGGAAGACCATTGGGTGTCAATGAATTCATGAATTCTATCGGGAGAATATTACTCATATCAGTATTATCTTCATCGTCACCTGTACGGACACTCATTTTTTCTACTCCAACAATTTTTATTTTGGACATTATTTCATTGTTTATGGCAATGATATCCACATTGGTTTCAGCTAATATAACCTTTCCATAATTTGGGGGCTCTTGAGGATCGACGCTCTCTCCAAATATTTCTTGCACAATTTCACCATTCGAGCAGAATTTCGTGTAAATGCATACAACTCCGTTGTGATGTTTAAAAGAATCGCCAAATACACCATCCACAACCCGCAGAAGCCAGTGTTGAGAATCTGTTTGTCCATCCGAGGCGCCAAGGTTGCCCTTCAATCACAAGTATACGAATTGATTCCATAGGCTGCGTATTTTCACACACGCCTCTGAAATTTGTGTTCTACCCCCATGGCTAACTGGTAAAATTTTCCGAGAATCCCCAGAAATTATGACTATTTTACCACCGAATGGTTCGTTACATTCGTATACATCTCTAAACATACGGTCAACAGCCTCCAGTGCATACTAAGAGGCCATTATCATTTCATCCTAGATTCTGACTTTCGCATCTCGAATGTGCAACCCTTGTGCAGAATTCGATTTAATATTGCACGTTAAGCATTCATTTAATTGTAACGGCAGCTTGAGAGTAGAGTGTGCAGTTCTTCCTCCTTTCAATAAATTCGCTGCGATTCCAGTCCATGCTACAGGCAACACTATCAGACCCATACTTTCCAATGAAGTTATGATATAAATACGTGAATTACTTTTTCCGCTGTCACCCGGACCATCCAAATAAATGCACTTATCAGATCCTTCGCAACGTACAGCATGCATAACTGCGTCATATACAATACGTTGATCTTTCGTTGAACTATTATCTAATGTTCCCACTATCTGTTCGATAGCAGAGATGTTTTCGTCATTGTCTGTGACACACGTAAATATGTAACCTTCTATTAATTGTAAGTCTAGTGAATTGAACTTTTGCAACGTGAATCTACGAAATACGACTATTTCATTGATCACCCGCAAGGCCTATTCGTTTGTATCATTGTATTCATTTTGATCGACCAACTCGTATTTGTATTTTTATTACGCATGCATGAAAAAGTTTCTTGATTCGCCGTGCGGAGCGTGTATATTCTGGCACTTTTCTGACGTTTACGTCGTCAATGGCAACGTAACACGCCGGACCTGCGCATTTCGTTTTGCGCAGATCCAGCGTGCACAACAAGATTCTTGTCGCGCACGGCGTGCAAACAAGAAACTTTTTCATGCATTTGTGATAAAAAATACTGTTAAATTTACTATTTTCAAACGATTCGCGTGCATTAATTGACATGTCGAAAACACATATACATATACGCAAACAGCCTACACATCTCTATCGGAAATTTGATACACGATCCTTCATCTCAACATTTGTCTCATTCTTCGTCATCAGTAACTAACTTGCGCGCTACAGTAGCCCCAAAAAGGATGAGTATATCGTACCTTCGTCAGTTCGCCAATCATATGATTGTGATCCCCGAAGACGTAATAACAACGATCTCAAATAATAACGCTCTGTTTATTTGGGAATCACGAAATACCTTCTGCTCAATACAGTTTTCACAAATTCCTTTTATTTTGTCCACTCCGTATTATTCTTATTAAATATACAATGATTCGGAATTTCGCAGTACAAATGCTAACGTGCTTCCACATTGGTCTTGTTCAGATTTAGCCACGCAAGCAACGTTCGTTGTTTATAAGCATAGCAGAAAATATCAGTCAAGTGACGAAACATCAGGTTTCAAAGCCGTTACGACGAATTGTTCATTATAATATCCAGAAATATTAGTAAAGTCACGAAACATCGGAATATATAGCAGACATGACAAATTGTTGATAATGATATTGATAATAACCGGGAAGGCAACGAAAAGTTGAAATGTATAATAGACATAACGAATTATTGATATAAATATTGATAATAACCGGGTAGGTAATGAAAAGTTGAAATGTATAGCAGACATGACGAATTGTTAACAATAATATCGAAAAATCCCAGTAAAGAAATGAAACATCGGGATTCATGGCCGGCATGGCGAATTATTTATAATAATATCGAAAAATATCAGTCAAGTAACGAAACATCGGGATTTATAGCCGGCATGTCGAATTATTCATATTAATATCGAAAAATATCAGTCGAGTAACGAAACATCGGGATTTATAGCTGGCGTGTCGAATTGTTTATAATAATATCGAAAAATATCACTCAAGTAACGAAACATCGAGATTTATAGCCGGCATGTCGAATTATTTATAATAATATCGAAAAATATCAGTCAAGTAACGAAACACAGGGATTTATAGCCGGCATGTTGGATTGTTTATGATAATTTCGGAAAATATCAGTCAAGTAACGAAACATCGAGATTCAGCCGGCATGTCGAATTGTTTATAATAATATCGAAAAATATCAGTCAAGTCACGAAACATAGGAATTTATAGCCGGCATGTCGAATTGTTTATAATAATATCGAAAAATATCAGTCAAGTTACGAAACATCGGGATTTATAGCTGGCGTGTCGAATTGTTTATAATAATATCGAAAAATATCAGTCAAGTAACGAAATACAGGGATTTATAGCCGGCATGTCGAATTGTTTATAATAATTTCGGAAAATATCAGTCAAGTAACAAAACATCGAGATTTATAGCCGGCATGTCGAACTGTTGATAATAATATCGAAAAATATCAGTCAAGTAACGGAACATAGGAATTTATAGCCGGCATGTCGAATTGTTTATAATAATATTGAAAAATATCAGTCAAGTTACGAAACATTGGGACTTATAGCTGGCGTGTCGAATTGTTTATAATAATATCGAAGAATATCAGTCAAGTAACGGAACCTCGGGATTTATAGCCGGCATGTTGAATTGTTTATAATAATATCGAAAAATATCAGTCAAGTAACGAATCGTAGGAATTTATAGCCGGCATGTCGAATTGTTTATAATAATATCGAAAAATATCAATCAAGTAACGAATCGTAGGAATTTATAGCCGGTATGTCGAATTGTTTATAATAATATCGAAAAATATCAGTCAAGTAACGAAACGTAGGAATTTATAGCCGGCATGTCGAACTGTTTATCATAATATCGAAAAATATCAGTCAAGTTACGAAACATCGGGATTTATAGCTAGCGTGTCAAATTGTTTATAATAATATCGAAAAATATCAGTCAAGTAACGAAACATCGGGATTTATAGCCTGCATGTCGAATTGTTTATAATAATATCGAAAAATATCATTCAAGTAACGAAGAATCGGCATTCATAGCCGGCATGACGAATTGTTTATAATAATATCAAAAAATATCAGTCAAGTAACGAAACATCGGGATTTATAGCCTGCATGTCGAACTGTTTATAATAATATCGAAAAAGATCGGTCAAGTTACGAAACATCGGGATTTATAGCTGGCGTGTCGAATTGTTTATAATAATATCGAAAAATATCAGTCAAGTAACGAAACCTCGGGATTTATAGCCGGCATGTTGAATTGTTCCTAATAATATCGAAAAATATCAGTCAAGTAACGAAACATAGCAATTTATAGCCGGCATGTCGAAATGTATATAATAATATCGAAAAATATCAGTCAAGTAACGAATCGTAGGAATTTATAGCCGGCATGTCGAATTGTTTATAATAATATCGAAAAATATCAGTCAAGTAACGAAACGTAGGAATTTATAGCCGGTATGTCGAATTGTTTATAATAATATCGAAAAATATCAGTCAAGTAACGAAACGTAGGAATTTATAGCCGGCATGTCGAACTGTTTATAATAATATCGAAAAATATCAGTCAAGTTACGAAACATCGGGATTTATAGCTAGCGTGTCAAATTGTTTATAATAATATCGAAAAATATCATTCAAGTAACGAAACATCGGGATTTATAGCCGGCATGTTGAATTGTTCATAATAATATCGAAAAATATCAGTCAAGTGACGAAACATCGGGATTTACAGCCGGCATGTAGAATTGTTTATAATAATATCGTTTATAAAAATATCAGTCCAGTAACGAAACATCGGCATTCATAGCCGGCATGTCAAATTGTTTGTAATAATATCGAAAAATATCAGTCAAGTGACGAAACATCGGGATTTATAGCCGGCATGTCAAATTGTTTGTAATAATATCGAAAAATATCAGTCAAGTAACGAAACATCGGCATTCATAGTCAGTATGACGAATTGTTTATAATAATATCGAAAAATATCAGTGAAGTAACGAAACATCGGAATTTGTAGTGGGCATTACCAATTATTTATAATAATATCGGAAAATGTCGGTAAAGTAACGAAACATCGGAATTTGTAGTGGTAATGACCAATTGTTTATAATAATATCGGAAAATGTCGGTAAAGTAACGAAGCATCGGAATTTGTAGTGGGCATGACTAATTCTTTATAATATTATCGGAAAATGTCGGTACAGTAACAGCTCCGTCCCGGTCCGATCCCTAGGCCCGACTGACTGGTCGCCCCTCTACCCGGGACAGTACCCCTTCCGACCCGCTCGGTTCACCCGGCGCTGAGTTTCCCCCTCCCTCTTACCTTACTTACCCTTCCTTACCTTACCTTACCTTACCTTTCCTTACCCTTACCGTTCCTTACCTTACGACGTCACACGGCTTGGTCTAAATTCTCTGGACATCCGAACGGGACATCCGACCACGTACTTTAATATAATACTTAACTTAATTATAATCATATTTAATAATAACACATAATCACGTTTCATATCCCTCTTTCTTTCCTACTCTACTTAATCATCATTTAACCTATTTAAACTAAATATAAATCATCATACTACTCTAAATCCTACTATCTACCTTCCCTTCTCATCAAACAAAAATTCCAACAAAACAAAACCAAATCCCAACCTCTACAAAACTATACATTTCCTCTTTATCTGCTGCTCGGCGTTCCCCCTCCCCTCTCTCCGTCGACCGACGGAGCTGCCTCGTGAGGGGTCCACCCCTCGGCTCACGCCGGCAGCCCGCCCTCCCCTCTCCCCTGTGCCGCCGCGCGTCTCAGCCGTGCCTCGCGCCTTTCTCTCTCTAACTCATTGCCCCATTCTCGTCCTCTTCCGCTCTCTCCCAGCAGGTTCTCTATTTCCTCGTTCCATCTCAGGTTTCTTACACAATTTCTCGTCAAATGTTCCAGCGATTGACCGTCTTCTCTCCCGCAAATCCTGCATTTCCTTTCTTCCTCCTCCATCCAGTATCTGTTTCCTCTTTCCTCATTTCCACATCTTAGCCTCGCCACTGTTTTAATCCCTCTGTCCTTCCTTCCTTTTTTGTTTCTTATACATATATTTCGGTACCATCGTTTCAGTCATTATATTCTTGTATCTCGGTGCACTTCTTGACTCCTGTATTCTCGTTCTCCTCTCCTGTTCTTGTATTTCTCTGTCCCTTTTTTCTATTTGCTCTCTCGTCGCTTCTCCGTTTACCCTTTCCATCTCTACCCACATCGAACTGATTCCGCATCTATTTAGCTATCCCTCTCTTTCTTCCGTCCACTTCGTTGTTTCCCCCCTTGTCTTGTCCCTTCTCATCTCTCTCTGGCATTCTCTCAGTAACGTCTTCGTCTGATCCCTGTCTATCTTTTCTTCGAATCCGATTGCTCTGCTGCCTGTCGTTACGCTAATCTTGTCCCTCTTCAATTTCTCTCTTATTACGTATCCCGGCGTCGACCTATCCAGTCCCAATATCCATTTTAAATACTTCTCTTGTATCCTTTCTATTTCTGCCCTCTCTTTCCAGCCCCATATCTCCACCCCGTATAACATGATACTCCTTATAATTGAATCAAATAACTCTAATCTCCACCTCATATCTCCCGCGAAGTTTCTCTCTCCAATGCTCCATATTTTGCCCATAGCCAGATTCGCCTTTCTTGCCCTCGCTTTGACGTGCTCGTCCTGCCCCCCATTCCTTTTGAACCTGTATCCCAGGTAATCCATCGTTTTAGTTTCTTCCAGTTCCTTTCCTCCCCACCTCCACTCTGTCTTCTTTCTTCTTCCTCCCCCTTTACTGCATACCATCACTTTTGTCTTCTCCGTGTTCACCACCAATTTTTTCCTTGCGAAATATCTTTCCCCTCTCTTTATCATCTCTTGCATCTCCTCTTGTGTTTCCGCCATGAACACTATATCATCCGCGTATCCTAAGGTCCATATCTTCTCACTTCCTATTACTACTCCACCGTCCTGACCTCTCTTCATCCCTTCCTCCAGGTCCGCTCTCTCTTCCATGGCCTTCCACATTACCTCCCTGTCCAACTTGTCGAACGCCGCCTTCAGGTCTATGAATACCAGAAATACCTTCCCCCCTCGGTTTCGCTATCCTTCTCTGAATCACGTGGTTCAAGATATAGATGTTGTCTATCGTTCCTCTTCCCTTCCTGAAACCCGCCTGTGTCTCTCGGAATGCTCTTTTTTCCTCCATCTCCTTGATTATCCTCTTGTTTAACATCGCCGTGTATATTTTGTATGCCGTGAATGTGAGCGTCACTCCTCTGTAATTCTTCGCTTCGTCTTTGTTCCCTTTCCTGAATATTAGCACAATCACTCCATCCCTCCATTCCTGCGAGTACTCTCCTCCTCTGCTATGCTATCTTAGCAAGTGCTTGTGTTTCTGTTTGGCTCTCTGTTTTTAGCCTGGCTTACAGTTCAAAAATCTGTAGTAAAGTTGTGAGTGGATCAGTTTTGATAAGGATTTATTGGTGGGTGTTTTTGGCTATTAATTTTTGGCCTTATGTAATTTTAATATTGTGAATTTTGACTGAGTAATTTGGCTAACGAAGTTGGAGGTTAGTTTTGTTGCTACTTTGGTGTGGTGTTATTGTGAACCACCTTCTCTTGTCCTGGAAGTAAACTACCTATAGTTATTGATTGTGGGATACCTGTTATCAACTGAGCCTCAACCCTTTGAGTTATGGATCAATTCGGTACGTTGCTGAGCAGTATTGACGAGAGACTCAAGAAAACCGATGGTATCTCGGGAAAGATCGACTCTGTTTTATCGTTTGTTGGCTCGCTATCGACTAAACTTGGGCGTCTTGAGGAAACGTACACTAATCTCCAGAGGGGCCTTGTTGATTTGACTGCTCGCGTGTGCCGTCTAGAGGCTTGTGACAAAGACATGGTTGCTCGGGAGGATACGCTGAAAAAGATGACGGAGGAACGTTCTTACTGCCAGCATGCGTCTACATGTGATGATGTTGAACTGGAGATTCGCATGCTGCAACTAGAAACCCAAGCTCTGGCGGACCAATTGGTGCTGACTGGATTGCCTGAGTTGCGCAACGAGGATCTTGTGCAAACGGTTCTTAGTCTGGGTGGAGTGCTCGATGTTGCTTGCGCACCTTCGGACCTGGTCTCGGTGAGGCGGTTGAACAGGGGTAAGGCGGAGTCTGGGCGACCCCGAGCACGTGATGTCTTAGTGAAGTTCAAGTCCCCTCGGTTGCCCTGTGACTTCATCAGTGGCAAGAAGAAGAAGAAGGATATCCGTGCTGAGCAGATTGACTCTCGACTATCCGGATCTCCTGTGTTCTTGAATCGTAGCTATCCTCCTACGCTCTATAAGTTGCGGCGCAAAATATGCTCTCAATACCCTGAGATTCCGCGGAATAACACCTGGATTGGTAATACTGCTGTCTACGTGCGATTTGAAAACGGATCCGAGCCTATTAAATTATTGCCATCGTCTGGATTTTTGAAGCTGTCGCAGCTTATTGGAGGGGACATACCTATTGCTCCGCAGCAGTCTGTGAGGTTAAACTGTTAGGATAGAGTTCCGTACGCGTTGTTACCGATTTGATGGCGGAGGAGGAACGTGAGGCGAATCTGGCTGTTCCGTAACTCGGAACTCGTAGTCTTTATGTTTCAGTTTGATTATTTGCTCAATGGTTTTCCAAAACGCTTCCTTATATTTTATGTTTAATTATCTTGTTTCCTTAGTTTACGCACTTGCTGTATGTCATTTAATTTCAATTATTTCTTTTGTATTTTCTGTATTTTGTGTCTGAGGCCCTTAGGGAGGTATCTCCAGGGTCTAATAAATGTACTTCTCTCTCTCTCTCTCTCTCCCTCCGATGTCCTTTTTATCACCTCCCATAGCTTATCTCCCACTTTGTCTCCCCCGTGTATCCACGCCTCATTCCTTATTCCATCTCCTCCAGGCGCTTTTTTCTCTTTTAGTTTCTTTATTTGTTCTGCTACCTCTGCTCTCGCTACCTGGCTTCTTCTTACCTCTTCCCCTCTTTCTATTCTTACTTCGCTTGCGGGTCTCGCTCTACTCCCCTCCAGGCTTTCCATGAAGAACTCCAACCATTCATTCTCTCCGTCTCCGAACTTATTCTCTCCAGCTTCCGTTCTTCTTCCCTCTTCCACACTTTTTTCTTGTTTTCGCACTTCTCATTGTATTCCTTTCTTTTTGTTCTGGCTTCCTCATATCCTTCTTCCGTGTTTTTCTTCCTTGCTCTCCTCCATGATTTCCTCAGTTCTTTCTTTCCTTCCTTACACTCTTTGTCCCACCATGCATTCTTTCCTGTTTTCCACTCTGTCTTCCTTGTGCCCGTTACTGTCGCTTCCCTTATCACCTTACTCAGTTCTTCCCAGCTCCCTTCCTCCCCCCATTCTGCCTCCTCGATTCTTTTCTTGAACTCTGTTATTTCTCTCTCCCCCCACAACTGCACCTGCTTCGTTTTATTCTCCCTTGTCTTTCTCCTGCTTTCTCCTTCCGTTCTCACCGTTAACGGTTGGTGGTCCGACTCCATCCTGTCTTCCACCCTGAACTCCTTTATGTTTTCCCATGCCTCCTCGTTCACCAGTACGTAGTCTATGACCGTCCTGTGCTCTCCTTTAACGTATGTGTAAGCCCCTTCCTCGTCCCCGTTCGTATTGCCATTTAGTATCGTCCACCCGTTTTCCGCTGCCACATCGAGTAGTGCCTCTCCTTCTACATTTTTCTCCCTGTCTCTCGTCTCCCTCCGCCCATCATCTTCTTCCGCCCCTCTGCCCCCCTCGCTGCCTATTCTTGCGTTCAAGTCGCCTCCGGTGATCAGTTTTTTTCTCCTCCCCTCCCCCTCTGCCTGGTTACATAATTCGTCTAGTTTCTCTTTCTTCCCCCCTTTGTTGTAAACCGTTACAATCGTCCATTTTTCTTCCCCCACTCTTATATTTCTCCTCTGAATTCCCTCTTTTCCCTCTTCCCCTTCTTCCTCGTCCCTCAGCTCGTCTCTTACTCCTGTTAGGATTCCCCCCATTGCCCTCCTTTTCGTCGCCTCTCTCGTTGCCGCTTGGTGTCTCCATATCCATCCTTTCGCCATTCTCCCCTCCCAGTTTCCCCAGTCTCTTTCCTCCATCCATGTTTCGGTTAGCCCCACTACGTCGAATTCCTCGATGAACTCCCAAAAGTCCTCGTCCTTGTTTTTGCACCCTGCGATGTTCCAGAACAGCATCCTTATTCCCCCTGACCCCCTACCTCCTATCTCGTCTGGTTTTCCTCGTTTCCCGCTGGCCCTATTGTTTCTGACCTGTCGCACCAGTCGTATCTCCTGTCGTCGACCCACATTCTCTGGTATCCTGTCGATGTTTTGTGCCCCTGTTTGCTCAGTTCTTTCGCTCTCACCCTTATTATTTTCTGGATCCTTCTCTCCCTCTGCGTCAGGTCATCGTCTATGAATATTTTCCTTGGGCTCAGCTTTTTCTTCCCTCCCATCACCTTTCTCTTATTATTATTATTATCATTATCATTATCATTATCATTATCATTATTATTATCATCATTATTATTACTGGATTTGTCTGACAGAAATTCGTAAAGTCTGATATAAATCCCGATTTTTTGTTACTTGACTGATATTTTCCGATATTATTATGAACAATTCGTCATACCGGCTTTGAATCCCGACGTTCCGTTAATTGACTGATATTTTTCGATATTATTATAAACAATTCGACATGCCGGCTATAAATCCCGATGTTTCGTTACTTGACTGATATTTTCAGATATTATTATAAACAATTCGTCATGCCGGCTATGAATCCCGACGTTCCGTTACTTTACTGACATTGTTCGATATTATTATAAACAATTCGTCATAACGGCTTTAAATCCCGATGTTTCGTTACTTGACTGATATTTTTCTATATTATTATAAACAATTCGACATGCCGGCTATAAATCCCGATGTTCCGTTACTTGACTGATATTTTTCGTTATTATTATCAACAATTCGTCATACCGGCTTTAAACCTGATGTTTCGTTACTTGACTGATATTTTTCGATATTATTATAAACAATTCTACATGCCGGCTATAAATTGCGATGTTTCGTTACTTGACTGATATTTTCCGATCTTATATATTAAAATACAGAAATGGATGTCTGCAGTTTCCATTTCTACCGCCAGGGGCCGCCAGATGCGGCTACGAGCCTCAGCACACACCACGCGGGCCACGCGCCCCAGGTCGACTCCTCCGCGAATTCCCGACCCCTGAAGGTCGCGATACGCGGTTCACGCGCCTCAGGCCGACTCCTCCGCGAATTCCCGACCCCTGAAGGTCGTGACACGCGGTTCACGCGCACCAGGTCGACTCCTCCGTGAATTTCGGACCCCTGGAGGTCGCGATACGCGGGCCACGTACCTCAGGCCAACTCCTCCGCGAATTCCCGACCCCTGAAGGTCGCGATACGCGGCTTACGCGCCCCAGGCCGACTCTTCCGCGAATTCCTGACCCCTGAAGGTCGCGATACGCGCTTTACGCGCCTCAGGCCGACTCCTCCGTGAATTCCTGACCCCTGAAGGTCGCGATACGCGGTTTACGCGCCTCAGGCCGACTCCTCCGCGAATTCCTGATCCCTGGACGTCGTGCCACGCGGTTTCACAGTCGTACCATGCGCACTGGTATTTGCCAAATATACTGACTCAATACGCACATCAGTGATGGCGCACGTATGAAGGACATGACTGCGCAATAGTTGAGATGACGGATGTGCAGGAAGGTAGTTCGATTGATTACGATGATGTTAATAAATACATATCAACACGGTACGTTTGTCCGCCCGAGGCAATGCATCGATTATTCGAATATCTCATGAATGAACAATCGCATGCTATTTAAAGATTGGCAGTTCATGTCGAAAATGAACATGTAGTGCACTTTGAGGAGGGTAACGAGAAAACAGCGGTAGAAAGAAATAAAGAATCGACATTGCTCGCGTGGTTGAAATTGAATGAGACTGATGTAGAAGCACATAAGTATTTGTACTGCGAAATACCAAATTATTACGTATTCAATCAAAAAAATACAGTGTGGACGAAACGTACGAAATTTTTCAAACCCGTCTTAAGTAGGATGTATTTTGTGAGTCCGAGGGAAACTGAGCGTTATTATTTGAGATTGTTATTACTGCATGTTCGAGGAGCGAAATCATTTAATGATACCAAAACTTATAAAGGTATAACGTATTCAACCTTTCCCGAAGCGGCTGTAGCACGTAAGTTAGTTACCGACGACGAAGAATGGGATAAATGTTTGGCAGAGGGATCAAAACTTAAATTTCCCAAAGAAATATGTCGGTTGCTCACATATGTGTTTTTGGTATGCCGATCAACGCCCGTGAATTGTTTGACAAGTACAAATACGAATTCTTCCACCAGAGTGATTGTAACGAACAAAATGAACAAAAGGCCTTGAGAGTGATCAACGAAATACAGTAGAGCGTCGATTATCCGAATCAATTGGGACCGGGTGCCTTTCGGATAATCGAAATTTCGGATAACCGAACAGCAATATTCCGTGGGCGAAAAAAACGTCGATTCTTTCGAAATGATGAAATTTATATATGTATACATATATTTAACTACAATGAACATCAATAGGTTATTATCACAAGTACATTTTATTGAACTGAAAACATGTAATCATCGTATCAGTCAATGATACAGAACAAAGTTAGATATGTATGTCTTTAAAAAATAATCAACAATCTTATATATTTGAGTTCTTACATCTGTTTATTTTTGAAAAAGCCGACGATTTTCCAATAAATCAAATCACCATTCGGATAATTGACGTTTCGGATAAAGCAAATCGCCATTCGGATAATCGACGTTTCGGATAACTGACGTTCGGATAATCGACG
Source organism: Euura lappo (assembly GCA_018257835.1). Classification (NCBI taxonomy): domain Eukaryota; kingdom Metazoa; phylum Arthropoda; class Insecta; order Hymenoptera; family Tenthredinidae; genus Euura; species Euura lappo. The sequence goes on along the minus strand of JAEUYN010000601.1, from coordinate 86,767 downwards.
CTCTACTGTACTGATATTTCATGGATTTACCTTGCAAGATTTTAAGTTACCAAATATCAAAGATGATTGCGAATTATTTTGTACCACGGACGAAGTTGAAAACATTATTAACTTGAAAGATGCCGTTCCAACCTCAGTAAGTACGTTAACGAGACATCAACGAATTGTGTTTGATACAGTTATGGCTGCCGTTCGGGGAGAATCATCCGAGAAGTGCATTTATTTGGATGGCCCCGGGGGTAGCGGGAAAAGTGATCTACATAATACCATTATAACTGCACTAAAGAGTTTGGAAATCATTGTGCTGCCCGTTGCATGGACCGGTATTGCAGAAAAATTTGTTGAGAGGTGGCAGAACCGCCCATTCAACATTTAAATTACCGTTTCTCCTAAATGAACGATCAACCTGTAATATTAGACCAAATTCGAAACAGGGACTACATATCCGAGACGCCAAAGTCATAATTTGAGATGAAATAACAATGGCATCTAAGTATGCGCTGGAGGCTGTCGATCGGATGTTGAAAGACGTATCTCACTGTAACGAACCATTTGGAGGTAAAATAATTATAGTGTCAGGTGATTTTCGGCAGACTTTACCTGTTGTACGGCATGGGAGTATGCGTTGGTATGCGAATGAATGTGTAAGAGAGCAAAGGTCGAGAACGGGCCTAGTCCTGCGAGACGAATATAATAGAGCGATGACGAGCAGTCAGTCCGTGCCCGGCAACCGGTAGGATAACGAGTATCGGTTCGAACGCTTTAATAACGAGCGTTTCAATTCAATAGTTTAGTATAAGTTACAAGTTATATAGATTAATACTAGATCATCCTGATCGCGTCACGTTTGGCTCTCGAGCCAGTTTCGAGGTTTCTGTTATTGTGATAGTCCTGTTTTCCTACTTTATTCAATAAACGTTATTATTTTGCCGGAACTTTACGAAATTTCTTTATCGAATCTCCCGTTTTCCCAAGCAAGTCCATCCACCAAAAGAGAAATAGTTAACAACACTTTAATTTAGATATATATATACAAGCGCTAATGAAACTCAGCTGCTACTACTCCTCTACTACAGCTGCTCTACTTGGGTCGAGTTTCACTTAATCGCAACTGTGAGTCGAGTTTCATATCGCGCTGCCAAATTGTGCAAATTTCCTGGTTTTTTCTTGATGGATTTTGCTCGCGTCTGAACTCATCTCTAGCTCATTCGACCTACGACTAAATTGTGGAGTTATGTTGTGTGTCAGTTTCCTGGTTGTGTGAATACCTCCGCTTTTCGGTTTACGCACAACTTCGGGACTCGCTAGAAGACTGTTAGAGTACGTGTGTGTGGTGTTGATATACGGTTCAGTGCCTTACTCAGCTTGTTGACGTGGACTCTCATTCCAGTTGGTCACTGATTGGTGTTATTCCCCGGGCCCACTAACACACTGTTCGCACTGAAGGCATTCGATCTCATTATACTTGGTCTATCATGCCGAATCCTAACAGACTCTCGTCGTCGGATTCAAGTGCCCACGGTAGCCCGGTATCACCTGCTCGCCCGACCCAGAAGACCCAGAAGATTTGCAGGAAGTGCACAAACCAGTGGTTTCGCCTGTGGTGTGTTCCCTATGCAGCAGTCATTACCATCCGGGCTGCATGAAGTTGACTAAAGTCCTCGTGAACGGCAAGTCGCTGCTAAAATGTAAACCATGCATGACGCCTCCAGCCGTCACTGGCTCGCGGCCTTCATGCTCAACGACGCCAGCAAATTCGCAGGGTCAATCTAACGACGCTGCGTCAGGAGGGCAGATCACAATGGAGTCGATAATCGCGGCTATACAAGCGAGTACTCAAGAAATTCGGGAGTCCATCGCCCTTCAAACCGCTGAAATAAATGGGATTAATGATAAAATCGGTGGGCTGTCGGCATTGCCAGGTTTAGTTGATGGCCTAACTAGGAGGGTAGATGAGCTCGAACAATCTGGTGCTGCGATGACGGTGGACTTTAATGCGAGGGTTGAGGCCCTTGAAACCCAGGTCGCCGATCTTCAGGCCGCTCGTGCAGCGGACGCCGTGGAGAAGTCTCAGCTCCAGGAAAAAGTGAGTGCGCTAGAGCGAAGCTCGCTCAGCCACGATATACTGATCTCAGCGGTCCCTGAGTTACAAAATGAAGACCTTATGGCGATATTTCGAGCACTCATGGCTCAACTATCAATCGATGTTCCTCCCGAGGACGTCCTGGAAATTATGCGCCTCAGGGGTGCTGCAAATTTGAATAAGCCTCGCCTGATACTGGTGCATCTCAGGTCGGTTGGATGCCGAAATCGCATTCTTGCCGCCAAAAGAACGAAGGGCTCGGTCTACGCCGATGAGCTCGGCCTCCTGCCAGAACAGCCGCATAGTGTTTATTAACGAGCACCTGCCTCGCACCCTATCCAAGCTCTTGGGTCGAGTTCGCGCCTACGCCAAAGCCCGTGGGTATAGTTTTACGTGGGAGAAAAAAGGCTCGATTCTTGTGAAGCGGGACGCAAATTCAGAGCCGATTGTCATACGTTCCGATGCTGACCTGCATCTCTTAACTGGTCCAGTCTGACTACCCGAGGAGTCTGCGCGCCCAAGTGATGTCGGATCGGATCGTCGTCCCCCTACACTGCCTGACGTCGGTTTAACACCTACCGGTTCTAATCTTAATGTCGTTAATTTCAATGCAAACTCACTCCTAGGACACATAGACCAGATCAGGGAATTATTTGCTGGAAGCCGTTATCATGTGATCTCTGTCTCGGAAACTTGGCTACATACTGGTATTGTAAGCCAGCTGGTTTCTATCGATAATTATGTTTTACTGCGTAATGATCGAGCTGGAAAATCGGGAGGTGGTGTCGGCATTTATGTTCACAATTCACTTAAGTCTAAAATTCTCGCCTCATCCCCCTCCCTATTTTCCAACTCGCCGGAGTTTCTTATTTTAGAAATTAGCTCAGCCCAAGAGAAGTTCCTGTTTTCTACAATCTATCGTAGGCCGAAAGGCATTCTACTAGAGGGGTTCCTAAGTGAGTTTGCGAATTATTCGCACCGTTATAGTAGTATCATAATTACTGGGGACCTAAATTGTAATCTTAGTAGTGATAACTTTGAGGCTAATTACCTGCGGGATCTTGTCTTCAGCCACTCACTCTATTTAGTACCGTTCGGCAACACTCATCATACGGCCCACTCTGATTCGGCACTGGACGTTGCCATATTGGACTCAGCTGATAGGCTGCAGTCGTTCACGAAATCTTCGACTCCTTTTATCGCTGGTCATGATTTGATCGAATTCGAGTATAAGCTTCCTGTTCCGGACCAGGCGAGCCGTGTGAGGAGGTGCCGAGACTTCCGTAACTGCGATGTGGGGGCCCTCGGTGCGGATCTAGATAATGAGATCACGAATTCGCTTTCGGGTCTCGACGAGGATGTTAATGAGAGAGCGGACGCACTCTGCGGAGCGATTGTGGATGCACTCAACGCTCACGCACCTATGGTAACGCGTGAACATAAGAAGTCACCTGCCGGCTGGTTCACGTCGGAATTTAAAGATCGAATGCGAGTCCGAAACAAATTATATACCACTGCGAGGCGCTCGGGGTGCCCGAGGTTAATGGCTGAGTATCGTGCCATGCGTCGCGAAATAAAAGCAGACATAACAAAAGCCAAAAACGCCTATTATAAAGATAGGTTGTCTAGAATTTCGGATGTCACCGGTGTTTGGTCGGAATTGAGGCACCTGGGGCTTATTGCTCCCAGCAATTCTGGATCCTCTCCTCTCCATCATTTTGACGCCGGTCAGCTTAATGCTTTCTACACGTCAATTACGAGGGTTCATCCTCTGTGTTCGCAAGCTGAATTGCAACAGCTACTTACCGGTGAGCAGTCCCAGGTTCAGTCTCGATTCTCGTTTTCCTCTGTTCCTGAGTCCCAGGTTCGCGCAATATTAACGTCTTACGTTAGCAAGTCCCGCGGACGCAGCCCGGATGGCATTCAGTTGGCGCATCTTAGGAATAACCTTGATGTTCTGACACCTCACCTTACTCGCTTGTTAAATTGCTCTCTTCGCAATTGCTCTTTTCCTGACGTCTGGAAGACAGCTTACATCATCCCCCTCAGTAAGTGTGACCCTCCAGCCACTGAGTCTGATACCAGGCCCGTTGCGAACTTGGCTCATCTCTCCAAGGTTTCTGAGAGAGTAGTTGCGAACCAACTTGTGGCCTATTTGGAACAAAACGCTATTCTTGACTCGGCTCAATCTGGATTCCGAAAATTCCACAGCACGCAGTCGGCCCTTCTGAAAGTCTTGGATGATGCACGAAAAGCGGTGGATACCAGATGTGTCACTATCCTCGTGCTGTTCGATTTTAGTAAAGCGTTTGACAGTATCAATCACCGTTTACTACTGGCTAAATTGTTGCGATACGGACTCTCGAGTGAAGTGGTGAGGTGGTTTCATTCTTATCTATCAGGCAGGTCTCAGGCCGTTCTAGATCTCTCAGGGAAACCCACAAGATTTCTGCCGAATCACTCGGGGGTTCCCCAGGGCTCCGTCCTCGGTCCCTTGCTGTTTCTGCTCTTCATTAATGATATTGGCCAGGTACTTGAACACGCTAAGCATGTCGTTTTCGCGTACGACCTACAGATATATTTGCATTCACCACCGGATGACATCATTGCTGCTATAGAGAGGGTTAATATTGATGCAAATGCGGTTTCGAACTGGGCAGATGATAATGGCTTGAAGTTAAACGTCTTGAAGACGAAAGCGATGATTCTTGGCAGTTCGCCGTACCTCGAGCGACTGCGCGTGTTAGACGTCCCCATGGTAGCTGTGCGGGGTCAGCCAGTTCCCTACGTAAGTGTAGTGCGGAATCTTGGAGTCCAACTCTCTGCTGATTTAGGCTGGAACGCGCACGTGGCTCAGGTTTCGAGAAAGGTCTACGCTACCTTACATAGGTTGAAATACCGCAGTGACATCCTTTCGCCTCAAATTAAGACTTTGCTTGTCCGAGCTCTGGTTTTCCCGCACATAGATTACTGTTGCTTGGTCTATCACGATGCCACGGACTACCTCAATCTGAAGCTTCAGCGTCTAGTAAACAGTGGCGTGAGATTTATTTTCAATGTACGAAGGGACGCTCATATCACTCCATATCGTCTCCAATTAAAATGGCTGTCGATTCTAAACCGGCGATTATTCTTTCTGGGTTCATGCGTCTACAAGATCCTTGCTACTGCCTCCCCGGTTTACTTGCGGGAACTTTTCTTGGACCCTGATCCTGATCAGCGCCGCTCTGCGAGGCTTGCAACGTCTGACAATCCATCGTCCTTTCTCATCCCAAATCACAGGACTGCTTGCTACCGGAACTCCTTCCTCCTCTCAGCTATTTACCTCTGGAACAGCCTGCCCGTTTCGATCCGCGGAGCATCCTCCGTGGATGTTTTCAAAGTCAAACTCTTTGAATATCTCCTGTCCAGCGAGATTTCTCTCGCCGCTGTCGGGGCGCCCAGGCCTAGGCTGTGACCGTTGAGTGCGTTAACAACCTGCCGATGTGCTGTCGCGTTAGCTTTTGTCTAAACTATTAAGATTTGGGTTTAAATTGATTACCGGTATTGCTATATTGTTTTTTTTTTTTAATACTTTGTTTTTACCCTTCTGTTGTGCATCTTGCGGGCGACCAGTGCTCGAACCTGTGTCGTTCTTGCCGTGAGCACTGTCTCTGGGCCACATAAACTGGCAATTTCTTAGGCGGGTTATGCAGGGATGTACGACGTTTTTCTAGGCGTCCTGCACCCTGCGGTCCCTGATCATTAGTGTGTCTCTTTCTATTTATATTACGTTGCTGTTAACCTTGTCTATTTATTTCGCACCCTTGCACCCTGCATTTATGCGTATGTCTAATTTTTAGTTGCATGTAGCTACTTATCAATATCTACCTGCAATTCAATCTCGTTGCACTTTATTTTTATTTTTACTTATTTATTATTTTTAGGATAGTTCGACTCATATAATGTCTGCTGTATTACTCACACTCGTTGCTTGCCTTAGGCATTTACTGCTGTCTCCTAATTTACATTATACTGTTCTGTTACACCACACTACTACTATTTCCTTAATTTACACTGTATTATTCTGTTACACCATATCTTTTACTGCTTTATTCTGCAATGTATCATTCTATGTATTGTATCTATTTATTGCTATTGTACTATTTCATTTGCCCCTTGGCCTCTTGGGCTACGGCATAATAAATCCAATCTAATCTAATCCAATCTAATCCAAATACAAGCGCTATCAAAACACCTATTTATGTCCCTTATGTCATCGAGCACTACAACGATAAGTCGCTGAGTTGAATAATATACAAGATATAATGTAAATTATGTAATGTAATGTAAATTAAACATTTCTATTGCCAACCGACAGTGACCTTTCCCTGTAGCTGAGCAACGTTTGAGGTACACCTTCATTTTCAGAGATACGAATTGTAACAATGACTATGTGGATAATAAACAAGTAACTACATCCGTAAGCATGTGCCTTGTTATTAATGATGACATTCGATGCAAAGTGATTGTTGTAATACCTTGACTTGATACTGAATGTTCGTAGACGGGATTAATAAGTATGTGGCAAAGGAAAATTTCAAATAGACATTAGTAATACCCGATGCGTAACAATCTATATATTTTCCAAATACCTGAAAGCGCAGTGAACCGTTTAATGATGAATACTGTTACGAAATTTACACTAGCGAGCGAGGAGCAATCCTCAACCAATTCGAATTGCATAGCGTGATAGTACGTTATACTCCCCAAATATTTGTAATACCACTGACAACCAGTGAACAACTGAACAATGAAACTGAAGTATTTAAAACGTAAAGTGTGTAACAATATCAATTTGTTCCCGAAATATTTGAAATACCAATGACAACCGAGCGAGCGAAGCGAGCGAGGAACAACGCCACCCCCGACCGAGTGAGCGAGCGAAGCGAGGGAACGAGGAACAACGCATTCTAGTGAAATATGAAGAATTGAAATAGGAAATCTCGATCGATCTACGATAAAATATGATCGGAATCAATTAAACCAATTCCTCGAATTCACCCTGATATGTGAAGCGAACAGTAGATAACAAAAACATTTCGCGTGTCTAATGGCATGAGGTCGTAAGCGCCAAAAACGCGATTTTGGTGGCAAAATGTCGTATAATTATTTTTTCACGCCATTCGCTCTGAAAACGGCCAAAACGTATAGATCAATTGGAATTACGAGATCGAAAAATGTAAGTGCAAACGGTCATAAGTTTGGCGGATTCGTCGTTCGTTCATTAAAATTTTCAAGGGAAATTAAAAAACAACGTAAAGGCAAAACGTCGTATTATTTTTTTTCATGATTTTTAATGATTTTTTCAAATAGTTGTAAAAACTCGTAAAACGCAAAGATGAATTGAAAGAACGACCATTCAACAAAATTCGATAAAAAATATTGGTAGTTAAAAGCAGAAGGTCGTATCCACCATTTTTCTTTCAAGTTCTCATGATTTTTCCAAATAGTTGTAAAAACTCGTGAAACGCAAAGAAAAATCGAAATCTACGTCGTTTCGAAAAATTCTATAATAAAAATCGCAGTTAAAAGCAGAAGGTCGTATCCGCCCAACTTACGACCTTTTGCACTTACATTTTTCGATCTCGTAATTTCAATTGATCTATACGTTCCGAACGTTTTCAGAGTGATTGGCGTGAAAAAAAAATTATACGACTCTATGCCATTACAAACTGCAAAACGTCGTATAATGGCGCTTACGTCCTTGTGTCATTAGACACGCGATTTTTGAAGGGTAAAGTCGTCTTCAACTCACCCCCGCCACCCCTTAGGATAGAAGGTACAGTCTTTTCGAGATAGCTTCTGGTTCTCGTCACCGAATCTGAAATAAAAACAGAGACAAAGATAATTTGAGCCTTTTGGTAAACGTATAAATTGGTCAAGTAAGTGTATCCACTCATCACTTACAAACGTCTGCGGTGGTCAGCTGGAATTCCTTATCTGAAAATAAAATAGTTACATCATGACACTATTGTAGTTTGTCAATATTTGACGCATGTCTTAGTAGCTATGACTTGAATATCTTTATTGGGTGACATTGTTTTGAACTTACTGTCGGACATCTGTTTAACACCATCCGCAAGTTCTGACAGTTGGGCGTCGACACTTTTCATGGCAACTGAAATTTAAGTAAAGAGGACTGTGATTAAGTCGTCATTCCGCGGTGCTCGACTGGCTTGAGCTAAATTCGAACAACAAGTGAATATCTGTCATTATCGAAAATCTCTGTATCTTTAACTTACCGTTGAGTCTGTTAGCCGCGGTTGCGTCGTATCCTGAAACAAAAACCAGGATATCATGACAATACTTGACGAATCGAGTGGAACCTGACATGTTGAAAATGGTTTGAACATTCCGTGTAGCATAAAATGTAGAGAAGAAAATGGTTCCAAACAAAGAGCATATAACGTTCAAAAAACACATTTTATCTATATCGTGATGACGTACGCATAGTTTTTATTTTTAACGATTCAATGAATCTTACCACCTGCAGAACATACGTGCTAAAAAGTGTTAAGTGTGCTGTTAAATATTTCGTGACACAACACTTCAAAAGTTGATTGCTCTTGATATACATAAGTTCGACGAATGGTCGATTTTCCACTTCAGTACCATTTTACGGTTTTAAATTTTACTTCCTGTGATACTAAAATGTAGGCATAACGATTCGATAAGTCTGCAGAATAATTGCTGCAAAATAAGTATACTGTTAAATATTTCGATACACAATACTTGTAAAAGTGATTGCTTTCGATATACGTCCATGAGTTCTAGTTTGGCTGTTGGAATTGAAATCAAGAGTTCAATATTGTATCCTTGATGTATCGAGAATATTTTACTCCTTGATGCAAAAATATTTCTACGTGATGTAACGTATTCAACAATTTGAAAAATCATCAAATTATTAATTGAGAAGCATTCAAGAAAATAGCAGACAGAAATTTCAAATTTAAACACAGGAAGTCACATGACACTTTGCTCAAATACCATTTCAACAGACAATAGAAACAAAACACATACACACACACACAATTCAACGTAACAAACGCAATTAACTTTACCGTTCACATTCATTTCAAATAACTTAGAAGCATCAACACACACACATTAGAGTCACAGTAACAAAATTTAACAGTCATTTGGACAACAACACAATACACGATTAACATTGTTTATACAAAACACACGTAACTTAAACCCAAAAATGTAAAATAATTTGAGGAAGATTTCCTGTCAAAGAGACAAACACAAATGTACATAACCATGCGTGATACTTTACACCAATAAACGGGGATCAACACGGATACAGAAGAACAGAACAGCAGTAAATGGTATTCATACGCCAAGTAGAGACGTTGAGGAGTTCGTGGGTCAACCCCCACTCCCGAAAATTTGGATAAATGTGCCTACGCATAAGGAAAAGTAGTGCGAAAACCGAGGTGACGTAATAGATTACGAAGCTCGAGAAATCACTTCGGTCAAGTCCTCCTGGACGCGTTGGTACGTAGCTGCAGGACCACTCTGCCAGTTACGAATTTAGCTTCAATTTTTGGACTTAGAGATATTCAAAGAATAAAATTTCAGGCTACGGCCTTTCATAGCGATAAAACCTTTCATTTAATAATATAAAACTATAAATAAAAACTTTTCACACCAATCAATAAGCAGCTTGCTTAGTACAAATTATACTCTGTTTGAAATAATTAATTCAAATAAATCCGAATTGGATTCATAGAAGTTTCTCTGTTCTATTCGATTCGAGATCTTCACTATCGATATAAATTCTGTCTTCATCTGATTATTCAACCACGTATTCAACATATCACACACACACACACACACACACACTTTTCCTGAGTCGATTCTTCCAATCCTTAATATCCTAGTCAACTATATATTAGTCCTCAGATAGATTGCTGTTAGTAGAAACCCCCTGGACCTCGGAAAGGGGATTAAACGAAAGCAGTACATCGATTCTGAGTCTTCTCGATTAGATTAGGTAGAAGAATCCATCCTCGCAATAAGAAATTATTGCATTGCACAAACTTCCTGAGAGTAGGTGACTGCTTCGATTTAGGTATCCTTATAGAAGCCCTGAGCGAGTATCATCGCTATTTTAGAATGCAGTTGAACCCGGAATGAACGACGGCTATCAATTAACCATTTCAGCAGTAATTATTAGTGAAAAACTCTCAAGGTGATAGTTCATAGAGTCGTATAATAACAGTATAAACGGAGTGATCATGTGTTACAAGGAATCGGATCACAGTGAGGAGTAAAACGTATAGTGTATCTACAAAACAGGTTTTTTTCACCTGTTAGTGATGTGTGTGTCTGTATAATTGCAATGCTGACGTGGAAGCTATCGAACCACGTAACTCTTGATTAGTTTTTTTTTACGTTATTCTCACTTATATGTATGGGGCATTCCACGCCGACTCGACCAGTAATAAACTCGGACCATCTCAAAATCATCCTATGTGTTTTTGTAACATTCTACTCAGTAACAAACGCGTCCTAAATTTATTTTTTTATTTTTTTAACAAACCGTTAATTTGTTATGAATTTTTTAAGTTGATTGAGAATGCCCCTCTTTAAAAATCTGAAAAAATTCTCGCAAATCCAGTGAATGACATAAAACGGCCCCCGTTTGGGAAAACGTGGGCCGAATTTTTTTTCTATTTTTTATTTTCACTCAATTCGGAATTTTCAGGGATCGAATCAGGGATCGAATGTTGAGTATCAAATACGTTTGCCTAACTGGAGGCTAAGGAAAGAGATCAATTTATGAAAGCCTAATTGGAATTTGGTTTGTAGCAAACGATAGATCTCAGTATGACAATTATATTTCTAACATATGATACGATTGTTTTCAACTTACTTTCGGCAAACTTGAAAGCATCATTCAAAATCGCATTGATTTGGTTCTTCACTTCGCCGTATAAAATAGTAATTTTGGTCACAATAGGTCTGACCTCAGTGCTGGAAGCTGGAAATTAAAAGATACCTCAATAATTTAGACAATTTTCATGTGCTTGATGCGCGATATTCTAGATGGGCACAATCGTCTTCAACTCACTTCCGGCTTTCTCTCCACTACTTTGCAATAGGGCTCTGACTTTGAATTTTACTGGGTGAAGTAAAGCTGAAATTGGAATATACAGAGGTGATGAACAAGTCGTCTTCGACTCTCACTGAGCTCTAACAACAGCTGGATGAAAATCAAGCTAGGCTTGATGTATTTTGCGAATGAGTGTCGCTTACCCGTGAATCGGGCAGATATTTGTGATTCGGTTCCTGAAAATAAAATATGTGTATCATAACAAAGTGGAAATTTACCAATTGACGCATGATATAACAGCAATGAGTGAAAAATAATGAAATAAACTACTCAACAAAATTAGCGGGTTACCCCTAGGGGTTCGATGGGCGCGAGTGTAATGGATGATAAATGTGTGAAGGGTACTGATCAGATTTGAGGTTGTTCTAACACTTTCCGGGCGCAAATGTGGAATCGAAACCACAGACCAGAAACCTGTGACTTTGATTTTTCGCACGGGGTTGGTTTTCAGGGTGTCATATCGGGACCCTGAGGAATATGCAGTAGCGATTTTGGGTACAAGTTGTAAACACTTCGGACTAGCCCTGACATAAATTTCAAGTGAATCGGTCAAGGGGTCTCAAAATGGCGGCTAACGCTAGGGGTGACCCGCTAATTTTGTTGAGTAGTTTATGAAGAAGTGAAATAGGAAATCTCGATCGATATATGATAAAATGTGATCGGAATCAACTAAAACGATTCCTCGACTTCACCCTGATATGTAAAGCGAACAGTAGATAACAAAAACATTTCGCGTGTCTAATGGCATGAGGTCGTAAGCGCCAAAAAGGCGATTTTGGTGGCAAATGGTCGTATAATTATTTTTATTCCATATATGACCGGTAAGGCCGATTTCTCTATCTATTTTCGGGGGCCAAAGAGCGGTTTTACCGACCGAGAAGTTTCTACTCCCGCTGTGGGAGTGAAGACAGTGAATAAAGAATTTATCTACCAGTTTGATCTGCCGTACCGACCAGAAGACCGTGAATAAAGAATTTATCTCCCTACGGAGATAAATTCTTTATTGTAGCTACGTCACATAACCTAAAATGTAAGCACTGATCTGCCCGCGAAATCGGCTTCCGTTCATGTATGGAATAAAATATCGTGTGCACCACGGTCGCATTGGACGTTTTCGCTCCCTCGGTGGATACCCCCCTCGCCTTCGGCTCGGGTGGCAAACCCACGCTCGGGAGCGAAAACGTCCGTTGCTCCCTTGGTGCACAATATACTATTTCACGCCATTCGCTCTGAAAACGGCCAAAACGTATAGATCAATTGAAATTACGAGATCGAAAAATGTAAGTGCAAAAGGTCATAAGTTTGGCGGATTCGTCGTTCGTTCATTAAAATTTTCAAGGGAAATTAAAAAACAACGTAGAGGCAAAACGTCGTATTATTTTTTTTCATGATTTTTAATGATTTTTTCAAATAGTTGTAAAAACTCGTAAAACGCAAAGATGAATTGAAAGAACGACCATTCAACAAAATTCGATAAAAAATATTGGTAGTTAAAAGCAGAAGGTCGTATCCACCATTTTTTTTTCAATTTCTCATGATTTTTCCAAATAGTTGTAAAAACTCGTGAAACGCAAAGAAAAATCGAAATCAACGTCGTTTCGAAAAATTCGATGATAAAAATCGCAGTTAAAAGCAGAAGGTCGTATCCGCCCAACTGACGACCTTTTGCACTTACATTTTTCGTTCTCGTAATTTCAATTCATCTATACGTTTCGAATGTTATCAGAGCGATTGGCGTGAAAAAAAAATATACGACTCTATGCCATTACAAACTGCAAAACGTCGTATAATGGCGCTTACGTCCTTATGTCATTAGACACGCGATTTTTAAGGGGGTAAAGTCGACTTCAACTCACCCCCGCCGCCCCTTAGGATAGAAGGTACAGTCTTTTCGAGATAGCTTCTGGTTCTCGGCACCGAATCTGAAATAAAAACAGAGACAAAGATAATTTGAGCCTTTTGGTAAACGTATAAATTGGTCAAGTAAGTGTATCCACTCATCACTTACTAACGTCTGCGGTGGTCAGCTGGAATTCCTTATCTGAAACAAAAATAGGTACATCATGACACTATTGTAGTTTGTCAATATTTGACGCATGTCTTAGTAGTTATGACTTGAATATCTTCATTAGGTGACATTGTTTTGAACTTACTGGCGGACATCTGTTTAACACCATCCGCAAGTTCTGACAGTTGGGCGTCGACACTTTTCATGGCAACTGAAATTTAAGTAAAGAGGACTGTGATTAAGTCGTCATTCCGCGGTGCTCGACTCGCTTGAGCTAAATTCGAACAACAAGTGAATATCTGTCATTATCGAAAATCTCTGTATCTTTAACTCACCGTTGATGGCAACCCGGGTTGGATCGACTACTGAAACAAAAATCAGGATATCATGACAATACTTGACGAATCGAGTGGAACCTGACATGTTGAAAATGGTTTGAACATTCCGTGTAGCAATCGTAGAGAATGAAATGGTTCCAAACAAAGAGCAGAACGTTCAAAAAACACATTTTATCTATATCGTGATGACGTACGCATAGTTTTTATTTTTAACGATTCAATGAATCTTACCACCTGCAGAACATACCTGCTAAAAATGTTAAGTGTGCTGTTAAATATTTCGTGACACAACACTTCAAAAGTTGATTGCTCTTGATATACATAAGTTCGACGAATGGTCGATGTTCCACTTCAGTACCATTTTACGGTTTTAAATTTTACTTCCTGTGATACTATCATCACAATACTTGACGAATCGAGTGGAACCTGACATATTGAAAATGGTTTGAACATTCCGCGTAGCATAAAATGTAGAGAATAAAATGGTCCAAAACAAAGAGCATAACGTTATAAATTCGAACAACAAGTGAATATTTGTCATTATCGAAAATCTCTGTATCTTTAACTTACTGTTGGTGCTGGGACCCGCAGCTGGGTCGACTCCTGAAACTAAAATCAGGATATCATGACAATACTTGGCGAATCGAGTGGAACCTGACATGTTGAAAATGGGGTGAACATTCCGTGTAGCATAAAATGTAGAGAAAAAAATGGTTCCAAACAAAGAGCATAACGTTATAAATTCGAACAACAAGTGAATATCTGTCATTATCGAAAATCTCTGTATCTTTAACTTACTGTTGGTGCTGGGACTCGTGGCTGGGTCGGCTCCTGAAACAAAAATCAGGATATCATGACAATACTTGACGAATTGAGTGGAACCTGACACGTTGAAAAAATACTAAGTTAAAAGCAGAAAGTCGTAAGCGCCATTTCTATTTTTTTTATTTTTCATGATTTGTCCAAGTAGTTATAAAACCTCGTGAAACGCAAAGGAAAATCGAAATCGACAACGTTTCGAAAATTCATGGAAAAGAAAACCAAAGTAAAAGCAGAAGGACGTGAGCGCCAATTAAAAAAAAAAAAGTTGGTGCTTACGACCTTCTGCTTTTAATTGACCCAATATTAAATTTCAACGTTTATGAACGAATCTTCGGGTTTTTATCCCGAATACGAAAAAAAATATATGACCTTTTGCCGTTACGAACAGCAAACAATCGTATTATGGCGGTTACGTCCTTATGCCATTAGACACGCGAAATTCTAACGGATATTTATTATTAATTCATTCGAAGTAATTAATATAAGAATTATTAATTTTGAATCTTCGCGCGCAGCGGACATGCAGCGTTGCAGAATTGTCAGCCAATGCTGAGAATTCTGATTTTTTCCATGATACAAACTAGTTACTACAGGCTCAGACAATTAAGATACGAATTTTTTATGATGTTCGAAATAATGTTACAAGAGATACAACCAAAAGAAGTCAGTAACTCGGACAGTGTCACTAACTGATACACTCACTTCGAGTACGATTAGTTTTTAGATAATAGAGAAGGTTCAGGGCTTTATCCCGTTTCGAAGCCCGCGTCTTTCCAATTCGAAGCAGTGGTGCCAACCTGACTTTTTCAGCCGCGCTCGAATAAGGATCTTATTGCTTTTCGTCGCGAATAGGGATCTAATTCCCAGCTTTTCTGAATGAGGATCTAATTCCCAGCGTTTCTGAATAAGGATCTTCTTGCTCGGAGGCAGCGATATAACGTTCAAAAAACACATTTTATCTATATCGTGATGACGTACGCATGGTTTTTATTTTTAACGATTCAATGAATCTTACCACCTGCAGAACATACGTGCCAAAAAGTGTTAAGTGTGCTGTTAAATATTTCGTCACACAACACTTCAAAAGTTGATTGCTCTTGACATACATAGGTTCGACGAATGGTCGATTTTCCACTTCAGTACCATTTTACGGTCTTAAATTTTACTTCCTGTGATATTAAAATGTACGCATAACGATTCGATAAGTCTGCAGAATAATTGCTGCAAAATAAGTATACTGTTCAATATTTCGATACACAATACTGGAAAAATTGATTGCTTTCGATATACGTCCATGAGTTCTAGTTTGGCTGTTGGAATTGAAATCAAGAATTTTATTTTTATTGTATCCTTGCTGTATCGAGAATATTTCACTCCTTGATGCAAAAATATTTCTACGTTTATCTACAAAACAGGTTTTTTTCACCTGTTATTTAGTTATTTTCCTGATGACGTGTGTGTCTGAATAATTGTAATGCTGACGTGGAAGCTATCGAACCACTTGACTCTTGATTAGTTTTTTTTTTCACGTTATTCTCACTTATATGTATGGGGCATTCCACGCCAACTCGACCAGTAATAAACCCCGACCATCTGAAAATCATCCCATGTTTTTTTCTAACATTCTACTCAGTAAGAAACGTGTCCTAAATTTTTTTTTATTTTTTCAACAAACCGTTAATTTGTTATGAATTTTTGAAGCTGATTGAGAATGCCACTTTTTAAAAATCTGGAAAATTCTAAAAAATCTAGTGGATGACATAAAACAGCCCTCGTTTAGGAAATCGTGGGCCGAATTTTTTTTCTATTTTTTTTTTTTCACTCAATTCGAAATTTTGTCAGGGATCGAATCAGGGATCGAATGTTGAGTGTCAAATACGTTTGCCTAACTGGAGTCTAAGGAAATGGATCAATTCATGAAAGCCTAATTGGAATTTGGTTTGTATAGCAAACGATAGATCTCACTATGACAATTATATTTCTAATGGTACGATTGTTTTCAACTTACTTTCGGCAAACTTGAAAGCATCATTCAAAATCGCATCGATTTCGATCTGTACTGCGTCGAGTGAAGTATTCATTTTGGTCAGAGTAGCTCTGATGTCATTGCTGGGAGCTGGAAATTAAAAGATACCTCAACAATTTAGACAATTTTCAAGTGCTTGATGCGCGATATTCTAGATGAGCACAATCGTTTTCAACTCACTTCCGGCTTTCTCTCCACTACTTTGCAATAGGGCTCTGATTTCGGTTTTTACTGGGTGGAGTAAAGCTGAAATTGGAATATACAGAGGTTATGATCAAGTTGTCTTCAACTCTCACTCAGTTCTAACAACAGCTGGATGAAAAGCAAGCTAGGCTTGATGTATTTTTCGGATGAGTGTCACTTACCCATGAATTTGGCAGACATTTGTGATTCGGTTCCTGAAAATAAAATATGTGTATCATGACAAAGTGGAAATTCACCAATTGACGCATGATATAACGGTAATGAGTGAAAAATAATGAAATATGAAGAATTGAAATAGGAAATCTCGATCGATCTCCGATAAAATTTGATCGGAATCAATTAAAACAATTCCTCGACTTCACCCTGATATGTGAAGCGAACAGTAGATAACATAAGCATTTCGCGTGTCTTAAGGTCGTAAGCGCCAAAAACGCGATTTTGGTGGCAAAAGGTCGTATAATTTTTTTTGCAACACTTGCATGGGAAGTTCGATTTCACGCACCGCGGAAAGTGTGCGAAGCGGTCGGTTACTGTGCTGGGCGGAGAGCGTAAAATAATATAGCAGACGACAGTTTTAGCGTTGAGTAATCATATATAACAGTAAAGTACGTGATCGGATGTTCGGATGTTCGGATGTTCGGATTTTCGGATTTTTGCGAGATTTGCGAGATAGGAATGAATCAATCAACATTTCAGTCTTCTTCACTATTGTTATCAACATTTCCGCCGCCTCTCTTATTATTATCAACATTTTTTCGTACTTTCAACTGTTGTCATCAACATTTCCACCTTTTCTCTCATTATTGTCCACATTTCCGGATTTTCCACTATTATGATTGTTATTATTATTATTATGATTGTTATTATTATTATTATTATTATTATTATTATTATTATTATTATTATTATGATTGTTATTATTATTATTATTATTATTATTATTATTATTATTATTATTATTATTATTATTATTATTGTTATTGTTATTGTTATTGTTATTGTTATTGTTATTGTTATTGTTGTTGTTGTTGTTGTTGTTGTTGTTGTTGTTGTTGTTGTTGTTGTTGTTGTTGTTGTTGTTGTTGTTGTTGTTGTTGTTGTCGTCGTCGTCGTCATCATCATCATCATTATGATGATCATTATCATTATCATTATATCATTATCATTATATCATTATCATTATCATTATCATTATCATTATCATTATCATAACTATTATCCGATTTGTCTCATAAAAATCGTCATAGTCAGATATAAATTCGTAACTTGATTGATATTTTTCGATATTATTATAAATAATTCGTCATACCGACTTTAAATCCCAATGTTTCGTTACTTAACTCATATTTTTCGATATTATTATAAACAATTCGACATGCCGGCGATAAATCCCGATGTTCCGTTACTTGACTGATATTTTTCGATATTATTATAAACAATTCGTCATCCGGCTTTTAATCCCGATGTTTCGTTACTTGACTGATATTTTTCGATATTATTATAAACAATTCGACATGCCGGCTTTAAATCCCGATGTTTCGTTACTTAACTCATATTTTTTTATATTATCATAAACAATTCGACATGCCAGCGATAAATCCCGATGTTCCGTTACTTGACTGATATTTTTCGATATTATTATAAACAATTCGTCATCCGGCTTTTAATCCCGATGTTTCGTTACTTGACTGATATTTTTCGATATTATCATAAACAATTCGACATGCCGGCTTTAAATCCCGATGTTTCGTTACTTAACTCATATTTTTTTATATTATCATAAACAATTCGACATGCCAGCGATAAATCCCGATGTTCCGTTACTTGACTGATATTTTTCGATATTATTATAAACAATTCGACATGCCGGCGATAAATCCCGATGTTCCGTTACTTGACTGATATTTTTCGATATTATTATAAACAATTCGACATGCCGCCCTACTGAAAATCGAATTTCGTTACAGAGATCTGATGTGAGCCTATGTGGGGATCTCACCTGATCTCATATGAGCTGATATCAGAACTCACATAAGAATTTGGTCTCACATCAGATCTCATGCCTCGATTTTCAGTAGGGCGGCGATAAATCCCGATGTTCCATTGCTTGACTGATATTTTTCGATATTATTATAAACAATTCGAAAGGCCGGCGATAAATCCTGATGTTCCGTTTCTCTACTGATATTTTTTGATATTATTATAAACAATTCGACAGCCGGCGATAAATCCCGATCTTCCGTTACTTAACTCATATTTTTCGATATTATTATAAACAATTCGACATGCCGGCGATGAATCCTGATGTTCCGTTTCTTTACTGATATTTTTTGATATTATTATAAACAATTCGTCATACAGGCTTTAAATCCCGATGTTTCGTTACTTGACTGATATTTTTCGATATTATTATAAACAATTCGACATCCGGCTTTTAATCCCGATGTTTCGTTTCTTTGCTGTGATTTTTCGATATTATTATTAACAATTCGTCATGTCTGCTATTCATTTTAACTTTTCGTTGCTTTCCCGGTTATTATCAATATTACTATCAACAATTCGCCATGTCTGCTATACATGCCCACTTTTCGTCACCTTCCCGGCTTTTTATCGTTATTATTATCAACAATTCGTCATGTCTGCTATTCATTTCGACTTTTCGTTGCCTTTCCGGTTGTCATCAATATTATCATCAACAATCCGTCATGTCTGCTCTACAATTCAACTTTTCGTCACCTTCCCGGTTTTTTTCGATATTATTAACAACAATTCGTCACGTCTGCTACATATTTTAACTTTTCGTCACGTCCCCGGTTTTCATCGATATTATCATCAACAATTCGTCATGTCTGTAATCCATTTTAACTTTTCGCTGCCTTTCCGTTTATTATCAATATCATTATCAACAATTTGTCATGTCTGCTATTAATTCGGATGTTTCGTCACTGTACTGATATTTCTCGATATAATAATGAACATTTCGTCATACCGGCTACAAATCCCGGTGTTTCGTCAATTGACTGATATTTTCCGCTATGCTTTTAAACAACGAACGTTGCTTGCGTGGCTAAATCTCAACAAGACCAATGTGGAAGCATGTCATTATTTGTACTGCGAAATTCCGAATCATTGTATGTTTGATAAGAAGAACACGGAGTGGACAAAATGAAAAGAATTTGTGAAAGCTGTATTGAGCAGAATGTATTTCGTGAGTCCCAGAAAAACAGAGCGTTATTATTTGAGATCGTTGGTATTACGTCTTCGGGGAGCACAATCACACGATGATTTGCGAACTTACGAAGGTACGACACATTCAACCTTTTTTGGGGCAGTTGTAGCGCGAAAGTTAGTTACTGATCACGAAGAATGGAACAAATGTTTAGATGAAGGATCGTGTATTGAATTTCCGAAAGAGATGTGTAGGCTGTTTGCGTATATGGGGGGGTTCCATGGCATTTCACCTCATCGGTGAAGGTCATCGACGCCGATCTTGATGTCAATTTTTTTCTGAATTCGTCTATCGAAAAAAGTGAACACGTGTTCCGCCGTTTTTCGATTCAGCCACGTTTTCATTTTTTTTTAATTTTCCAATTTTTCATGCTTTTCGCGAACAGACTTTTTTCAACTGGCTCTAACTTCGAAAGCTTTGACTTTTTTCGAAAGATGATAAGGACATAAAATGTGCCAAAAAGACTGAGCTTTTCGAAAAAAAATTGAACAATCTTTTCCAACTACACAGTTCTGGGATATTTTTTATAATAGAGAAAAAATCGTTATATCATTCATTTGGACACCTTCGATTTTCCTGAAACTTTGTACCTGAAATCAACCACCCACAATCAAGTTATCCTCCAAAGGAAATTATGGGCCTCGGATTCGTTCGGAAGTTACACGATCATAGGTGCCAAAAAATCGGACAAATCGCAATATATCGTTTCAAAAATACAAATACGAGTTGCTCGATCAAAATGAATGGGTGATCAATGACATACTCGTATTTCATGGATTCACGTTGCAAAAGTTCAAATCACCGGACTTAAAAAAAAGGTTACATATTTACGTGTGTCACAGACAATGACGAAGACATCACTGCTATCGAACAGAGAGTGAGAACATTAGTTCAACGAAAGATCAACGTATTGTATATGACACAGTTATGCGCGCTGTACCTTTCGAAGGCTCTGATAAGTGCATTCATTTGGATGGTTCGGGTGGCAGCGGAAAAAGTTATTTACGTATTAATATTATAACTTCATTCAGAAGTATGGGTCTGATAGTGTTGCCTGTAGCATGGACTAGAATCGCAGCGAATTTATCAAAAGGAGGAAGAACTGCACACTCCACTTTAAAACTACCGTTACAATTGTTACGTTGCAACCGAGCTGAAGGCTACGGTTGCTGTGTATTTTAATTATTGAGAGTAATCTTCGAGCGGCTGAAGATCACCCTCGTGGGCTTAGCTCGAATAAAGTCCTGAGGACACCTGCTATTCTGAGATATGGGAGGAGTGAAGTGGTAAAGTGACCTGAGTTATTAGTAATCCGTAAACCAAATCTTGAGTTTATTAACAATCAAACAAAATGAGAAAAAACTAACAATAAATATACTACTATTATAATTAAAATAAACTAATCTTCAAAATCAATCAAAAACAAATATATAAATAATCAAAAATAAAAGTATAATAATATAATGAAATAATATAAATAAATCAATGAAAGGAAAGAGAGTGAGTCACGATCAGTGCGTACCCAGAGTCACAGTGAGGTCGGCTTCGATTTAAGGACGTTGCCTACCCCCGCGCATACAGGCTCTCACTATATTGAATTTATCTACGATGTCATTAAAGATATCGCAATTCTCTTCGAAGCATTTTGAAGACAAAAGAAGGATCTATGTCGTGACGTAGGCCGATTTTGGAATTTCGTTTCAAATTTTCCAAAAAACGTTGTCGAAAGTAGGCATATTTTGCGACCTGCTACAGCGAAGACTAGACATTTATTGGAAAATCGGGCTACGTCACGACATAGATGCGTCCTTTACCTTCAATTTGAGCCCGAAATCAATACAATCGTACATAAGACTAGCGAGAAAACTTGTATGAGCCGAGGCAGAAATCGCGATTTTTCCGCCCAGAGCAGCCAATCCCGAGCGCCTATCCCTACTCCGTCGTAGCCCTGGGAGTCGGTCCCAACCGTTATCCCCTCCACTTTCGCGCGGGAAGCCGAATTCTCCCGCGCTGGCTCACTAGGCAACGTCCTTAACCTGTCTTGAGTCCAGTGCGCCGTGGATGTCCTCGCCAAGGCTTGGGTAGAATTGGCAGCGGTTCTCGTCCCTCAGGCAGTCCTAGGCCCTTTACTCATTGAAGGTGTAGGACAAGTTCCTTTGAACTGTCCCCCTCGCTACCTTGGACTTACTCGGCAACCACGTCGGACTGACCCAACGGCTAGGTGCGACGACTCTGTAGACTCCGGGGCCTGGGCACTTTGACCAGGATGCACTCACCGAAATGATAGATTGTGACTGACGTGCAATTGCCGAGTGCATCCTTAAATGCACTACGGATTGCTCTAATTTCGTAAACCTACTGGTGTCGTAAGGACAACATCAGCAGTTTTACCCGTGATTGCAGCTGGGTTGGCTCATCCTTTCCTTGTATTGATATTGCCTAAAAGGGAATGGCCCACTGGCGCACAAACTAATGACGCACAGTAGTCATGACGCACCGAAATTTGACACACGGTGCAATGGCACACTGAAAAAAGACGTACGAAAAATGGGCACACCAATCCAAGTGGCGCACGCTACTTCGGCGCACGAGACATATGACACACAAAACTTGGAGTCAAATTTCAGAGGTAATTTTCCCGATGGGTGACATTTTGGCACACGAGAAAAGTGACACACGACACTTCGGCGCACGAGAAAAGTGACACACGACATTTCGGCACACGAGAAAAGTGACATACGACATTTCGGCACACGAGAAAAGTGACGCACGACATTTCGGCACACGAGAAAAGTGACATACGACATTTCGGCGCACGAGAAATGTGACGCACGACATTTCGGCACACGAGAAAAGTGACGCACGACATTTCGGCACACGAGAAAAGTGACATACGACATTTCGGCACACGGTACAAACGGCGCACGATGCAAACGCGAGTAAATATTTGGTATTGTCTGTAGAAGTCCGCCACAGTGCCCTTTCCTCCAAAATTTTTAGCAAATTTTCGAAAAACATTGATTTTTATGAAATTCGTTTTTTTTTAAACGAAGTGCCTATATACACAGACAAAAGTTTGGCCAGCAATCATATAACACACACACACACACATGATACAACGCAGACGGTGTTCTAAGAAGGGTTAGAGTAGGTTAGGCTAGCCACTGAAGGTTAGAAAAAGTTAGGCCAGCAAATCATACAACACACACACACATGATACAACACAGACGGTGTTCTAAGAAGGGTTAGAAAAAGTTAGACCAGCCAAATTTTCATTGTCTCAGACACCTTCTATGTGCGAGTATTTTGCAGGATGTTTGTACCGTGTGCCGAAATGTCGTATGTCACTTTTCTCGTGTGCCGAAATCTCGTGCGTCACTTTTCTCGTGTGCCGAAATGTCGTGCGACACTTTTCTCGTGCGCCGAAATGTCGTGCGACACTTTTCTCGTGCGCCGAAGTGTCGTGTGTCACTTTTCTCGTGCGCCGATGTGTCGTGTGTCACTTTTCTCGTGCGCCCAAGTGTCGTGTGTCACTTTTTTCGTGCGCCGATGTGTCGTGTGTCACTTTTCTCGTGCGCCGAAGTGTCGTGTGTCACTTTTCTCGTGTGCCAAAATGTCACCCATCGGGAAAATTACCTCTGAAATTTGACTCCAAGTTTTGTGTGTCATATGTCTCGTGCGCCGAAGTAGCGTGCGCCACTTGGATTGGTGTGCCCATTTTTCGTACGCCTTTTTTCAGTGTGTCATTGCACCGTGTGTCAAACTTCGGTGCGCCATGACTACTGTGCGTCAATAGTTTCTGTGCCAATAATACCTTCTCGCTTAAAATCAGGCAATCGAGCGTGTGCAGGAATGCGTTGACTGCGTAATCCTTTGGAATTTGTGAAAAATGAGGACGGGCCGTAACACAATCAAATAAATGCTTAACGTGTAATATTAAATCGAATTCTGCACAAGGGTTGCACATTCGAGATGTGAAAGTTAGAATCTAGGAAGTATGCACTGGAGGCTGTTGACCGTATGTTAAGAGATGTATGCGAATTCAACGAACCATTCGGTGGTAAAATAGTCATAATTTCTGGGGATTTTCGGCAAACTTTACCAGTTGTGAGACGTGGGAGTAAAACACAAATTTTAGAGGCCTGTGTGACAAGAAGCAGCGTATGGAATCAATTTGTATACTTGTCTTTGAAGGGCAACATTCGCATCTCTGATGGACAATGATGGACAGATTTCAAGCAATGGCTTCTGCGAGTTGAAGATGGTGTATTTGGCGATTCTTTCAAACGTAACAACGAATTTCTCAACGATTTCCTACGGAATTCTGCTCGAATGGTAAAATTGTGAGAGAAATATTTGGAGAAAGCGTCGGTCCTCAAGATACCTCAAATTATGGAAAGGTTATATTAGCTCCAACCAATGTGGATGTCATTACCATCAACAACGAAATATTGTCAGAAAATTAAAAGTGTTGGAGTAGAATAAATGACTGTCGATACAGGCGAAGACGAAGACAATACTGATATGAGTAATATTCTCCCGATAGAATTCATGAATTCATTGACACCCAATGGTCTTCCACCTAATAACCTAACGCTAAAAGTGGGCAGTATCGTTATTCAATCCTCTACCGATTTCAATTGCACAGCGTGATAGTATACACTCCCAAAATATTTGAAATACCACTGACAACCGAGCGAGCGAAGCGAGTGAGGAACAACGCTCTCTTCCGACCGAGTGAGCGAGCGAAGCGAGCGAATGAGGAACAACGCCTTCTAGTATGTATTTATTATTTCACGCTAGTCTCAGCGAGACTCTGTTAGCTAGCGCCATCAGACGGGATACTTGGTAACTACGGTCGCGCGCGCTGCTCTACGAGGGGCTACTCACTCGGAAATCATGATTTTTTTCAGTTAAAATAAGTTAAAATAAACTCTGATTTTATTGGCTAAGTAGCACTTAACGCTTTGTAGTGTATTTCCTTTGTATTTCACGTATCCCTTTAGTACGAGAAGAAGAAATCATTTATGTACAGATAAAATTATTCCAAATCGATCGCTAAGGAAAAAATCACGACGAATCACTGTGCAACGCAGCGCAACGTCGAAGAATCTGAAATAACGTAAAATAAGTGACGGCTAAGGAAAAATTGAACGATCAAACGAACTTACCTGTTGTGAAGTTCGATCGTAATTATATGTAGAGTTTCGTTCGAGAGATATAACTATGTAGTACCGCTAGTCCACGCGCGGTGCCGTTACGATCTTCAGATAAAACAAAGAATGGCTTGTCCAGCCATCTACCTATCCTTCTTACCGATGCCCATCATAAAGTTTAAAGTCTGATTCAAATGTATAACTTCTGGGTGGGAAATTTTATTACTGGTTTTCAGTAAATACTTTCGGGGAGGGAATATTATCTCTCGAACGAAACTCTACATATAATTACGATCGAACTTCACAACAGGTAAGTTCGTTTGATCTTCAATTATATTGCGAGTTTCGTTCTCAAGATATAACTATGTAGATGTTTAGAGATACATCAAATAAGGTTTTCATTTCACATAGAACAGATAACCTTTGGAATACTTTGGTATCGTTATAATACAGTTGTTTAATGATTAAAAGCGAAGGTGAATTCGCACTAGTTATCTTAGGAATACTTTGGTATCGTGATAATACAGTTGCTTAACGATTAACGGCGAAGATGAATTCGCACTAGTTATCTTAGACATCTATCTTAGACATCTAAAGTAATACAGACTCTGCGAAATTAGTCCTGTCATTGACGATGGGTCTGTTATAAAATTTCGCAAAGACTAGGGACTCTTTACACCAACCTGCCGTGTTTTTGATTATATTAATATCTATCCCCTTCTGCAAAGCTGCCGAAGTTACTGCGTGTCGAGTACTGTGAGCTTTGTATTTTTTGTTGACTCCACTACAGGCTAAAAAAGCTTTGATCCATCTCGGTATTGACTGAGTCGTTGCCGGCCTATGACGCTTTCTAGTTGTAATTAATAACTCCTCGAAATGGCCCCTCAAATCTTTGGTCATTTCTAGATAAGCTTCTAACGTACTTGCCAGACATAATTATGGTTTCTCAGTAAACCTTGGCCACAATAAGAGAGGTTGACACGCTCCTGGACGCGGCGTTTTAATTAAATTATCTATTCTAATTTCATACCCTCTATCAGTTGGCTATATTAGACGTTTTTATAGCAGCCAGCGTCTGGATTCTGTGCTCATTCAAGTGCTAATAACATAACGAACCGGTCAGTCATCTGAGTGAGAGTTAGGGATCTTAATGGAAATAGTGTGGAAATTCGCGTCAAAACAGGTGCCACATCCCAAGTGTCATCGTATCTTGGTTTTGTTGGTCTCATACGGAATACACCTTTAAAAAACCTCGTGATTATAGGACTCTGTAATAGACTTTCTCCGGCTAGGAGGCCCAGGGCAGCCCGAAAGCTATTCAGCGTACCATATGAGGCACTAGCGCTGTACCGTTGTGATAACCAAGCTAGCGCGTGCCTCTCGTTAGCGTCGTAGGGATCTATGCCTGATGTCGAGCAAAAAAGAAGCCACTGTTTTATAGGGCCACTGTATTGCTTGATGGTCGAGTCAGCCAGCGACGCAAAGAATATGGTTATCGCTTCTTCCTTCGGAAGGCTTCCCTGATACTCTCCCTACCACTAACGCTAACGATTTCGCCAACGGTTGCTGCTGAGACCTACAGGGTGATATGAGTAGGTTATCGGACGGTGTAAATATTACTCGCAGTTTAGTAAATAACGAAGTCAGTAGAGGGTACCATGGTTGAGTACACCATTTTTGGAACCACTACGATTCCTTGCGCCTGATCAGATATGTATTTTTTTTTTTTTTTCGTTACATTCAAAATCATAGAAAAAGGGGGGAATGCATAAAAATCTAAACTGGCCCAATCCAGTGTAAATGCATCGATAGCGTACTCTTCCGGATCCCGCTGCCAAGAACAATAATTGGGACATTTTAAGTTAGATCTGGAAGCGAACAAATCTATAGGAGACGATCCGAACTTTTTGACAACAGTTCAATACGCCGCATCTGACAACTCTCATTCTGTATCTAAGTTTTTATTCGCGAACCCCTGTCAGCTTCGACGTTATCTAGACGCGACGTACGAGGCAAAAATCCATATCTGTCTTTCCTCACACCACTTCCAGATATCTGTTGCAATCTTAGTAAGGTTTGGGTATTGAACTCCACCCATCCTATTGATATAAGAAATTGCTGTGGTATTGTCGATTCTCAACAAGACCTCACAACCTGATAACCCATTGGCGAAGCATTTCAACGCGAAGAAGGCCGCCACCAACTCGAGATAATTTATGTGGAATATTTTCTCTGATTCTTTCCAGTAACGAAAAGTCAACTCATCCCCGCATTAAGCTCCCCATCCTGAGGTAGACGCGTCTGAAAAAATCACCGTACATAACTTGTGAGATATAATTGGGTTAACTGCTTGTGGAATAGTCTTCAACCACTAATCGAATTCCGGGAGTAACAGTAGATTGTGACAGCCATGGGGAGTCATAACAAACGGGTGTCAGGTTACACCTCGCCGCCGACCGGTGTCAGGTTACACCTCGCCGCCGACCTTGCCCCCCTCCCCCGTCCCCCGTGCTGCGATGCTGCGGCCGGCTGTGACTCGGATCAATGACCTGCTGACTCGGCTGAAAATTATTTATCTTAAAAATCCAAGATGGCGCTCCGTCTCCCGATCTCCCGCTGCTTATTCTTTAAATCCTGGAAATCTCAACTATTACTACTTAAATTTAAAAACCCTGAAAATCTCGGCTATTACTACTTAAATTTAGATACCTGAAATATGGGGAAAATAGGTTGTCAGAATAATCACCAGGTATTTTTTCAATATTCTTTTTTTATTCTTAAATCTAATATATACCGTGATTGATATTTTATACAGCGTCCGTCATGACACACTGACGTATGTCGGCAACAACGTACGCCAAAAACAGCCGCGTTATTTCGCAGAATACTATATTATAATAATATCGTCGAAAACCTTCTTCGGCACACGATGCTACAGATTTCCGTGCGTTGTCCCCCTCCTCGCACACCACCGCGCTGATCTGTTGGAGAGTCGGGGTCTTAATCTTCCGCTTCTTCAAAACAGCGCCGAAGTAGCGCAACAAAAGCCCCTTGCATGCGTTGACATCCCCAGCAACAGCCTCCAGCCGCTCCAGCTGCTCATCGATGCAGCACGTTAGATGTTTCAGCCCAACGAATGTAGGCTTCTGCATCAGAATCACAGGTATCCAGCTTTTTTCCGGTCTCTTTGCCGCTGGACCAGCCTCCGCCTCCTCCTCCTCCTCCTCCTCGACTACCTGCGACCCCTCGTCGAGCGTTGTTCTAATTTATACGATGCAACGGGAAAGAAGTAAAAAACGCGATTATATGGTGAATTAAAAACATTATTGGTGCAATTAACTACGCAACAATGCACTTTACATTTACGTTTCTTCCGTGACATTTTCTAACCGGAGGAAAGCGATTTTTGTTTCGGAGCAATGCAGTCTGATTTTTGGTTAATTCAGGAACAATTTTTCACTTTCATTCACCACAATGAGTACCCCCCTTCCTATCATATCACAATGAGTACAGAATACGCTCTGGCAGATCACAGCGTATGTGTAAACATTACGATCATCGCAATCAGCTGTTGTTCGCCTGACGCCATGATAGGTAGGGGAAGACTTCTAAATTCATGGTTGAATGGGCCGCCTAGGTAGCGTAGGTATAGACAACCTTTAGGAACGACGGATTCACATAGATTATATTCTGCGTCATTCTGGAACACCATCGATACTCTGCCTGGTAGGAAGATCATGATGCTGTTATCGATCGCTGCCATCGTCTGCAGTCCAAATCTGGTGTTGACTCTTTCCAACGCTGTCACTTTATAATTCTTTCCAACTTCCCACACAACTTCACTCATTTTCTTCGTTGACAAGAAGTCGTCGTTCCTCGAGATTTTATTGATCTTTTCAAAATCCATAGCCAGAGAGATACTCGTTTTCGAAACTCTTGAGTAGCAGCGGGGCGCGCCGGGGGCGTTTATAAACTCATTGGAGCCCAGGCGCTTTCCTCCGGTTAGAAAATGTCACGGAAGAAACGTAAAAGTAAAGTGCATTGTTGCGTAGTTAATTGCACCAATAATGTTTTTAATTCACCATATAATCGCGTTTTTTACTCCTTTCCCGTTGCATCGTATAAATTAGAACAACGCTCGACGAGGGGTCACAGGTAGTCGAGGAGGAGGAGGAGGAGGAGGCGGAGGCTGGTCCAGCGGCAAAGAGACCGAAGAAAAGCTGGATACCTGTGATTCTGATGCAGAAGCCTACATTCGTTGGGCTGAAACATCTAACGTGCTGCATCGATGAGCAGCTGGAGCGGCTGGAGGCTGTTGCTGGGGATGTCAACGCATGCAAGGGGCTTTTGGTGCGCTACTTCGGCGCTGTTTTGAAGAAGCGGAAGATTAAGATCCCGACTCTCCAACAGATCAGCGCGGTGGTGTGCGAGGAGGGGGACAACGCACGGAAATCTGTAGCATCGTGTGCCGAAGAAGGTTTTCGACGATATTATTATAATATAGTATTCTGCGAAATAACGCGGCTGTTTTTGGCGTACGTTGTTGCCGACATACGTCAGTGTGTCATGACGGACGCTGTATAAAATATTAATCACTGTATATATTAGATTTAAAAAAAGAATATTGAAAAAATACCTGGTGATTATTCTGACAACCTATTTTCCCCATATTTCAGGTATCTAAATTTAAGTAGTAATAGCCGAGATTTTCAGGGTTTTTAAATTTAAGTAGTAATAGTTGAGATTTCCAGGATTTAAAGAATAAGCAGCGGGAGATCGGGAGACGGAGCGCCATCTTGGATTTTTAAGATAAATAATTTTCAGCCGAGTCAGCAGGTCGTTGATCCGAGTCACAGCCGGCCGCAGCATCGCAGCACGGGGGACGGGGGAGGGGGGCAAGGTCGGCGGCGAGGTGTAACCTGACACCCGTTTGTTATGATTCCCCATGGCTGTCACAATCTACTAGTAACGACTGTTTTAGAGGCATTCTCGCATCATAATCGTCGTCATTTTCCCATAAGGCAAGATATCTTTGACGTTCAAAAGATTTTGTTGTAACGTACTGGAAAGATACATTGACATAAAACGTGATATAAACAGTAATATCAGTATCTAAAAATGAATACTTGTGATAATAAATTAAATAGATAGTGAATGATCAAGCAGGACATTGACAAAAACGCACGATCGGATGTCGCGTCATTCCTGATTGGCCCGGCGTAGGGTTTAGAAAATGTATAAAAGACGGGCGATTTCGTCAAAGCTCACTTGAATTTCGATCATTAAGAAGTTAACATAACATAACCTTTTAATAAGATGTATTATTAATCAGTATTGTACTGCTTGACCGATACTCTTCCTTTATTTGGGATGTATTGTTGATCAGTCTTCTACTACTCAACCGATACTCCTAATTAAAGTCGTTTAATTATCTTTAAAGATTAAACTTCATATTCCATAATATTCAAAACGTATTATCGATCAATGTTAGATTGCTCGACCGATACTTCTATTATTCCTTTTTAAGGATAATAACATTAAAAGGATTGTTATTAAAATCATAATTTATAAGTCAGGAGACAATCTTGAAGGAGATTATAATTCAAGGTTAAATCCTCATTCCGTTATTAAATATAAACTCTTCGCAATGTTTGTAAATGTTCTTAAGTGATTAAATAAATGGAGATCATTATTTAGTGATACTCCAAAGGTCATTATTTACCTAAATAAACGTCTTATGATTTTACCATCTATTTCTCGAACTGTATTTTATTAATTTTAATGAATATCTAGACCTAGGAGATGTCTCCAACACCCGAGATTAGAGAAGAACATTTTCCATCTCTCCGATTGAAAGATTTTTAAATCATTGCTCTTGCAATTGGCGCCCGAACAAAATACAATAAACGGAACTCTTAGCCAGAGTGTCTCATTGTGTACAACCGACCGTAACAAACCGCTGGACATGCTGCAGTTATCGTTCCGACAAATTGAGCGAATTCTCTAATTCTACACTCTTTCTTGTCTCTAAGATTTGTACACATTTTCAAGAGCTTTTCTTTCTTTTTATCAGGCATTTCTAAAACCATCCTATCTGTATCTATGACAAATCCTAGGAATTGGCAGCATTTACTTGGGATGAGATTACTTTTTTCTTCGTTGATAATGAACCCCAAATGCTCCAAAACCGACCTTGTTTTCAGCACGTTTTCTGAACATGCTTTGCTATCCTCGCCCAGACATAGCCAGTCATCGAGATAGACTACCGATAATAGACCTAAAGACCGTAAATAGTTTACCACAGGTTTTTAAATCTTTGTGAAAAGCCATGGCGCCGTACATAATCCGAACGGGAGACATGTAAACTCAAATAATTGATTCTTCCAAGAAAATCTCAGATATTTTCTAGAGCTCTTGTAAATTGGAATTAGAAAATAGGCGTCTCTTAGGTCCAAATTGGCCATGATCGTGTCAGGGGACACTAATTTCATGGCTGTTCGGATATCTTCCATCTTGAAGTGATCCGGAGACGTAAAGTCGTTTTCTCACACCCGGTCGCAAAATGCCACTTTTCATACCTCTTGAGCGGGCGCAAAACAGATCTTTTCGGCCCTCGGGCGGAAATGTGCTTTGCGCCCGCCTAAAGCGGGCGCAAACGACTCTTTTCCTGCCCTCGGGCGCAAAGTTCCGTTTTGCGCCCGCTCACTCGGTCTGAAAAGAGGCATTTTTGCAGACCAGGTGTTGAGAAAAAAATCGTGTGCAACACGGGCGCAAGGCTATTTTGGCGAGTGTGATTGCAGTACACTCGCCTTCGGCTCGTACTGCAAATTTCACACTCGAAAAATAGTGTTTTGCGCCCTTGATACACAATGTACTATTAATCTTTTCAAGTTCAATACAAATCTCATAGTGCCATTAGGTTTTGGGACTAAAAAATATCCCGAGACAAACTGTCCTGGGCAAGAAGAGCATCTTCTAATCACTCCTGACTGAATTAGACCATTGATGGCCTTAGCGTATTCAATTTCTTGCACGGCGCTTAACGAGGGCTCAGGGGGCGGTCGAGTTTGAGTTGGTGTGACGTCAAAAATGATTTTATAACCTTTCACACAATTTAGTATGAAAGGATCACTGGTGATCTCCGACCAGGCGCTAAGGAACTGCTTTAGTCTCCCTGCAACCTGTCTCACCTGCTGTTTGGGGCTTCAGCGTAAGTCCAACTTTCTCCATCGACTTAGCTGTCTTCAGCCGCGTCGAAAGTTCGTTACCGAACAGATATGTGTCAGTATTGGACTTTTCGAGGATGTCCTTGGCTTTTTTGTCCAAACCAGGATAGATGAACGCCTTTCTGGTCTTACTTACTTGGTAGTATGACTCTGAGAGAAGTTTTCCAGCATCCAAGCAACACTTGAGTGCCCTGGTTCTGTAATTTTCTTCAGTTTTATGGCGGAGCAGTAAGGAGGTACCTGTACCCAAAGCGGATATGACTGATCCGATTGTATTTTGGTCGATACAAAAATACTTGTCCCACTTCTTAACCGATTCATTGATTCCGGTTCTACTTCTGGGTTTAACGCAGGGGCTTCGAAGTGGAATTTACCCTTGTGCGGGTACTCCTCGAGTAGCTCCTGTTTTTTGTCTTTTTTCAGGCCCTCCTGGGACCAGACCTGCCAACGATCCCCGATCTCTCTGTGCAGGTCGAGTTCGCTGATGTCCCCAGCGGATGCCTTCTCTCCTAAGAGCTGTAGCTCCTCTTCGTCAAGGAGAGCTTCTTCCAGAGCAGTATCATTACGCTCTTCTTGACCGTCCTGAGCGATATACTCGGACTGGTTGTCATTTTCTTTGTCCGATGATCCAGAGCCACTTGAAATCGTCGAGCAGGAACCTGTAATAACATGTGGTCTGTCACCGACAGTCGATAACGACTTCTGCACTTGGGCGTAGCAGAAATAAAATGCACGGCCTGTCCCCCCCCTCGTGAGGGCCCACCGTCTGTTCAAGGCACCAAGTAACTGCACGGTCTGTCCCCCCCCTCGTGAGGGCCCACCGCCATCTTGGAAGGCACGATATATCTCACCCTTCGTGTGAGCCTATCGCCCGCCTGAACCATAATTTTGATATTAAATACATACGAGACTTTCGTCGATCTTGGTCTTCGTAAAAACCCCCTCGGTAATAGCTCTCGGCTTGGGGGTTATCGTCTCTGTCGCTGGAAGTCACTCGATCTTTCGATCGGGAGTGGCGACTCTGACGCACCTCTTTCTTAAGTCGCTTTATTTCGCGATACAGTTCGTCATAATCTCTTTCCTTATGACGAGACGGCGATCTGGACCGAGATCGCGTCCTGTGACTCCTCTTTTTCGAAGTTTTGCCCATCCTATTTCACTATTCACGTACTTTTTAGAAAAACTGACTAATCTGGCGATGTGGCGTGTCGTGCACGAAAAAACGTTATGATGGGCATCGGTGAGAAGGATAGGTAGATGGCTGGACAAGCCATTCTTTGTTTTATCTGAAGATCGTGGCGGCACCGCGCGTGGACTAGCGGTACTACATAGTTATATGTTGAGAACGAAACTCGCAATATAATCGCGCTCGGTAGCGTTTAGCCTTACCACGTGTT
This sequence comes from Euura lappo, assembly GCA_018257835.1. Taxonomy (NCBI): domain Eukaryota; kingdom Metazoa; phylum Arthropoda; class Insecta; order Hymenoptera; family Tenthredinidae; genus Euura; species Euura lappo. The sequence continues at coordinate 53,115 of JAEUYN010000601.1, read as the reverse complement.
GCACTACTCGTAAAGCGTCGGTAAACATCGGAACGATTCGGGGCCCTTTGCCCCCTACTCAGCCTAGATCTACACACGATTTGTAACCAGAAATTCGAAATACCCGACTATACAAACTTTCGAGTAGATATTGTGAATTTTTTTCATAATGCCACCATTTTGGCGTGGGAAATTGGATGCGAAATTTGTAATTAGCGATCCCAAAAACTTCATTACACGAATTCTTGTCTACATAGGATGAAACCTTCAGAAAATTTGCCACCATTTTGTTTTCTGAATACCAAACGCGAGACCAAACGCAAGATTCGTACTCATTGCAGCGTCCCCTCGAGCGGCCCCAACAATCAATAAATACAAAATTTCGTTAAAATCAGACAAAAAATACCATTAAACTAGAAGAATCCAAATTAATGTCCTTCTGTTGGAAAAAAAAATTGCATGCTTAGCATTCAAGTAAATAAATACTAATGTTGCACGAATTGTATATCTATAACGTTCGTATAGGGAGGGCACTGACGCAAAACCAGAGAGAAGTGTTAAGAAATCTGTAAGATATTCAAGAGACTGTTCTTAGTTGCTAAGGAAAAATCACTCGAATCAGTCCCGCTAACGCCGAGGCTAACGCACATAGCGGTCACAACCGTCGAATAACGCCTCGATAGCATTCAGAACGACAAAAAACACACCACCTTTACGAACAACGAGCGTTAGGCGCGTTAACATTGTTCTGAAGGTGAATAGGGCTTTCGTTATTCAATATTTGGTAGTGATGAAAATCTCACAAAATCAGAGTACAACGTGGTATGAGGTGGACCGTTGTCTCAATGATTTTCGAGTGAGTAGCCCCTCGCTGCTCTACGCCACGCTCAGGTTAGAGTGCCGAGTGCCGCGGCGGCGAAATCGAACTACACATTGCAAGGGGTTACACAAAGTATGGTGTGCAACGCATGCGGGTTGTCGATCCCCGAATCGTGCGAGCATGTCGACACTCGTCTACGGCTCGTGACAACTCGCCTGCGACTCGTGCGCCATACTCTCACTTATCGAGAATCGCCAACTTCCCGCACGAGTTGCACAATATACTATTTTTCACGTCATTCGCTCTGAAAACGACCAAAACGTTTAGATCAATTGAAATTACGAGATCGAAAAATGTAAGTGCAAAAGTTCGTAAGTTTGGCGGATACGTCCTTCTTTCATTACAATTTTTAAGGAAAAATAAAAAACAACGTAAAGGCAAAACTTCGTGAGCGCCATTTTTTTCATAATTTTTAATGATTTTTGCAAATAGTTGTAAAAACTCGTGAAACGCAAAGAAAAATTGAAATCGACGTCGTTTCGAAAAATTCGATAATAAAAATCGCAGTTAAAAGCAGAAGGTCGTATCCGCCCGACTTACGACCTTTTGCACTTACATTCTTCGATCTCGTAATTTCAATTGATACACTTCGAACGTTTTCAGAGCGATTGGCGTGAAAAAAAAATTATACGACTCTATGCCATTATAAACAGCAAAACGTCGTATAATGGCGCTTACGTCTTTATGTCATTAGACACGCGATTTTTAAAGGGTAAAGTCGTCTTCAACTCACCCCCTTTACCCTTTAGGATAGAAAGTACAGTCTTTTCGAGATATATTCCGATTTTCGTCACAGAATCTGAAATAAAAATACAGACAAAGATAATTTGAGTGTTTTGGTAGACTTATAAATTGGTCAAGTAAGTGTATCCACTCATCACTTACCAAGTTCTGCGTTGGTCTGGGACTCGGTTACTGAAAATAAAATAGGTACATCATGACACTATTGTAGTTTGTCAATATTTGACGCATGTCTTAGCAGCTATGACTTGAATATTTTCATTGGGTGACATTGTTTTGAACTTACCGGCGGGCAACCGTTTAATATCTTCTGTAAGTGCTGACAGATCGGCGTTGACCTTTCCCACGGCAGCTGAAATTCAAGTAAAGAGGACTGTGATTAAGTCGTCATTCCGCGGTGTTCGACTCGCTTGAGCTAAATTCGAACAACAAGTGAATATCTGTCATTATCGAAAATCTCTGTATCTTTAACTCACCGTTGATGGCAGCTTCGGTTGGACCGACTCATGAAACAAAAATCAGGATATCATGACAATACTTGACGAATCGAGTGGAACCTGACATGTCGAAAATGGTTTGAACATTCCGTGTGGCATAAAATGTAGAGAATAAAATGGTTCCAAACAAAGAGCATAACGTTATAAATTCGAACAACAAGTTAATATCTGTCATTATCGAAAATCTCTGTATCTTTAGCTTACCTTTGATTTTGTTACGGCTACCGGGTGGGCGGCCTCCTGAAACAAAAATCAGGATATCATGACAATACTTGACGAATCGAGTGGAACCTGACATGTTGAAAATGGTTTGAACATTCCGTGTAGCATAAAATGTAGAGAATCAAATGGTTCCAAACAAAGAGCATAACGTTATAAATTCGAACAACAAGTGAATATCTGTCATTATCGAAAATCTCTGTATCTTCAACTTACTGGGTCTGGTAGCCTCGGTTGTGTTGACTCCTGAAACAAAAATCAGGATATCATGACAATACTTGACGAATCGAGTGGAACCTGACAGGTTGAAAATGGTTTGAACATTCCGTGTAGCATAAAATGTATAGAAGCAAATGGTTCCAAACAAAGAGCATAATGTTATAAATTCGAACAACAAGTGAATATCTGTCATTATCGAAAATCTCTGTATCTTTAACTCACCGTTGATGGCAGCTTCGGTTGGACCGACTCATGAAACAAAAATCAGGATATCATGACAATACTTGACGAATCGAGTGGAACCTGACATGTTGAAAATGGTTTGAACATTCCGTGGCATAGAGAATAAAATGGTTCCAAACAAAGAGCATAACGTTATAAATTCGAACAACAAGTTAATATCTGTCATTATCGAAAATCTCTGTATCTTTAACTCACCGTTGATGGCAGCTTCGGTTGGACCGACTCATGAAACAAAAATCAGGATATCATGACAATACTTGACGAATCGAGTGGAACCTGACATGTTGAAAATGGTTTGAACATTCCGTGTAGCATAAAATGTAGAGAATAAAATGGTTCCAAACAAAGAGCATAACGTTATAAATTCGAACAACAAGTTAATATCTGTCATTATCGAAAATCTCTGTATCTTTAACTTACCTTTGATTTTGTTACGGCTACCGGGTGGGCGGCCTTCTGAAACAAAAATCAGGATATCATGACAATACTTGACGAATCGAGTGGAACCTGACATGTTGAAAATGGTTTGAACATTCCGTGTAGCATAAAATGTAGAGAATCAAATGGTTCCAAACAAAGAGCATAACGTTATAAATTCGAACAACAAGTGAATATCTGTCATTATCGAAAATCTCTGTATCTTCAACTTACTGGGTCTGGTAGCCTCGGTTGTGTTGACTCCTGAAACAAAAATCAGGATATCATGACAATACTTGACGAATCGAGTGGAACCTGACAGGTTGAAAATGGTTTGAACATTCCGTGTAGCATAAAATGTATAGAATCAAATGGTTCCAAACAAAGAGCATAATGTTATAAATTCGAACAACAAGTGAATATCTGTCATTATCGAAAATCTCTGTATCTTTAATTTACCTTTGATGCTGTTACGGCTACCGGGTGGGCGGCCTCCTGAAACAAAAATCAGGATATCATGACAATACTTGACGAATCGAGTGGAACCTGACATGTTGAAAATGGTTTGAACATTCTGTGTAGCATAAAATGTAGAAAATAAAATGGTTTCAAGCAAAGAGCATATCGCTGCCTCCTAGCAAGAAGATCCTTATTCAGAAAAGTCGGGAATAAGATCCTTATTCAGAAAAGCTGGGAATTAGATCCCTATTCGCGACGAAAACCAACAAAATCCTTATTCGAGCGCGGCTGAAAAAGTCAGGTTTGCACCACTGCTGAATGGGAAAGACGCGGGTTTCGAACCGGGATAAAGCCCTAAAACCTTCTCTATTATGTAAAAACTAATCGTACCCAAGGTGAGTGTACCAGTTAGTGACACTGTCCCAGTTACTGAGTTTTTTTGGTTGTATCTCTTGTAACATTATTTCGAATATCATTAAAAAAAATCGTATCTTATTTTCTGAGCCTGTAGTAACTAGTTTGTGTCATAGAAAAATCACAATTCTTATCATTGGCTGACAACTCTGGAAAATATAAGTGATTTTTTCAGCCGTAGGAGTGTAATGGAATGAAAAAGTAGACCCTGTATGAAGAGCATATAAATCGCGTGTCTAATGGCATAAGTTCGTAAGCGCCAAAAACGCGATTTTGCTGGCAAAAGGTCGTATAATTTTTTTTTTCAGGCCATTCGCTCTGAAAACGGTCAAAACTTATAGATCAATTGAAATAACGGGATCGAAAAATGTAAGTGCAAAAGGTCGTAAGTTTGGCGGATACGTCGTTCTTGCATTACAATTTTCAAAGAAAATTAAAAAACAACGTAAAGTCAAAACGTCGTATTATTTTTTTTCATAATTTTTAATGATTTTTCCAAATAGTTGTAAAAACTCGTAAAACGCAAAGATAAATCGGAAAAACTACCGTTTCGAAAATTTATGAAAAAAAAATACTAAGATAAAAGCAGAAGGTCATAGCGCCATTTTTATTTTTTTTTATTTTTCATGATTTTTCCAAGTAGTTATGAAACCTCGTGAAACTCAAAGAAAAATCGAATTCGAGAACGTTTCGAAAATTCATAGAAAAGAAAACCACGGTAAAAGCAGAAGGACGTGAGCGCCAATAAAAAAAAAAAAAACTTGGTGGTTACGACCTTCTGCTTTTAATTGACCCAACATTAAATTTCAACGTTTATGAACGAATCTTCGGGTTTTTATCCCAAATTCGAAAAAAAAAATATATGACCTTTTGCCGTTACGAACAGCAAAAAGTCGTATTATGGCACTTACGTCCTTATGCCATTAGACACGCGAAATTCTAACGGATATTTATTATAAATTCATTCGAAGTAATTAATATAAGAATTATTAATTTTGAATATTCGAGCGCATCGGACATGCAGCGTTGCAGAATTGTCAGCCAATGATAAGAATTCTGATTTTTTCCATGATACAAACTAGTTACTACAGGCTCAGGCAATTAAGATACGAAATTTTTATGATATTCGAAATAATGTTACAAGAGATACAACCAAAAAAAGTCAGTAACTGGGACAGTGTCACTAATTAATACACTCACCTTGAGTACGATTAGTTTTTAGATAATAGAAAAGGTGCAGGGCTTGATCCCGTTTCGAAGCCCGCGTCTTTCCAATTCGAAGCAGTGGTGCCAACCTGACTTTTTCAGCCGCGCTCGAATAAGGATCTTATTGCTAGGAGGCAGCGATATAACGTTCAAAGAACACATTTTATCTATATCGTGATGACATACGCATAATTTTTATTTTGAACGATTCAATGAATCTTACCACCTGCAGAACATACGTGCTAAAAAGTGTCAAGTGTGCTGTTAAATATTTCGTGACACAACACTTCAAAAGTTGATTGCTCTTGACATACATAGGTTCGACGAATGATCGATTTTCCACTTGAGTACCATTTTACGGTTTTAAATTCTACTTCCTGTGATATTAAAATGTAGGCATAACGATTCGATAAGTCTGCAGAATACTTGCTGCAAAATAAGTATACTGTTCAATATTTCGATACACAATACTTGAAAAATTGATTGCTTTCAATATACGTCCATGAGTTCTAGTTTGGCTGTTGGAATTGAAATCAAGAATTCAATATTGTATCCTTGCTGTATCGAGAATATTTTACTTCTTGATGCAAAAATATTTCTACGTTTATCTACAAAACAGGTTTTTTTCACCTGTTGATGACGTGTGTGTCTAAATAATTGCAATGCTGACGTGGAAGCTATCGAACCACTTGACTCTGGATTAGTTTTTTTTTCTACGTTATTCTCACTTATATGTATGGGGCATTCCACGCCAACTCGACCAGTAATAAACTCGGACCATCTCAAAATCATCCCATGTTTTTTTCAACATTCTACTCAGTAAGAAACGTGTCCTAAATTTTTTTTCAATTTTTTCAACAAACCGTTAATTTGTTATGAATTTTTGAAGCTGATTGAGAATGCCCCTTTTTGAAAATCTGGAAAATTCTAGAAAATCTAGTGGACGACATAAAACAGCCCCCGTTTAGGAAAACGTGGGCCGAATTTTTTTTCTATTTTTTTTTTTTTTCACCCAATTCGGAATTTTCTCATTTTTGAAACTGAAATGATCAAACACAGGATCAAATTTCAAGCGTCAAACAAGGTTCAATTTACTCGAAAACGTTCGGTTTCACCATTTATTACACTTATTCGTCGCTTACTATTTGATCCTGTGTTTATATCAGTTTTTGTAATGAGAAAATTCCGAATTAAGGGGGGAAAAAAAATAGAAAAAAAATTCGGCCCACGTTTTCCTAAGCTTTCCTATTTTGTGTCATCCACTGGTTTTTTGAGAATTTTTTCAGATTTCTAAAAAGGGGCATTCTCAATCAACTTCTGAAATTCATAACAAATTAACTGTTTGATAAAAAAAATCTGAAAAAAACTTAGGACGCATTTTTTACTGAGTGGAATGTTAGAAAAAAACATGGAATGATTTTGAGATTGTCGGGGTTTAACACTGGTCGAGTTGGCGTGGAATGCCCCATATGGATTTTCTATCGTACCCGATTGAAATAAGTATAAGTGAGGTTTCGTTGTATTGAAAAATAGATCAGTATCTGCAACTTACCGCTGGCAACACCCACGCACACCAACGAGGTGACGAGAAGACAGACGATCTTGTTCATGTTGAAGGTAACTTACTTCGTTAGAAATAGATTTCTGATTAGAATTCATCCGATCCGTCGTATTTATACACAGTAGAGAGACTCCCTACCACGTCGACATGCTGGAGTCAGGCTTTACCCACTGTACTCGGTTTTCACTTGTCTTTACTGATATCAAAGCTTCCGCGTCACGAACGCGAAGGCTATAATTACGAAGGCCATGGGGCCGCGGAATTTCGAAATTTGTTGAATTGTAAAATAATAATAATGTGACAAGCCTAAGCAAGTCAAGTATATTTATAGGGGTTCAGCCCGCATAAAGATACAAAGTATACCGAAGGTATCAAGAGAAAAGCACAGTGTTATTTTAATAAAGACTTCCTGCGTAGAATTCAGTGATCTCTTTATAACAGTTTTTATTCAAGTCAATCAAGTCTAAGTCTGAGTACAAGAAGCTTACCTACTAATATCTACTAAAAGCTGTTTACCAGTTAAGATCAAGTTAAGAAGTGAAGAGCGGGTGTACTGATAGGAAACAGGAAAGCTAGGGAAGAGGCGTGAAAGAGTTCAGGAAGGGGGCCACGTGTGGCTGACGATGCATGAGGTGATGTGAAGTTTAATAAGCATCACCGGATGCATTGTCTCAGGTTAAGTCTGGGAATCCAGAGTTAGAGCGGAAAGAAATGAGAGAGCGGAAAGAAGAGTATCTAGTTACTATAAGCTAATAACTAATAAGTATTACTAATAGATAGAGATAGGGTGAGTATGGACTGAAGGTCCAGACGCAACACCCCCCCCCCCGTTAGATAAAACGTAGGGTGTCAAGCATATGTTTCTACTATACGAAGTAGGTATAAGAAAGAAGAGGTTCTGATTATAGGTGTCTAGTGTCTTAAGATTAGATATGACTAAAGCAGATGTACGGTTAAATGGTTCAAAATACAATGTTTGGCTTATAAATTAACGGGATGTAATAGGTCGAATGTCGGTAAGGTAGGGTGCGTTTTTACCCAAAATCTTTTTATGCTCGGTACTCCGCGAGGAAGGTCCAGAACGGGTTTTCGTTCAGGCGTTGAATGTATTATGCTGTTACGTAGTGACGCAGATAGAGAAACGCATTGAAATCGTAAAAAATTGTTTTTTGCAAAATATTATCGCCGAAATTGTGTAAAAAAAATGGCCGCTCGAGACTCGATGCTCACCTGTTTGTTGAATTGTTGAAGTATCCTTGGTCTCCAGCAGTAAAACTTTCTGTTCGTCGCACACTGTGGAACTGCACAAACCGAACGATATAATGGTTTTTCGGTATCTCGCGTCCGTTTGAGCCTCATTTTAGAACCTAGCTTTTGGCGACGCCAACCGAGACACGACAATTCTTGACTATCTTTGCTGAAGATATCGTCAGCGTAGTAGGATCTATTCCTCGCCAGATGACGCGCACTTCGCGGTCCTGCGATTCACGAACCGCCGTTCCTTGTTCAGTGCTATGACAGCTGAGCGTGAATTCAAACGGAAATAATTCGGAATAATAATAGTTATAACAATGAATTGTTATTATTATCAATATAATTATAATAATAATTTCCAAAATAATAATAATTATAATAATTATATAATAATTTTATTATTATTATATTAATTATAATAATAATTATTATAATTATATTAATAATAATTATAATGATGATTATAATTATCATCATAATAATCATAGTAACTATTCACTATTATTATTATGATGATAATAATAATAGTGAATAACGAAATAATTCATTATGATAATTATAAATAATTATAAATAATTATTATAATCATTGCAAAAAATTTGCTCGAAAGTGGTGAAATTTGTGAATGGGAATGAAAACGTATGCGCCATTTTTTTTCTTTTCTAGTCTTGAAAATGTTGTGAAAATTGGAATTTTCCAAAAATAATAATGATAATAATAATAATAATAATAATAATAATAATAATAATAATAATAATAATAATAATAATAATAATAGTAATAACAGTTATTGCGCCATTTTTTTTTCCTACCAACACTGAAATCCTGTGAAACGCACAGAATAATGAAAATTCCGGTCTCTTGAGAAATTTTCAAGTTTCATCGTCAAAAAATTAGACAAGGCGGAGGCGTGTAGTCGTATACGCCATTGATTATTATTTTTTTTATCCTGAAAATGTTGTGAAAATCGGAATTTTCCAAAAATAATAATAATAGTGAATAGTTACTATGATTATTATGATGATAATTAAAATCGTCATTATAATTATTATTAATATAATTATAATAATTATTATTATAATTAATATAATTATAATTATTATTATTATAATTAATATAATAATTATAATAATTATTATTATAATTAATATAATAATTATAATAATTATTATTATAATTGAAAGAATAATAATATAATTATTATATAATTATTATAATTATTATTATTTTGGAAATTATTATTATAATTATATTGATAATAATAATAATTCATTGTTATAACTATTATTATTCCGAATTATTTCCGTTTGAATTCACGCTCAGCTGTCATAGCACTGAACAAGGAACGGCGGTTCGTGAATCGCAGGACCGCGAAGTGCGCGTCATCTGGCGAGGAATAGATCCTACTACGCTGACGATATCGTCAGCAAAGATAGTCAAGAAATGTCGTGTCTCGGTTGGCGTCGCCAAAAGCTAGGTTCCAAAATAAGGCTCAAACGGACGCGAGATACCGAAAAACCATTATACCGTTCGGTTTGTGCAGTTCCACAGTGTGCGACGAACAGAAAGTTTTACAGCTGGAGACCAAGGATACTTCAACAATTCAACAAACAGGTAAGCATCGAGTCTCGAGCGGCCATTTTTTTACACAATTTCGGCGATAATATTTTGCAAAAAACAATTTTTTTCCGATTTCAATGCGTTTCTCTATCTGCGTCAGTACGTAACAGTATAATATATCCAACGCCTGAACGAAAACCCGTTCTGGACCTTCCTCGCGGAGTAACGAACAATAAAAAGATTTTGGGTAAAAACGCACCCTACCTTACCGACATTCGACCTATCACATCCCGTTAAATGAAATTTTACAATTGATTCGAAATTAATAATGGTGTGTGTGTTGTTGTGAATTAACAATGATATGAGTGTGTTTAATATCGTGTATTACAAAATGTGGCTATTGATCGAAAATTACTTATGGATTTAAATTTGATACAATTTGATGCAATGCTCTTAAGAGTAAATGCGCTTAGGGTTAGTGATTTTTTGGTTTTTCGAAATTGATTTATTGAATATTGTTAGTTTGGTACAAATGTCATCCTAAGGCTATATTCTTAATTCTAGTATGAATGGTATATAAAATGGTCGTAAATCTAATACTCAAATTAACTTAATGCTAAACTAGTCCCAAAATTTGCTAATTGATATTGGTAATAATTGATTGAAAAATAATACATCGCTAATCAAAGTTGTAAATAAAATGACAATGGTTTTAACTCAAACGTAAGCTGAGATCTCGAAGAAGACAACGTGCGGATGTGATTCGCTTTTACAATCGGTTAACTATTTGCGATTATAGTATGATTTTAATGTCTGTAATGGTTGTTGGTCTGTACGTAAATTCTATTGTAAGACTACAAATTTTCGGTTTTTCGCGCGCAATAGCTAAGGATAGAGGGATGGCTAGATTGAAGTAAAGATTGTGTCATTATGTCGATGTGTGCGTTGTATTTTTTTTTTCTTTAATTTGTTTTGCGTCAGTTCATTGAATTAAAAAAGAATTGAGATAAATAACTGTGGGATGGCATTTTTCAGTCACTTGTCTATATAGAGTGGGAGCGAGGATCTTGATCTGTAGGTGTACAGTATATTGCATGTAATGTGATCGCCTAGTTGCTTCGTCTGTGAAAGGTCTATGGTTGGATTAATGATTAATTGTGATATTGGCGTTAAGAATGAGTAGGGTGTAAGTTGTGGATTTCAGGAAGGAAGAAGTAACGATTGGCTTAATGATATGTAGTGTTGTATTCGAATGTGTAACTTCGTCTGTATGCGTAATGGAAGAACTGAATGTAAGCTATAAGGATTATTGCTTAGTTTCAAAAGTAAACATTTTTCGTAATTTTTTTTTTTTTTTTATTGTGTTACGGTTCGAAAAGTTAAAGTTTTTCAGTCTGTCAAGTAAGGTCTGGTCTAGTTCAGTCTCGGATCTGAGGCTCGTGAGATTATTTCAATTTGTTAAGAATAAACGATCTTATTTTGTTTTAATTATCCGTAAAACGTAAAGAGGGTCTGGTACAGTTTTCGCAATCGTTGACAGGAAATCAGTGGCAGTTTGAGGCGGTTTTGGATACGTGCTAAGGTGGATAAGTGTGAGGTTTGAGGTTTGTGTAGATTCCGTATTTTTGTTCATCTGTACATTCTTTGCTCAACACAGAAGTTTTATCTGTAGATTGTATGACGTTTGATGAATTGTCATTTTCGGGGTTCGAGTGTGTGTCTTGGTATTCTTTAGTAGTCTTTGAGGAAGCTGGGATATCAGGTGTTAGGCTAAGGTCGTTGACTGATGGACAAGAGTATCCGTGTGTGATCTTGGAAGATGAAGGGGATTCGCGGACAGTCGCGTGAGAAGAACATGATATCTTGGATGACCGAGGTCTTGCACATGGATCAGGGGGACTAGGATGTGGTAAGGATTCAGGTGACGGTATTTTTGTATTTGAATCGGGAGGGCGAGGAGGAGGTAAAAATCTATATGATGGTGTTTCGATGTTCGAGTCAGGGGGACGAGGAGGAGGTAAAAATTTAGATGACAGCGTTTTTGTACTTGGATCTGGAGGGCGAGGAGGAGGTACTTTGATATAACTCTTCGGTATGTCATCTTGTTTCGAGGCAGAACAGTCAAAATCATGCGTGAGCTCAGGTTTGATTGCTTGGAATCTCTTATCCCCTTACATGTTACATGTGTTACCTTACATTCAGCTGCTATGCCAGGCGAGGCTGTGCAGTCAGGGGAGATGCAAAAAGCCGAGTTATCTTTTAGTTCGGTTGATTCCGCGTTCATTTCGTTAGCAATAGAGTCAGCTCTTGGAGGCAGGTCGCCTGAATGTATGAATATTTGGCTCGAGGGTACTGTAATTTTTGGATCAAGATCTCTGGAGGTACCGGCCATGGGTTTTGGTTGGCGATTCTGCGGTAAATATTCGCGGTTGACCGTTTTCGTTTTTGGCTCCCGTTTTGAAAATGCGATCTCTGAATAAATAGGTTTTAGAATTCGCTCAGGATTTTTCTTAACAATTTTTTCATTATTTGAGTCTGAAGGACTTTTAGGTGTCTCTCATTGATAGTTAGAGATAGCGAAATATTTTGAATACTTGATTTCGTCTCGCCTACTACTTTCGTACTAGATTACTGGAAGATTTCCTTTCACGGTGTTTCTCAACATTTTTGACTGTGACCATTTTAGTCTTGGTAATTTTCGATCTATATTGCTTTTCTGTGGGTTCGGCTATCAAATCTCTAATGTTTGTGGCTTTGATACTTTTGTCTAGAGGAATGTCGTTTGCCTGTGTGTTCCGTTGTGTATTAGCGTTGGTAGTGTGGATGTGTTCAGTCCGTGTGTTGGTTGCGCTTGGACTTGAAACGTCTTTGTTATCAGCGTCGAGTGTGTAATCTGAGTAGCCGACTCCACGTGCTGTTGTTTTCTTTTGCGGTTCCGCGCTGTGACACGATTCGGTATTTACTTTGCGTTTAACTGATTTCGAGCTTGGCAATATCATTTTTTTTTCAGGATTTTCCGTAATTTTTTGCGAAGATGTAAAATATCCAACTCTGAACGTTTGGACAGATTCTTGTCGGTCTCGAGATTGCTTCACTAGACTGGGGTTTTCATACAAGTCACGGACGGTCAGGTGAAGTTTTGAATCGGTCGGCGATATTTGAGATGTCACCGGGAATTTTTCTTTCGAACTCTCTGCTATTGTGTCCACGATTAATCCTACCATTAAGCTAGTCGCGTCTGGAAAGACATTTGGTGAATCGTCGTCGTCGATTATTGCCGGATCATTTAATGGTTTCTTGGGATTGTTGGACGCTCTATACTTAAGTACGGACTGTCGACGCGTCCACGCGACGGTCCCGATTCTCGTTTAAATGTTGCGCGTTGTTTGAGAATTGTTGCTGTTGTTGTTGCCAATCTGGCTGAGCGAATCGCGTGTAACTGACCTGCGCGTGATTTGTTTGTTGAAGATATGGATTATTTCGATCTTGAGGATTATTCCTGTCATCGTATTGATCTGATTGATGTTGATAATTGTTGTACTATCGTGGTCATTTGGCTGGGATTGTTGCCCGTAATTATTGTACTGTGATTGGTTGTTATATTGTTGTTGTGGCTTGAATTCGTGGTTAAAGGAATGGTGGTTTTGTTGGTGGTTGAAGGAATTTTGATTACTGTGGTTACTGTGATAAGAACCAGAATTTTGAGAGTTGCGGTAGCTGTGAGGATTTCGTCTGTTACAATTTTCGTATCTATGACCTTGGCGATTGCAAAATGTACAAAATCGATCGTTACGTTGTCTTGTTCTGCATTCTTCTATAGAATGACCATTTCGTTTGCAATAAGTGCAAAATAATTGTGAGTCGTGATGCGACGATGACCTTGAATGGTCGTTTGAGTGATATCTGCTTGATTCTTTTGTTTCTGAGCTCGATTGGTTTCTTAATTGTAATCTTTCTCGTACTACTTTTTCTGCGCATTCAGCTATATCAATTGCTGCTCGTAATGTTTGTGGATTTTCACTAACTACTCCAAGTTCTGTCTCGTCCGCTAAGCCTTTCATGAATGAAGTCACTGAATTTTGTTTAAGGTGTTTGATTAATATCGCCGCATCTCCTGGCGTTTCGTAAGTTTCGATTACTTCTTGTGCTGAGCGTACGAGCTCCTCTATTCTATTGCCGTATTCTAATGCACTTTCGTTTCGTCCTTGACACGCTTTAGCTATTGCCATTTCTAATTGTGCTAGTCGTGGCTTTGGTGCAAAAGCTCTTTTTAAATCTGCGAGGATTGCGGATACTGAAACAGCGCGGTTTTCTGAGAGTGCCACTTCTGCATCTCCGTCAATTTTTGAACCTATTAAAGCTGTGAAGAGTATCAAATCTTGTGGTCTGATTAATTGTTTAGCATTTTCTACTTTTGATATGAAAGATTTTACTGAAATATTTGATCCGTTATAAGTTGGGATCATGCCGGCAACAGTTTGCAGTGACAAGTACGAAGCGCTTTCCTCTAAATCAGGCATTTTGCTTTGAAAATTAATTACAACTAAATAAATCTATATTAAATTCTATGATTTTTGAGAGACTTACAAAGTGAGCACGGTGGTTACCGCGAGAAGGTAATGCATAACTCTGGTCAGGGTAGATTTCTTCGAAAAGGGGGTAGGGGTGGTTGGGCGATGATCGGCGATGATCGGCGATCGTCAAAGGTAGCTGACGGCTGCACGGCTGCTGGATACAGGCGGGCTCGCAATCAGCGTCCGGATGATATTCCTCCTTATCTGCTACTCGTCTGGCTCAGGTTTCTCACAGGGTCTCGTGCGGTGGTCACTGATTATTTGTTTCAAGTGACTATTCTCGATGTTCAAATTTGTGTTTTCAACTTTTACTGATTATTAACACTTCGTTTCCGTGAATCACTGGTTTAATTATTTATCGCTTTCTGTCTATATTTGTTTTGTTTATTGGTTTCACGTGATTTCACTTATATATTTTGCTCTTGATGATTAATTATGTTTTCGTTGACTTATTTATTGATGAAAATTGATCGCTTGCTGTCCCTTCGTTTGATTTGTCGCGAGGGTTAAACATTTTTTTGAGTTATCAAAGTTGATTTTTCTATCAGATTATGTGCTGATTACAAAGGGACAGTTAACTTGGCGTTACATCCTGACAAATACCCGCTACCTTCAGCTAACGGTATTTTTTCAACAATTGGTGGGTGTTCCGTATTGTACGCTTGAATGTGTGTATGAGCGACTGGCTGAGCCTGGAAGGCGTGTGCGTGGGTGTATGTACCTGGCTCTAGTCAGTACCAACTCAGAGTTCACCACGAACCATCGTATGACTCTAGCCATTCGGCTCTCATTATAAAGACGTAAACAAAGATTGCGTCAATACAATTTGATAATATCGGTTTAACTCGATCTAATCGGTTCAAATTTATAAGATTCCTTAGTTACTAAGTTCCTGGAAAATAAATCGTGTCGTAAAGTGTGAAACCAAATTACGTTGCAAATTAATCACCCGTCCCACACGTGCCACAAGTGCCTCCCAGTGTCCTTGTAGTACTAGAATCCGAACTATACGCTACATTATTTGGTCCTTCGAGCCGGATTCGTGTGTGGACTAGTCTGGATTAAGTGCAAAATCAAGTGGTCGACCGAAATAAAGCATTGTTTCATCGATTACGCAGCTAAAAGGTGTTTACACGTGAGTGCAGTGATATACTGTAACGAGAAATTCAAAGAGACAATTGCAAGATGGCCGTCTTCATCTAGGAACCGGCTAATTTACAACGTGCTCACCTATCACGCCATAGGTGTAGCGCGCGCACTTCTGCATGCCCCGAATCTTCAAAGCCTCGATATCGATCTGCTGATCGATACGCATCAATAACTAATAAGCCACGCAGTCGGCACTATCCTTGCGTCACCGTTGTTGCGCAGGAGGTAACGAGAGAAGGAGCGAGTAGCGGGAGAGATACAGAGTAAGCAGCTACGCCTACGCTCCCCACTCCCCAGCGCTAAGATTCAAATTAGACAGCGAGAATGCCTAATACCGCGCTGGTGAACGAGGCTCTCCAACGGTTTGATGACAATCACCGACGCATCGCCAACTCGATCGCCAACTACAACAAGTTGGGAAGAGCCAACCAGAGTCAGGCTGTCACAGAAGGTCGGCTCCGATTACTCGATAAGTATTGGACCGATATACAGCAAGCATCGACTCAAGTAGAATTATATGCGACGCAGGATGATCGAGAGACGCTAGACTTTTTCTCTTCTTCCCTACTGGAGAAAGCAGAAGACAGCTACGTAGCCGCCTACGATTTCTTCCAAGAAAAACTGGCAAGCTATGTACCAGCTGGCGGGAACAACGGATCAACCAGAACCTCCGCCGCTGGACCTGCTGCCGCTGCCGTCCACATCGCTTCTGAATTCAAACTCCCAACGATAAGTGTACCCACCTTTTCTAGTATATTGACCGATTGGATTACTTTTCGCGATTTATTTACGTCGTTAATTACTTCGCGAGCTGGCTTATCCAGTGTCCAAAAGCTACATTATTTGTTGTCGGTTGTCACTGGCGATGCATCCAAGCTGATCTCGCACATTTCTTTATCCGATGCTAATTTTGACATTGCTTGGAAGATCCTCAAGGATCACTATGAGAATCAGCGAAGTATAGTTAATGCACATCTGACTAGCTTCTTTGCGATAAAACCTGTCGCTCCCAATGATGCCGTAACCGGGTTAAAACAGTTACGCGCGAGTTCTTCTGAATCAATAAATGCACTAAAGGCGTTGCAACGCCCGGTAGAGGAATGGAATGACATAGTAGTATTTTCTCTAGTTCAAAAATTCGATAAATACACTCGAAGAGAGTGGGAGGTGCACTTGGGGGATGACAGCGATTATCCAAAACTAGACAAATTGAATAAATTCTTAGACACTAGAATCAGATCCTTAGAGGCCACCGCCTCAGCCCAGCCTACCGAAAAGGCACCAGAAACATCTGGAAAGAAAGAAAATAAAACTAATTCTAAGTCGTGGCGATCTCACCACGGGACAGCAACCGACCCATGCGCATACTGCTCGGATTCCCATAAGATCGCTCAGTGTGAGAAATTCAAGGCAAAGTCTGTTTCCGAACGCCAGAAGTATGCGTGTCAAAATTATCTCTGTGGAAACTGCCTCTCCAGAGGTCATGTTATCTCCGATTGCCGCAGCACGTTCAATTGTTTTCACTGTAAACGGCGTCATCATTCGCTGCTGCATGATTACAGAAGCGATCGTGGCCAACCGACCACCCAGCCTCCTCCTACTCCAAATTCCGGCTCTTCCCTCGCTAAACCAGCGGCTCCCGCTTCCGACTTCAAGCCGACTACATCTGAACATGACAATTCGAATGCAACGCACGCGCATGTTGCAACTCAAGCCAATGTTCCGCAGCAAACGGTTTTGCTCGCCACTGCTTGGGTCCACCTCGAGTCGGAGCAAGGACGATACATACAAGCTCGTGCTTTAATCGATCCAGGATCCGATGCTAGCTTCATCTCCGAGAATCTAGCTCAATGCCTGCGACTTCGCCGCGAAACTACGAACGCTTACGTAACCGGTGTTGGCGGTCGTGCCGTAAATACCGTAAGGGCTACGGTTCCCTTGATCGTTAGTTCAGTACAAGACCCGACAAAACATAGGTTGGAACTGCAAGCCCTCGTGCTACCAAAAATAACCGCCTATGTCCCGACCAAAGTACCATTTGACATGGCACTAACCAGAGGTTTGACGTTGGCCGATCCCGAGCCCACTTCATCCTCCCCAATAGAACTCTTGTTGGGCGCGGACTTGTATGCCGGAATTATACTTGAAGGGATACGCAAGGAGGCCTCTGACCGACTGATCCTCCAAAATACCATTTTTGGATGGATCATTTCCGGAACATATTCTAATACCAACCCGCACAATCGAAATATTCATACTCATCATGCGAGCGCGCAAGATATCACTTCAGAGCTACTTAAGTTCTTCGAAACGGAAGAGGTACCGTCTCGAAAGTTGTTCACACCCGCTGAGAATCAATGCGAAAACCACTTTCAAAGCACGCATTATCGCACACCCGAAAACAAGGACGTCCATGAAAGAAGGTACGTAGTGCGCTTGCCGTTCAAGTCTAACCCTCCAATAGCGATTGGAAACACGGAAACTCGCGCTCTCGCCTCCTTTCGACATCTCGAGAAGAGATTACAACGCGACGCGGAGTTAAGCCAACAATATTCTGCTTTTCTGCTCGACTATGAAAATTCCAAACACATGACATTATTTCAGAGTGACGCAGAGAATACGCAAACCGTATACCTGCCCCACCATCCTGTCATGAAAGATAGTGTAACTACTAAGGTCCGCGTAGTATTCAATGCGTCCGCACTCTCAAGCAATGGATCATCCCTCAATGACCATTTGCTACCCGGACCGAATCTACAGCCGGAACTGATATCCGTTATTCTCAACTGGCGAATGTTCCGGTACGTCTTCATTGCCGACATCGCTCAAATGTTCCGCCAAATATTAGTAGACCCTAGAGACCGCTCGTATCAAATGATATTCTGGCGACCCTCCCCAGAGGAGGAAGTCCATCCCTACGTTCTGACTACCGTGACGTACGGCACCGCTTGTGCGCCATTTCTAGCACAACGGGTACTACTACAAGTAGCAGAAGACGAGGGATCCGATTTTCCTCTAGCCATACCGATTCTTAAACGACACCGGTACATGGACGACCTGATGTTCGGCGACGACTCTAGAGAAAAGGCAATGGCAAAACGAATTCAAGTCACGGAGTGCCTTTCCCGTGCGGGATTCCCCTTGCGAAAATGGGCCAGTAACGACCCAACGCTGCTAGCAGGGATCGATGCTGTGAACCATGGGCTCGCGCTAAGTTTACCTTTAGAAGAAGGAAGCCAGTTGAAGGTATTAGGCCTAAGCTGGCAGCCGAGTAGTGACTCGTTTCACATCGTTGCACTATCCCCGACTACGACGCTTCCGACGAAGCGACAAATCCTCTCTCTCGTCGCGCGGTGTTACGACCCATTGGGCTGGCTAGCTCCGGTGGTGGTCGGTCCCAAAATTCTAGTGCAAAGATTATGGTTTCTCAAAATTGGTTGGGATGAACCAGCTCCCGAGTCAATAGCAATTGACTGGCGACTGTTTTGTGAACAATTGCCTCGACTGAACAATATTTCTATCCCTCGCTACACAGCGAGCGATACCCCAAGCGTAGTTCAAGTTCACGGCTTTTGTGACGCGTCCGAGCGAGCGTATGCGGCAGTAGCATATTTGCTCGTTCAATCCGCTCAGTCTGAGACCAAAGTAAGTCTCATGCTTGCAAAAACGAGAGTAGCTCCCCTCAAGACATTAACGATACCCAGGCTCGAGTTGTGCGCAGCTGTATTGTTAACCAGGTGTCTCTCTATTCTTCTTGCATCCATCTCAGCCTCAATTGACTCGATCACATGTTGGAGCGACTCAAGTGTCGTGCTCTGTTGGCTCAAAAGACCTCCAGCAAGCCTCAAAGCGTTCACCGCACATCGAATCGCAGAAATCCAAACCCAGCTGCCCCAAGCAAACTGGAAGCACGTACCGTCGGAAGAAAACCCTGCGGACTGTGCATCCCGCGGTCTAACTCCCGAGGAATTAAAAGATCATCCACTATGGTGGCATGGTCCACACTGGCTAACGAGCGAACCGAGCTCCTGGCCAAATCAAGACTTCCTTGATTCAGCCTCGACCGATGTCGATGCTAAAATTACTACACATTCCCATCTTCAAACGCGTGCCCAAGGTCCAGAAAGCAATCGCTTCGAGCAACTTTCTCAAGACGTTGCTACGTGGTCTCGACTACTGCGAGTCACCGCATACGTCTTCCGATTTATCGCGCGAACTCGAAAGACTGTACCGATTCCCTCCGACCTTGTCTTGCGCGTCGAGGAGGTTCGTACGGCTGAATTCTTCTGGCTCCAACGTGCGCAGAAGGAAATATTTCCCTCAGAGCTGGCCGCTTGCGCTAGAGGATTACCGGTTCCGTTCAAAAGTAAGTTGAAAAGCTTAGACCCATACGTAGACGAAACCGGACTTATGCGCATAGGCGGCCGCTTACAACAAGCCGATCTTCCAACCGGCCAAAAGCACCCGGTAATTTTATCGAATCATCGAGTCACGCAGCTATCGATAGCGCATGCTCACCGTGTAACACTTCATGGTGGAGTACAGCTTATGCTCAGAGTTTTGCGAGAAAACTACTGGGTTCTTCGAGCGCGAAACCTCGTACGAGGCGTCTTGCATAACTGCGTTCAATGCACGCGGGAGCGAGCCGAGACTCGCACGCAATTTATGGCGAATCTGCCTAAAGCTCGGATCGTTCGATCGCGCCCGTTTTCACACAGCGGCGTAGATTACGCTGGCCCATTCCTCGTTAGAGATTCGGCCGGACGAGGTCGACTCAGTCATAAGGCGTATATCGCACTATTCGTTTGTTTGGCCACCCGAGCCATCCACCTCGAACTTGTGCATGATTATAGCTCCACTGCATTCCTAGCAGCCTTTCAGCGCTTTGCTTCCCGTCGCGGACTCCCGAGTAATATGTATTCCGACAATGGTACTACGTTTCAGGGAACCGAAAGAGAATTACGCGAAGCGTTTCGCCAAGTTCTCAAGGAAGTGGACTTTAGGAATGTCTTTGCAACAGACCAAGTGTCCTGGCAATTCTTACCCCCGGCTGCCCCACATTTCGGCGGATTGTGGGAAGCGGGGGTCAAAAGCGTGAAGCATCACCTCAAAAGAATCCTCAAAACCTCCACTCCTACCATAGAGGAGTTCACCACCCTTCTATGCAACATAGAAGCTTGCTTAAACTCTCGACCTATCGCTGCATTGAGCGATGATCCCTCGTCCTATGACGCCTTAACTCCCGGACATTTTCTAATTGGCGCGCCCTTGAAAAGTGTTCCACAACCATCGACTCTCCACCTGAAGGAGAATAGGTTGGATCGTTGGCAGGGCATGCTACGAAAGTTAGAAGAATTCTGGCAAATCTGGTCGTCAGATTACATAAATTCGCTGCAGCAGAGAATGAAGTGGCAATCGCGGGAACCTAACATTCAGGTCGGCGACCTCGTACTGCTTCGGAATGAGAATTTGCCTCCTTCTAAATGGAATCTAGCCCGTGTATTAGAGTGCTTTCCGGATCGAGAAAACCTGGTACGTTCCGTTCGAGTGAAAACGGCCAATTCGGAATATATTCGACCCATAGTGAAGCTTTGCAAGCTCCCAGTTCAGATAGAAGCTGAGTCTCAAGCGACTGAGTCGGTTGCTGCTGCCCAAACCTAAGTTAAGTTTCTACCCCGCAAGCAAACTATGCGAGATATTTACAGTTATCTATAGGTGCTATTTGTAAGTTCCTACTGTTAGTTATAAGTAATCTTAAGTTCACTCGCGAAGAGTAATCCAATCTGCAGATTATGTATCGTGGAATGTTACAAGTGATCCAATGGCCTCTGAATCTACCAATGAAAAATGTGAATATTCATAATGTAATTTAAGTACTAATATCTTAGGCTAAGTAGATGATTGCAGTCAGTCACAAAGAAATAAGATATACTGTGTTTTCTAGGCTAGTTATGAGTGCAAGGCGTTGAGCCCTACGATTAAAGACTTTGAAACCCACTGTGTTTCAACCCGGGCGGAATGTTCCGTATTGTACGCTTGAATGTGTGTATGAGCGACTGGCCGAGCCTGGAAGGCGTGTGCGTGGGTGTATGTACCTGGCTCTAGTCAGTACCAACTCAGAGTTCACCACGAACCATCGTATGACTCTAGCCATTCGGCTCTCATTATAAAGACGTAAACAAAGATTGCGTCAATACAATTTGATAATATCGGTTTAACTCGATCTAATCGGTTCAAATTTATAAGATTCCTTAGTTACTAAGTTCCTGGAAAATAAATCGTGTCGTAAAGTGTGAAACCAAATTACGTTGCAAATTAATCACCCGTCCCACACGTGCCACAAGTGCCTCCCAGTGTCCTTGTAGTACTAGAATCCGAACTATACGCTACAGTGGGGGATTCTTGTTTAGTAAGGTTGATTTGGATCAAGCTTACACTCAAGTTCAAGTGGATGAAGAAGCAGCAGAAATATTGACAATGAATACAATCAAAGGTCTTTACAAAGTCAATCGTCTACCTTTTGGAATTAGTACCGCGCCAGGAATTTTCCAGAGATTAATGGAAAATCTACTTATTCATATTCCTGGAGTAGCTGTGCTTCTGGATGACGTCTTAATCAGCGGGAAAACAGTTGAAGAACATTTTGAGCGTCTTTTTGCAGTTCTTCATCAACTAAGTTCAGCAGGCTTGAAAATTAAATTGAAAAAATGCAAATTCGCGGTAGAATCGTTGGATTTTCTCGGATTCAGGGTAGATGGACAAGGTTTACGCCCGCTTGATTCTAAGGTTGAAGCAATTAAGGCAGCACCGACTCCTACCAATGTTCCCGAACTTCAAGCTTTGCTGGGGTTAATTAATTTTTATGAACGATTTATGAAACACAAATCTACGATTTTGGAACCGCTTCATCGTCTCTTGGATAAAACAGCTAAATGGATGTGGGGTCCTGAACATTCTTTAGCTCTTCAAACGGTTAAGGATTTATTAACGAGTTCACAGGTACTCTGTCATTATGATCCATCTAAACCTCTATCTTTAGCTTGTGACGCTTCACCTTACGGAATTGGAGCAGTTCTTAGTCACACATGAGTTGAAGGTTTTGAATTTCCAATCGCTTTCGCATCAAAAACGATGTCTCAAACTGAGCGTCGCTACGCTCAAATTGACAAGGAAGCTTTGGCGATCATGTTTGGGGTTTCAAAGTTCCATCAATATATTTATGGGCGTCAAACTACCATTTTAACGGATCATAAACCCTTGATCGGGATCTTCGCACCAAATAGACCAACTCCTATTCATCTTTCACCACGGATGTTAAGATGGAGTATTATCCTA
This sequence comes from Euura lappo, assembly GCA_018257835.1. Taxonomy (NCBI): domain Eukaryota; kingdom Metazoa; phylum Arthropoda; class Insecta; order Hymenoptera; family Tenthredinidae; genus Euura; species Euura lappo. The sequence continues at coordinate 30,408 of JAEUYN010000601.1, read as the reverse complement.
ACTGGTTATCTGATTGATATCAAGTTTAGACCTGGTATTAAAAATGGAAATGCAGACTTCCTAAGTAGATTACCCTTACCAGCGGAGGAGAGTGTTTTTCCAGAACTAGGTGGTATTCTTTTTCTCTCAGAGGAATTTTCGCGTTCTCCCGTAACTGCTTCTGATATTCGAAAGGAAACAGTAACAGACTACACTCTTCGACATGTCTTCAACTGGGTACACGGAGGATGGCCTCAAGAATTGATCAGTGATTCTTTCAAACCCTATCACAATAGGAAGGATGAACTGTCAATACTCCACGGCTGTCTTCTTTGGAGTGATAGAGTTGTAGTATAAATAAAGTTACAGAAGAGAGTTTTGGAATCTCTTCATGAGGGTCATGACGGAATTGTTTATACGAAAGCTTTGGCCAGAAGTCACGTGTGGTGGCGAAATCTTAACAAAGAAGTGGAACAATTAGTTAAAACTTGCTTACTCTGTCAATCGGAGCAAAAGTTTCCGCCAAAGTCTACTGCTAAAGCTTGGCCTGTTCCAAGCCGTCCTTGGCAACGAGTTCACATGGACTATGCAGGTCCAATTGAAGGAGTAAGTTTCCTTGTAATGATTGATGCGTACTCGAAATGGCCTGTAATTAAGGTCGCACATTCAACAACTGCACAAGCCCTTATTCGCTCATCCAGAGAAGCTTTCTCGGATTTTGGAATTCCTGAAACTGTTGTTACGGACAACGGAAGAAACTTCACGTCTAAAGAGTTTGTACAATTTTTGGAGAGAAATGGAATTCAGAACCTTCGTTCTCCACCTTATCATCCGTCATCAAATGGTTTGGCAGAACGCACTGTGCAGTGGTTTAAAGATTTATTAAAGAAACACACCGTCGGAGATTGGCATTCTCGAGTAGCTAAAGTTTTGTATACTATGAGATCTTCTCCAAAAGGAAATAACAAGACACCGGCTGAACTTATGAGATTTAGATTTAGAACGGTCCTAGATAACATTCATCCACATTGTGGTGAATCGTCAACTAGCCGTCAAATTCCACCAGCACCAGCTGACGTTTCTCCGATTACTCGTTCTTTTGGGATCGGATCGAAAGTGTGGTCTAAAGATTATAGACCACAAACTCCGGCGTGGGCTTCAGCTATTGTTCTTGAAAAGGAAGGCGTACTAACAACAACAACAACAACAACAACAACAACAACAACAACAACAACAACAACAATAATAATAACAACAATAATAATAACAATAATAATAATAATAATAATAATAATAATAACAATAACAATAATAATAATAATAATAATAATAATAACAATAATAATAATAATAACAATAACAATAACAATAACAATAACAATAATAACAACAACAACAACAATAACAACAACAACAACAACAAGAACAATAACAACAACAACAACAAGAAGAACAAGAACAACAACAACAACAACAACAACAACAACAACAACAACAACAATAATAATAGTAATAGTAATCAAAAAAAAGTTTGATGAGTCCCTTGTTTTGTGAAGTTCAAATGGTTTCCGGAGGAAAAGGAAATAAAAAGGGCAGGGGACAATCGGGATGCGTGATATTACTTTTATGCACCTGCCCCATTGTTGAAGCAATCGTTGCGTTACCTTAATTAGACGTTTTCATAATTTTGAACCGGTCCCTGACGTTATCCGCACGATTATATTTACGCGCCACACCATCTCTAGGGCGCTTCGGAAATATAGCGAACGCAGCGCTACGTCTGTCTCTACGGCCAACGGGCGAAACGCCCAATATGGCCGCGACCACCAGTTGACATCGGCAATTATCATTTTATGCAGAATACCATATCCTGTCTCTATTAGTGCATAAAATAAAGAAATTTTGCAATATAAGTCTTCGGAATTCAATATAGAATTGCGCTCACCAATTCTTTTTCGCGTTCGTGACGCGTAGGCTTTGATATCAGTAAAAACAAGTGAAAACCAGGTACGGTGGGTAAAGCCTGACTCCAGCATGCTTTTAATCGCAGAAGGGACTCCAAAACCTCCGATCTAGTTTTGGAATTTACATTGAAATCTTGTGTTGTAGTTAACACGCTTGGATTTGATTCAACTATTCTTTCGTCTATCGGTATATCGATATATTCTTCGATACTTTGAATTTCGTTGTTTACTTTGATTATATTTAATAATATTACTTCGTCCTCTGACGGTTATTAGTTGCTTTATTACTTTGAGCTCAACTTTGTTGTTTGCTGATTTTTGATTTTTTATTCGCGCGATTCGAATTTTTCTTGAATTTTTGCTTTCTGATACTTGCATGTTTATTCATATGCTTTTGATTTATTTTACTTTTATTCCTCGTATTTGTTTGGCCTATGTTGGTTTCGATATTTTTATTTGTTTTATCAATTTGATTTTCTTTATTCTTCTTAATTTGACTTTCCTCGTTCATTCTTAGTTTTATTTCGCGGTTTGTTTCATTCATTTTTAATTGGTTCATTTGATTTCTTTGATTATTACTTCATTTTGATTATTTTCGTTTCGATTAAGTTGATCGTTTGTTTCAATTTCATTTTATGAATCTATTTGATTTAACAGCTCCGATTGCTCTGATTGATTAAACCGATCTGTTCGACTTACTTCGGTCATCGAAGGTTTTCGAGATTTAATTACTTCTTGTAATGTTTGGATCGGGATTTTTATTTTTATCTCTTCGTTGGACGTATCGATTGCGTAAAGATATGCTTTATTTTCTCGGTTAGTTATGAATGCGTTTCCTAAGTAAACACCGGGGCCTGCGTCTATCCGCGGCAGAAATCCTTCTGACAAATTGGTGTCTTCGAGATTAACACGCACGCTTACACGAGTTCTGGGCGGAATCGTTGTGATTCCTTCCTCTGGATGTCGACTTCCAGAGTCCTCGCGATCGTTATAAACGTTAGGTTCATATTCCGAATTTTATAAACTAGATTGTACATCTGTAAATTTATCGTCGCAGTTGCCATCCTGCGTTTCACCTGTCAGGGTCTGATCCCTGTGTTGATTAACAAATGGAATGCACGTTCCCAGATAACAGAACGTGTCTATGCAAAAAGTTCGCTACGATTGCTGCAACTGTTGCTGTTGTTTTGCTAAATATTTGCTGGGAGTGTTTTGCACGCATTCAAAATTGCAGCAAACGACTCGCAATAATTGCTGTTATTCTGCTGCAAGGGATTGACAGCAAAATATGACCGACAATTGCCATCAATATGTTAGCAGTGATAACAAATTTACCAAAGCACCAAATTAACAGCAAAAGTGCGACAAATTCTTGGCAACCCTTATACATATAATATACATACGAAAAATTAAAAAAAAATCGTATTTCTTGTAAATTATTTTTATGGGTATTGGCTATTGGATATCGATCAGCTATTGACATAATTTCGACTTTTTTCTGATATTTATATTTAAAACAATAAAATAGTGACCTCATCTATTCTGTTAATTTTAAAAAGAATTTTCGTTACGGGACACATGCCATTTAGCTGTTTCCACATATTAGAAGTAATAAAAATATCGAAAAAAATCGGCCCATCGTGATCCGTAAGTGTCACAATGATCGGGATGAAAACTAGGTTTTTTCTATTTTTTAGAAAATCCCATTTTTAGATGGGTTTGAATGATCATAAAAATGAATTGTAGCTAAAAAAATCATAAAAAAAAATTAGAAGTACCTTTTTGTACAATTACATCGAAGTATAGTAGAAAAAATTAAAAAACGAGTGAAACATAGTGAGGGAAAGTCATTGGTCGAGCGGACATAGAATGCCCCATATGATAGATGTATAAGAAAACTCGATCCAGCGATTCGAGTTTTTATTACATACAGATGGAATGTTGCAAAATAATACACTGTATAGATCTTGTTAGTTTTGAAAACATATATTTTTTTTATTGTTATGCGTTGATTAGTACGGCGCATTTTTTCTTTGAACTGCTATAAATAAATTATGCTAATATTTTGATTGTATGATAACATAGAATTCTTTCAACTTCTATACAGGAATCCATTCAATTTCATGTACCTAATTATTCTTTACAAATTTGTACGATTTCGTCACATTTCGTCAACTCTGACAAAATTTCACAAGGCTCGTGAAAAATCATATAAAATGCATAATCTCAAACAATTTTTTCATGATAAACGCAAGATATAATTCCCAGAATTTGATAGAAGTTATTATACCGGATATTCACAAACACGTTTTTCCCGTGTAACGGTTTTCTATACACATCAAAAAGGTATAGAATACGGTGAATATGCAAGCCACATGGATTTTTCGAATCAGCAGGTTTGACTGGTCAATCTACGTCTTTAGACGTGAAAATGGTACGGATAACGCATAAGTAACTCTTTTGAATTTCGTGCGCGGCATCGGAACTGGGCCCATGCATGCATGTGCGTACGTTGACGAGTTCAACAGGCATGTGCTCGCTAGTGAGAACATAAAAGAGTCGCAGTTACACAATAAATCTGTGTGCAGCAGTCACTGGTAAGCATAATACGCAATTATTATTTCTAACCAAGCATGTGCTCATTGAGATTACAATTATTACAACGAAGCATTGATAACCTGTGAGCTTATAGGTTAGGTTTATCGGGTATGTCATTCTGCTTTGTTTTCCAGATGCATTTACATATCAATGTGTCAATTGTATCAATTCAACTGAATTCGAGTTAAACTGATACAATTTGTTATCAATTATATTATCGAAACACACCAAGAACCGCGTCTCAATGGATGAGGCAGTTATATCTGTATATATATATGTATAAAGTTTGCCTTAATATTAATGTGTCTTATAAGTACGTGTTATGTTCACTGCCGCGGCAAACAATTGTGATGGAATATCTGATAATATTTAACGTGGAAATCATGAGTAGTAGCTTTTCGTACTACTGAAATCGGAAATATTTTGAAACCCTAACTCGTGATCAGTATTGTCAACTTGTACGTATTCCACACGTCATGTTATGATATTTTCATCCCACGATATTGGAATTTGCATATGGACTCGAAGTAATTATTGTATGAATACTTATTAGGTGCAGTACCTTAAGTACATCGGTGGACTTGCGATGCGTGATTCATTTAATAACTGCTTGAAGGCATGCATGACCGATAAGTGTTGCATGAGCTATACATATTGGGGAACCCCAACAACAGAGTCATTTTACGATGAGAGAATTGAAAACTATTATTGAAATAAAGATTGCGGTTATTTATTTCTACATGATTAAAGTTGTTTGGTTCTTCATTGTTCTAAATATTTTTGTCGTAAGTGTAGCTGCCAACAGACACCTCCCATTTCAACCAACACTTGCTCATCATCGAAGACAAATGAAAGAATGCATTAGGACTGCGAAGCAGAGGTACAGAAATTCTTTGAAGGAAAGAGCGGAGCCTCCGGATCCTAACAATAGAGTCCTGACGGAAAAACGAAGGTGCGCGCAACGAATATACGGTCGATTACAACGCGCTAACAGAAGAGGACGAGACGAAGTAGAAGATGAAGATCCAGATGATGAAGAAGGGGATGAGGAACAGGATTCCGGTGAAGAAGGGGATGAAGAAGAAGAAGACGTATAGATTATATAGTATAGATTACGTATTAGTGTATGTAGTGTAGTGTGATTTGTATTATTATGTATTAGATTATTAGTATAGTCAACGTATAGATTATGGCGAGTAAGAGATGAACACTTTAACCACTACAGTGGACAAGTACAGTTTCCTATTATACATGTATTTTTATAAGTGTGCAATAAAGCAAATGATGATAATCATATTTTAAATGACTGTGTGATGTATTATTATGACTCAAAAAGAGAAAAAAAAATGTACCCTGTACTAGCTCAGTAGTGAAAAAAAAAATAGAATCTTGCCACCAATTTGCCGGAATTTTGCGTTCAAAATTACAGCAAGGCTTGCTCGCATTTTGACAGTATTTTGTTGAAAATGTTTGCTGCCAATGTTTGCCGTGTTTTTTAGAGCAATAGCGGACACACCTTGTTGCAATATTGCCAGCAACAAAATTCACGCGTTGCTGTCATTTTGCCGCAAAATTTGCACGCACGTTGTTATCTGGGTTGTACCGAATTTTAAGCATTGCTCTTTGAAATCAATTTCTGCGTCGTTTTCGCGAAAGAATTCCGTTCCTATTATACCGTGTTGCTTGATCGGTAAATCTTCCGGAATTATGTGAAAATTGCTCGGTGTACCTTCTATCTCGATGGGTACTTCTCCCATGCTTGCGATACTTGCGGGCGCGATCCCGTTTAGTTTATATTTTTTATTTTCATTTATTTCGATGTCTGGATTTAAACAATTCTTTTTTATGAGGTTCAAATCGGATATCGTATCTAGCATTAGGGTGCTTGGAAATTTAAATTCGTTCGTGTCTACCCTAATTACTGGAATCGTTTTTACATGATGACCGTTGCCCTGGTGGAAATAATTTCTACGCCAAAGTACGAAAATTTCTACGATTTTCTACAGAATATTTTTACTATTTTCTACGCCAATTACTACGAACTTCTATGAACATTTCTACGAATTTCTATGAACATTTCTACGAACATTTCTACGAATTTCTATGAACATTTCTACTATTTTCTATGTCGTTGTAGGGCAATTGGAACACTGTCGTAGTTTTGGCGTAGAAGTTTTCGTACTTCTTTTCGTAAATTTTCGGTGTTTTGTGTAGAATATCGTAACATTTTATATGAAAATAATTTTTACCACAAACTACGAAAATGTATGATTATCTACGAAAACTTCTACGATTTTCCGCCTGTTTTGGAACAATTTCGTAGTATCTGCGTAGAAATTTTCGTAGAATGTAGTACTTTTCCGAAGATTTTCGTAGATTTTTCCATAGAAATTCCTGCCAGTGAAGGATTCGAACTCAGCTCACTTCCCTGGTGAAAATAATTTCTACGCCAAACTACGAAAAATACCGAAGCGTAAAAATGCGTAGAAAAACGAGGTTTTTCGTAATAATTCATAATTTTTCGTAATTTGTCGTAGTTGTTCGTAGTTTTGGAAGTAGAAAACTACGAATTTTCATGAACAATTACGAAAATCTACAGTTTTCCCACAACGGAATATCAGTTCTACGAGTATCTACGGGAATCTACGAATATCTACAAACGGAATGAAGCTGAATGTTCTTGTCTTGAGTTGTCGTAGTTTTTCGTAGTTTTGGAAGTGGAAAACTACGGATTTTCTTGAACAATTACGAAAATCTACAGTTTTCCCACAACGGAATATCAGTTCTACGAGTATCTACGGGAATCTACGAAAATCTACAAACGGAATGAAGCTGAATGTTCTTGTCTTGATTTGTCGTAGTTGTTCGTAGTTTTGGCAGTGGAAAACTACGGATTTTCATGAACAATTACAAAAATCTACAGTTTCCCGACAACGGAATATCCCTGGTAAAAATAATTTTCACGTCAAACTACAAAAACTGTCAAATCGTAGAAATGTTCAGAAAATCGGAATTGTTTGCAATTTCTCGTAATTTTTCGTAGTCTTTCGTAGTTCCGGAAGTAGAAAACTACAAAATTTCATGATTAATTATGGAAATTTACATCTTTCAAGCAACAGAATATAGTAGTAGTATATCTTTATTCTTCGGCTTGCCTTCTCGGCGACAGCCTGCCTTTTCTTACATCCTTACATATACTTTACATATCTATAATCTATTCTTACAACCTATTCCCTTTATTTCTTCTCTATTCTCTTTTCCTTATTACCTAACCTATGCCTTCTTCTCTTCACCTCCTCCTCCCTTTCTCTCTTTCCCTTCCTTGATACAATTCAAATTGACTTTTCTTACATTCTTTCCCATCCCATAACTACAATAACATAACTCATTAAATAAAACTAAAATAAAACTAAAACTAAAAATAAAAATAAAACAAAATCATAAACTCATATACAACCAAAACAAAAACAAACCCCACCCACCTCCATCCATTAATCTCCTAACTATCTCCTTCTTTACACTAATCTAACCCCATTCTAACCACAACAAACATCCCCCCCTCTCCTCTCCGTGTCTCCCCCCCTGCCTGCCAAACTTAATCCCTTTGTTTGTCTGCCGTCGTCACTGGCCTCCTCCGTCTCGTGCTATGTTTATTCTTTTCCTTCCCCTGTCTCCTCCTTCCCTTCTAGTCCCTTGTCTAGCGCGGCCAGTTTCTCTTTCAGTCTCCTCCTTTCTTCTTCCTTTCTCTTCTGTACCCAGTCCTTCTCCTCCATCCATCTGGCTTCCTTCTCTAGCCAGCGTTGCCACTTTCCCTCCACACATATCCAGCATCTATCTATCTGGATCCTCGCTTCCTTGTTTACCGCCCTCTCGTAATCCGCCCTTCTTTCCAGTATTTGTTTCGTCTTCCTCTCTCTAAACGTCTTCTCCCCGCTCACCCTTAGCCCCCACTTTCCTCTGATTTTTTCTCCTCTTTCCAGCATGGCTCTCTTTTCTTCCTCTCTGTCCAACTTATAAAACCATCTGGTTATCCCGTCTTTCCCTTTTCTTTCTCCTAGTTTTTCCTCCTTTATCCCTCTCACCGTCTCCTCCTTCAGCATCTCTATTACTTTCTCCTTCGTCGTCTCTTTTGCCCATGCCGATATCACCAGCGTCTTCGCGCGCCCTTCTCTCTCCATCATTTCTTCTTCCCACTGCTCCTCCGACAATTCCTTTACTCCTTTCACCTCCTCTTCCAGTCTTTTTTCGGCTGCTTTTCTTGCCTCTTCCTCATTTCCGGCTCCCCCTTCTTCCATTTTCCTCACTTTCCGTTCCAGGTCCTCCATTCTCCCCTTTAGCTCCTTCTTTTCTTTCTCCCAGGCCTCCCTCTCTGCTTTCCACGTTGCCTCCAGGATCCTCAACCTCGCCAGCCTTTCACTCAACTTATCCGCCGTCTTTTTCAGTACCTCCCCGTATTTTTCCGCCTGTAGTAACTCCTTCTCCATTTCCATTTTCCCTCTCTCTTTTCTCGTCCCGCTGTAACTTGTCTATCGCTCCTTGCTCGGTTAGCGGCTTGGCTTCAACTGTTGCTTCGACGCCTCGGCTCCTCTGCTCTCGCCTACCTGTTCTGTCTCCCCACCCCTGTACCTGTCGACCGTCCGAGCTGCCCCGTGAGGGGTCGACCCCGCGGCTCACGCCGGCAGCCCGCCCTCCCCTTGCCCCTGCATCACCAAGCGTCTCAGCTGCGCCTCTTTCCTCTCTCTCTCTAGCGCTATGCCCCACTCTGCTCCTCTCCCGCTTTCTCCTAGCAGGCTTTCCATTCCCTCGTTCCACCTCAGGCTTCCCGTGCACCGTAGCGTTAAATGCTCCAACGATTCTTCTTCCTCCCCGCAGATTCTGCATTTCCTCTCTTCCTCCCCTAGCCAGTATTTGCTTCCTCTCTCTTCATTTCCGCATCTCAGCCTTGCCACCGTTTTCACCCTTTTGTCCCTTCTCCTTTCGACTTTTCTTATGTATTCCGGTACCCTTGCCTCTGTCATTATGTTTTTGTATCTTGGTGTGCTTCTCGATTCCTGGATTTCCGTTCTTCTCTCCTGGTTTTGAATTTCCCGATCTCTTTTTTCCATCTGATCCCTCGTCCCTCTAGCGTACCTTCTTTCCATCTCTATCCATGCCGAGCTGACTCCACACCTGTTGAGGTATGCCTCCCTTTCCTCTGCCCATTTCGTCTTTTCTTTCCTCCTCTCATCTCTTTTTATGTCTCTCCAGCATTCTCTTAGTAGCTTCTTTGGTTGGTCTCTGTTTATCTTTTCCTCAAATCCAATTGCTCTCCCTCCTGTTACCACTCCTAGCTTGTCTCTCTTGAGTTCTTCCCTCACCACGTATCCTGGAGTCGTTCTTTCCAGCCCTAGGATCCACTTCATATATTTTTCCTGTACTCTTTCTATCTCTGCCCTTTCTCTCCATCCCCATATTTCCACTCCGTAGGTCAGGATGCTCCTTATTATTGCATCAAACAATTTTAGCCTCCATCTTATATCCCCTGCGAAGTTCCTTTCCCCTATACTCCATATTTTCCCCACTGCGAGATTCGCCTTTCTCACTCTCTCTTTTACATGTTCTTCCTGTCCTCCGTTTCTTTTGAATCTATATCCCAGATAATCCATCACCCTTGCTTCCTCCAACCTTCTGCTTCCCCATTTCCACTCTATTTCTCTCCTTCTTCCTCCCCCCTTGCTGCACACCATAACTTTGGTTTTCTCTGTATTCACTACCAGTCTCTTCTTCTCAAAATACTTTTCCCCTCTTTTTATCATTTCCTTCATGTCTTCCTGCGTTTCCGCCATGAATACGATATCATCTGCGTATCCTAGCGTCCATATCTTCTCATTTCCTATTACTACGCCTCCGTCCTGCCCTCTCTTCATCACCTCCTCTAGATCCGCTATATATATATTGAATAGCGTGGGGCTTAACGGGCATCCCTGCCTTACCCCTTTATCCACCCAGAAACCTTCCGACAATGTTTCCCCTATCTTCACCCTGCACCTTGTCTCCGTATATATCTCCTTCACTTTCTCTATCAAATCTCCGCTAACCTCTCTTTCTTCCATGGCCTTCCACATCACCTCCCTGTCCAATTTGTCGAACGCCGCTTTCAGGTCTATGAATACCAAAAACACCTTCCCCTTTGGCCTCGCAATCCTCCTCTGTATCACTTGGTTCAATATATATATATTATCTATCGTCCCTCTCCCTTTCCTGAAGCCGGCCTGCGTCTCGCCGAAGGATCCTTTCTCTTCCATTTCTTCTATTATCCTCTTGTTTATAATCGCCGTATATATCTTATATGCTGTACAGGTGAGTGTTACCCCCCTGTAGTTCTTCGCCTCGTCTTTGTCCCCTCTCTTATATATCGGCACTATTACCCCGTCCCTCCACTCCTGTGGGTACCCTCCCCCTCCCCATATCTTCTTTATTACCTCCCACAGCTTGTCGCACACCTTCTCCCCCCCGTATATCCAGGCTTCATTCCTAATCCCATCCCCTCCCGGTGCTTTCCTCTCCTTGAACTTCTTTATTTGTTCTTCCACCTCCGCTCTCGTCACTTGACTTCTTCCCTGTTCTTCCCTCCTTTCTATGTTTTCCTCACCTGCCGGTTTTCCTCTAGTCCCCCCTAGGCTTTCTATAAAGAAATCCAGCCATTCCTCCTCCTTTATCCTCTCGCTCACCCCTACTCTCTTTTTCCTGTACTTATTCACGTACTCCCACGCCTCCGCTTCCGAGCTTATCGCTTCCAGCTTCTGTTCTTCTTCTCTCTTCCATTCTTTTCTCTTGCTTTCGCACTTCTCGTTATATTCCTTTCTCTTCCTCCTTGCCTCCTCGTACCCTTCCTCCGTGTGTTCCCTCCTTGCCCTCCTCCATACTTTCCTTAGTTCTTTCTTGTCCCTCCTGCACTCTTTGTCCCACCATTCTTTCTTCCCTGTTTTCCATTCTGTCTTTCTTGTGCCCGTTACCGTTGCCCCCTTTATCACTCTGCTTAGATCCTCCCAGCTACCCTCTGCCCCCCACTCAGCCTCCTCGATCCTCCTCTTGAACTCCTCTCTCTCTCTCTCCCCCCATAGCTGCACCTGTTTTGTTTTTTCCTCTTCTGTTTTCTTCCTTCCCTCCCCTGCCGTTTTCACTGTAATCGGTTGGTGGTCCGACTCCGTTCTATCTTCCACCCTGAATTCCTGAACGTCCTCCCATGCCAACTCATTTACCAGTGCGTAATCTATGACCGTCCTATGTGCTCCCTTTATGTACGTGAATGCCCCCTCTTCGTCCCCCCTAACATTGCCGTTCAGGATCGTCCATCCATTCTCCGCTGCCGTCTCTATTAGCGCTTCGCCTTCCGTGTTTTTCTCCCTGTCTTTCGTCCCCCTCGCTCCTTCCTCTCCCTCCTCTACTCCTCTGCTCCCTTCTTCTCCTGTCCTCGCGTTGAAATCGCCCCCGATGCACAGCTTTTTGCACCTTCCTTCTTCCTCCACCTGGTTTGCCAGTTCTTCCAGCTTCTCTTTCTTCCCTCCTTTGTTGTATACTGTCACAACCGTCCATTTTTCCTTCCCCACCCTTATGTTCCTCCTCACTATTCCCTCTTTTTCTTCTTCTTCCCTCTCTTCGTCTTTTATTTCGTCCCTTACTCCTGTCAATATCCCCCCCATTGCCCTTCCTTTCACCGCCTCTCTCGTTGCCGCTTGGTGTTTCCATGTCCACCCCTTCGGTAGTCTTCTCTCCCAGCTGTCCCATTCTCTTTCTTCTATCCAGGTTTCCGTCAATCCCACCACGTCGAATCCTTCCACAAATTCCCAAAAGTCTTCGTCCTTGCTCCTGCATCCTGCTACATTCCAGAATAGCATCCTTACTGCGCCCCCTCCCCTTCCCCCTGCCTCGTCTGACTTCCCTCGACTTCGTCCGGTCCTATTGTCTCGGACCGATCGCACCAGTCATGTCTCCTTCCGTCGATCCACATCCTCTGATAGCCCGTTGCTGTTTTGTGTCCCCTTTTCTCCAGCTCCTTCGCTCTCTCCCTTATCGCTTTCTGGATTCTTCTTTCCTTTTGTGTCAGATCGTCGTCTATATATATGTTTCTCCGTCCCAGGTTCTTCTTCCCTTTCATCACTCTCCTCTTCTCCTCCCATGTCTTTATTTTCATTACTACCAACCCCCCTTTTTCTCCTTCTATCACGTGCGACTCTTCCACTTCCACCGGCCCCCCTGCTGCAATGGTCAGTGCACTGATTGCTAACTCCAACTTATTTGTCGCTTCATCTATATCTTTCCCCCTTACCACCACGTTCTTCTTCCTTTTCTGTCTCTCCTGTTTCTCCATTTCCTCGTCCATTCTTCCTATCCTCCTTTCTATCATTCTCACTCTTCTTTCTGCTTGGTTTCCCTCGTTCTCTTTCATCTTCTCTTCCACTTCCTCTTCCCATCTCCTTCTCTTTTCTTCTTCCTCCCGCTCCTTTTCCCCGTGTTTCTTAATTTTCGTTTCCATCTTCTCCTCCATGTTCCTCTCCCACTCTCTTCTTATCCTGTTTTCTCTCTCCGTCCATTCCTCTTTTTCTTTTTCCAGTCTCCTTATCCTCTCCTCCATTTCCGCTTTTTCTCTCCTCCACGCTTCGTTGGACTCTTCTAGCCTTTTCGCTAGTCCCGCCACCTCTCTGTTGGTTTCTTTTCCATTCTCCTCTATTCTTTTCATGTTCTTTTCCTGTGCCTCGAAGTTGAACGTCATTACCCCTATCATGTCGTTTAACTTCCTGCCTATGCTTTCCAGCGATTCCCCTTCTTTTCCTCCATCTTTCTCATCCCCTCCCTTTGCTTCCTTTTCTCCCTCCTTTCTTTTCTCCCTGGGTGACTTTGACTTGTTCGGTCTCTTGCCTCCCTTCCTCCCTATCTCCTCCCACTCCTCTGTTTCCTCCTCGTCTCCCCCGTCCGATCTCGACCTTTTTTTGTCTATTGATCCCCCGTCTGTCTCGTTCCCCTCCTCTTCCTTTTCTTCTTCTGCCTTGTCCCCTTTATTTTCACCCTTTTTATTCACCAGAAATTTTCCTATCGCTGGAGATATCCTCGCCCCCTCTCTCTCCAGCACCTGTGCCGTGGTCGGTCTGCCCAGTACGCCTTTGAATTCCCCAGTGCGCTGGTCCTTGTCTCCCGCTCCGACTTGCTGGTTTGAATCGTTCCCGCTCATACTTCCCCTGGCCCTCTCCTTCCCCCTTCCCTGGTCGTCGTCTCGCATCACTGGCATCGCTCTTGTCCACACTGATCTTGACTAGCGTGGTGTCTAGCTCCGCCGTCTTCGCGCGTGCGCGGCCTTCTGCGCTACCTAACCTCACTTGCCACTCACCCTTTTCTGCTCCTTATTCCCACCTCTATTCACTCCCCCGTTTTTCTTTCCAGTCCCAGTCCTTTTCCGCTTGCACTTTTCCACACCCTTGCCACCTCTAAGCCTCCACCTCACTCCCCTTCACTGACACTTTTCGATACTTCGCGGCGTTCTTGACTTATCAGCCGTCTTGTTCGCGCAACCGGAAAAGCCTCCAAGCAACAGAATATATTTACTACAAATATCTACGCAAGTTTACGAAAATCTACGACCATGATCAACCCGAAAAAATTTTCGTAGATTTTACGGAATATGGTAGATAAGAATTGCACAAACTATGAATATCTACGAACATTTACAGAAATTTACGACTGAAATGTATGAGAATCTTTTTACGTAGATCGCAAGTATAAAACTACAAAAAATTACGATAATTTAGAATTTTCTACAACAAAAGTGAAAAGTCTAATTGCCGGAAGGATTTGATTAAACTTTGGCGATTGTTTGTCGAATAGTACGAATTTCTACGCAAAATTACTATAATGTATGATTTTCTACGAAAAGCTGGCAGAATATGAAGCTTAACGTGACAAAGCTTTTCAAATATTCAGTTGAAGTTCCATGTCAGTCACTAACTTCATGTTGCCAGAAAATGTCAAGTTCTGCAAGGAGATGCTGGGGATCACCGAGGTTAAGCAACATCGGACGCGGTCAGTACTTGGATGGGTGGCCCCTAAAAGTGAGCTAGGTTCAAATCCTTCTGGGGGGTAAATTTTTTTTTTTTTTTTTTAATTTTAAATTCAATAATTCCATCAACGTTGAGTAGATTTTTTCTAAAAATAGGTCGAATTACTATGAAATCGCTTCGTTTATTAAATTGCGGTACGGGTAGGATCCAGGTACAATCCCGAAACTGGCTTCTACAACTATCTACGAAAAAACTACGAGGAACTACGATAAACTATGAATACCTAGAAACGACAATTCATATAGACATCGAATTTCATTCTACAACTATCTACGAAAAACTACTACTCTGTACAAAATCTGGCGTAAAAATAAACTACGAAAAGTCCGAAATCCGATACTTTTTCGTAGATTCTTTTCGTAGTTTGGCGTAGAAATTATTTTCACCAGGGTTCTCCGGGCCACCCATCCAAGTACTGACCGCGTCCAAACGTGCTTAACCTCGTTGATCACCAGAGTTACGGTATTCAGGTCACTCCGTTTCATCTTTAAGATTTTAATACTTTCTGGCAATATCAGGTTAGCGACTGACATGCATGGAACTTCAAAACTTTTTCGTGTTAGTCAAGTTTCATCTTCCAGCAGCTTTTCGATGAAAATGATACATTATCGTAATTCGACGTAAAAGATCGTACTATTGCACGGAGATGGCGAATGAGTGTGATACCCTTTTTTTTCGCTATCGGGCTTTTCACTTCTGTAGCGGAAAACTGTAAATTAACAGAGTTTTTCGGAGAATACTAACGATTCTCCACGAAAGAACATTCCGCCTCATTCCATTTGTAGATTTTCGAACAGTGTCGTGGTTATTCGTAGAACTGATATTCCGTTGCTTGTGGAAAGTAGAATTTCGAAAATTCTCGTAAAAATTAGTAATTTTCTACTGCTAAAATCGTAGTCTTCAAACCAATAGAATATCAGTTCTACGAATATCTACGACGATCGACAATCGATGTAAAGCTGAATAATTTTTCGTAGTCTTGGAAGTGAAAAACTACGGATAATCATACAAAAATACCAAATCTACAGTCTTCAAGTAACGGAAGTATCATATCTACGAATATCCAAGGAAAAATACGGAAAACTACACGGAATTTTGAATTAGTACGAAAATCACGATTTTCTGCACATTTTTAGGCTTGAATTTGATCGTAGTTTGACGTAGAAGTTTTATTATTTTGAGTACAATTTATTTTCAGATAAAATTGTACGACATCCTATGAGACTCAACGAGCTTGGATATTGTTATTTTGAATTGAATATTTTTTATTTTTACGACTGCTCCGAAATTCGAAAATAATTGGAGTTCGTTGCAGAACCGTACGAAATTGTACAACATGCTATGAAATTCTACGAGCTTGAATTTTCGTATTTTGAATTAAATATTTTTTTCTTTATACTTCTTCATATTTCTTGAAAAATCGGGAATAATCGGAGTTTCTTGTAGAATGGTACGCAATTATACAACATTCTACGAAATTTCAAAAGATGGTGTCGAAAATGGAAGATATTCTCACGAAAAACGACGTTTATTTTCATAATTTGTCATAGAACTTTGTAGTTTTGTACGAAAGTTTACGCTAATGTAGGCAACAAACAGTTGACGTTCGTTCGAGTCATAAATGTCATACTTTGTTCGTACTTTTCCGTGGATATTGGTAAAATTCACGTAGATTCTACGAATATCTACGAGAATCGACGCGAAATAAAAGGTGGTGTCGAAAATGAAAGATATTCTCATGAAAAAAGACATTGATTTTCATAATTTGTTATAGAAGTTCGTAGTTTTGTACGAAAGTTCACGAAAGTTTACGAAATTTCACGTCAAAAAAAATTCTACCTCATCGGGCCGTAGATTTCATTTATTCAAATACACAACTGTAGATTTTCGTTGTTTTTCGTCAATAGTTGTATTTCAGAAAGATGTAGTTGATTTGCATTCGTTAACTGAAATAGTTTGTCATTAGAAATCGGAAAGTTGCATTCAGTTTTTTAGAAATTCGTACTTCCTTATGAAAGTCTATGACATTCTGCGAAAAAAAAATTCCATGATCGACTTATAATGTTTTTAAAGTTGTTTATTAAGAATTGTAAATTATCGTCATAGATTGTAGAGATCCGTATTTTTCTACGCAAAAAATACCTCTTTTCTGCGATCTTCTACCGATTTCGACGAATTTCGGAATTTGTTAACCATTTTTCACATTGTTTAACTAATTTCTACGATTTTCTACATTTTTCACTTTTGTCGTACTTTGGCGTAGAAATTATTTCCACCAGGGATATCAACACAATGTTCAGAGCACAGTCTTCATCACACAAAACTTGGAAGAATAGACTAACAATTAATTCTTATTTGGCGTTGTAATTTCGAATATATCTTTCAACACAGCGATTTGTATCGGAAATTCCAAGAAAAACAATGAAAAACTAACGGAATCTGCTTCAGTAGTTTTCTTGATATCATTGAATTACGGTCAGGTATCATATGATTTATTTATTTATTTATCAAAGCTACGCAATCGAATTTGTTAATAACAAACTATAGGAAAACTGTGATCTGTACAAAAAAGTAGGTTAGGAACTTTGCTTATACTCCAACTCTGTACTAGGTTACTACCAGCGTCTCAGCACCCATGGCAGCTGGCGAAAACACACTTGGATTCGCTAAGGACCTTACCCCCACCATGGAAGTTTCCGGACCTGTGTATACGACCGTGATGTGAACGTAGGAAAATATTCTCATCGGAACGAAGAATGACCGGAACGTCTCTGATTGGCTCTTCGGAAACTCCCTAGATTCTGATTCCGTTCCGGTCCGGTGAATTCAGGCCCATGTGAATGCAGCCTCATTGTCAGTCAGTGGGAGTTTAGAATTGTACCAAACTTGGGATCCCATGGTTTTTGGTGTCGCTGAATACGAATCTGATATTGAAAATTGCAAAAACAAGATGGCGGCCAAGATATTGCGACACGATTATTATAATCATAGAAATACTGGTTGAAAATGGCTGAAAGCCGGTTGGGATACGTTTTTGGGGTCTCTGAGTAAGAATCTGATATTGCAATTACCAAAAAAAAACAAAATGGTATCCGGATGGCATTGTAATCTGCCCGCTAAAAGGGTGTATCCGCTACCGTTCCGCAACGACAATGTGATAGTGAAGAAAAATCACTTTTTTGTACTTATCAAAATATAATTCAAGACTAGATTTTTTTCTGTATATTCTTCGTGATTATAAGTATGTAACAAGCAGAGCAAGTCACAGCATATTTATATGGGGTTCATCCCGTATAAAGATACAGAAGTATACCGAAGGTTTATTTAGTGATAAGTAACAACAGAGTATCTTGCGTAGAACAGAGTGATTAAGGTCCCTACTAAAAAACATATTGTAAAATATTACACGAAAAAGTACATAATGAATTTTATAAATTTATGACTGGATTCATGATATGGATTATCATGTAAATTAAGAATATTGTAGATTATTATATACTTCATCACATGATTTTTGTTCTGACCATTATGTTGTACAAATACACATAATTTATTATCTAATTTACTGTGTGAGATTTTACATGAGTTTTAGCTTTACGAGATTCAACTTCTTTGAAGAAACTGGAAATCAATTACAATCATATCAAAGCTTATGAAGCTAAAACTTGGTTATATTGCTATGAAGTACCGTAGTTCAAGCGGTAGCGTCACTGCTTACAAATTCGAAGTACGACGGTTCGATCCCGACTCAGGGATCCCTTTTTTTACTTTTTCTGTCGTAAAATCTGATCATGTAAAACCTAATACGATAATTTGGGTAATAAATGATGTGTATTTGTACAACCTAATGGTTAGAACAAAAATCATATGATAAAGTACATGATAATTCGTATCAGGAATCCAATCATAACTTTATAAAATTTATCACGTAATTTATTATGTACTTTTTCATGTAATATTTTACAGGATCTTTTTCAGTAGGGGTGTTTTTATTATTATTTTAGCATTGAAAATGCTCCTATTTTCGGGGTAATAGTGACGACAGATACAAATATATCGGAACAAAATGCACTAAGAACGAGAAAACAGGTGATATTTTCAATGCCTTCAGAGGCTTGCGTTACACACAAGATCTGTCGATTTTTTATTCATTATCAGATATGAAATCCGTGAAACCCATTGATCACTTGAAACCAGGTTCACTCGTATTCACGTTTGTTGAAATTGTTACTCATTTCTAAAATCTCACGACGATACAAAAAAGTAATAATTTTTCATGTTCTAAGATGACTACAGTTTGTCGCAGGATGTTGAATGTTCACTTGGATTCTAATCACTTGGAGCATATTGTGAACCGAGGATCAACGAAGGGATTGTTATCTATGAACTTGACTACAGTAAATGACGATCATCAACCTGCTGGGCGTCCGTCCGTCGAACCAGAGGACGATAAATTCGATTCAGTTGACATTGGAATTGTCGCTAGATCAATTAAATGCATTCAAGCAAGTAACCGCATCGCACATTTTTTCTGTTAAAAATTATACGAAAAAACATCGATTCATGCCGTTAACTATTAGCAATAAATTTGACAGATGACTGATGACAGATTCATTCACCCTGTTTCGACAGTTTCAATCATTTTTTGAATCTCAACAGAACGCATGCATGAAATATTTTCAATTTTTTTTTTTTTTTAATAAGTGCCACTGTTATGACAATTATATATTTACTGTTACTGATTACTGTTATATAATTATATAGATAAATAGATAGGATAGGAAAGGACCTTTCCAGATATCTTTAATTGTTTTGTGTTTCGCTACACAGACCTTGATTAGTTAATTTATTAGTTACTCTTCGTGCTGCTCTTTTTATTGTCCTTTGATTTTATGAACTAAACACCCTTCAAACCCTACCTTTTTTGCCTGTCTTTTTTCATGTCACTTATTTTTCACCACAGATGATGATGGAATGAAAGAAACCTGAAATCTACATTCCAGTGACCATTGATTCCAGCGATACTTACGATGAGCAGAATTTGTCGAACGGTGGCCATATTGAAGTCATTCAGTTTTCCAGAGTGATTGGTGATAATACAGTGATTTTGATAACAAATGAAAATGGATTGAGATGACAAATTGATCCTACACATAATAATTATGCTGTGTCAACTTAATTGATGAAAAAAAACCTATTTCCCAATTGTGAAGGCATTTGTATTGTACCCACGATGCAGAAACAACCAATAAGATAAAACAAACGCTTTAATAATGATCTGAAAGTTGGTTTCAGAAGCTGTAATTGTGAGCTAGTACAAAGTAAGTATCACATTGCGAATATGGTGTGAGGTTTTGTAAATTGAAATAATTTATTTATTTATTTTTTCTTATTTATATTTTAATATTCTGATATTTTATCTAAATCGTTGCTAGGATTTTCCTAATTGAAATAAATATAGTCAATCAACAGGTTATTAAGGAAAAAACGAGCGAATTTATGTTTATTGTAATCATTTTTGGTGTAAAAGGCAATGTGTATATAATTTGAATCAATATAAAATTGTAAAGAAATAAAATTGTAAATACGAAAAAAACTTTTTCTTCTCAAATTTTCACAAATTTCTCATAAACATTAATTATTCATGCATTCATTCATTCATTCATTCACTCATCCATTCTACTTGTAAATATAAAAATCGAATCAATTTATTTGTAAATATAAAAAAAATAGAAAATTTCTCTAGTTAATATCGTAAATCAGTCTTTGGCAATTTAAGAGCGACGCTTTTGTTTTTAATAATTAAAATAGTCCTTGGGAAGAATTAACCAGTCTTAATATTATTCGTTTTGTTTATCAATATATGAAAACTTATCTCAAATTGGTAATAGAGTTATCCTCGTGGAAGATTGGTGATTTATTGAGGTTACGTAGTCTGATGTCCAACACGTTGTTGAATTCCCATTCCTCCTTCGTTGATTCAAATCTTCCTCCACGTTGATCGATATCGTATAGTTCAAATTATTGGCGATATTATAAACGTTGATTTCAAGCTCCTAGGCTTAGGATTGCTTGATTTACGATGGATGTCGATTTGGTGAGTTTACTCTCGAAATGGTGGTTGATTTGGCGAGTTCTCTCTCTTCGTAGATAACGATGCGATTTTATGAGTTTACTCTCGACGTTGTTTCAATAATCGATGTTATAAGTTTTCCAACATTATTGACGATGATATGAACTGTTAATTGATTGATATTGGTTTACGATTGTTTGATTATAAATTCATTCTTATCAAAATTTTAATAACACGTCTGCTCTGTCCAACGGTCTTCCCAAGAGAGAGATTGCTTTCTTCTCTTCCGGCTTCATAGTGCTAGCCTACGCTAGTCAATTCACACGTCACTCATAGTCAAATTATGTTTACGTTTAGCGCGCTCAATTCAAACTGTCTGTATCGTCACAACTACCCTCCTTTTTTTATGAGGTTTATCACAAGCTCGTAAAAAACTGTCACTTTTTATCACTTTGTTTTTTCATAAAAATTCAATCATTCACACTCAGTCATTCTGCATACCATTAAAATTAATTTGTATAAAGTCACTTATGTCTAATCATTTTACAATTCGTCCAATTTTCTTTTCCTATTCAATCATTTTGCATATCATTAAATTTAATTTGTACAAGGTCAATTATACCTAATCATTTTACAATTCGTCAAAAATATTTTATAACATCATACTTTCGGAGCGATGAAGGAACAATCGAACAGTTACGCTGGCTAATTTATTATACAGCGTAGATTAACTCGTCAATTGCTAGGTAGATTGGTAATATTGACGTAGCATGGTTCGATTGTATGTACCTTTCACCTTGGTTTCATCATCAATATCAACTAAAACATAAGCATTTATTCCTATCACTTTAGATATTTTATATGGACCTTGAAAAAGATGGAAAAATTTTTGAGTCACTTTATCAAGTGCGCTAGATTGCATGGGTACTCGTATTAACACTAAATCATTTACTTTAAGTTCAATTTTCGATTTACTTTTTTGATGTGTGCAACGTCTATTAAAGTTTTTTACTAATCTTTCTCTGGCCAATTCTATTCGAGTATTTCTATCTATAGTTATTGATTCTGGAAATTTTATTATCTGTTGAATTTTATCTATATGATTTTCATTAAATTGAAGTTGATGTGGAGTAAATCCTGTACTTTGGTGGATAGTAACATTTATAATTTTCTCTATTGTTGGTATAAATTTAGCCCATTTGGTGTGTTGGTCTGCACAATAAACTCTAAATAACTTTCCAAGCTCTCGCATTACTCTTTCGGTGGGATTTGACTGCGGATGTCTTATCGATGAATAACAAACTTTGATATTTAGTTGTTGTAATCCACTTTTCCATTTCTCAGCTGTAAATTGAGTTCCATTATCTGAGAGTATACGGTTTGGCTTTCCAAATTTTGGTATAAAATGATCTACAATTTTCTTCAAACTCATCTGTGCTGTAGCTTTTTTCATCGGATATAGAGTAACATATTTTGAGAATGCATCTAAAACAACCAAAATGTACTGTACTCCCCCAATTGATCGAGGTAGAGGTCCATAAAAATCAACTGTAACTAAATCTCCAGGTTTGTCTGATTTTACCATCTGATATTCTCCTTCCATGTTGTAATTCAAATGTTTTACGCGCTGACACAGATCACAAGTCACCACGTAGTGTTTTACTTCTTTTGACATCTTTTTCCAATAATAATACTCTTTTAAATAATGAAGTGTTTTGTACACACCGATGTGTCCTAAGTTGTTATGTACTAAACTGATCAATTCTTTAGTCAAACTATCGGGGACGGCAATTTTCCATTTTTTGTCAGTTTTGTTGTTAATGAACAATACGTCATGGTATATTTTATAACTATTGTTAACGTCATTTTGATTATTCAAATCAAACTTAGTTCTCAAAAATGGATCTTCCCGTTGTATTTTTCCGATTTGTTTTACAAGGGGAAGCTAGATGCGAGGGGTGACCGATTCGGAACATCTTTCGCCCACATGTAGGGTGCACCTAGGGGTGTACCAGGTCCAAGTAATATGGCGCGCTTCTCAGCCGTTTTCGAGATAGAAAAAATCGAGAATTTTCGAGCAGTCATATACTATTTGCGTACGACCGAGTACCACGAGCGCGTAGCGTAGTCAGCAACGTCTCCGCTTCGTAAACGCTGGATCGCCGGATCGAATCCCGGTGTCGACACTTTTTTTTTCTTTTTTTTTTTCAAATATTTCATTTCTACGGCAGCTGCTATGCGAATAACTTATTATTTCGATGAATTAATGTATATATTTTTTTTATTGTGGATTATTATGTAGGAATAAGGAATAACGAGGTGCTGGTATTGAGGTGGAAGGTAGGCAAAGAATCGTGACGAATAAATCCATGTGTTACCAAAGAAAAATCAAACTTTTTATTGGCGTTTCATTCATTATCAATAGTGCAAGAACTAGGGTGGTACTTATCGTAGAAACACGGAAAGCAATAATTATTTCGGCATCGAGCGCACTGGAATGGAATAGAATAAGAGAAAAGATAATAAGTTATTCGCATAGCAGCTGCCGTAGAAATGAAATATTTGAAAAAAAAAAGAAAAAAAAAGTGTCGACACCGGGATTCGATCCGGCGATCCAGCGTTTACGAAGCGGAGACGTTGCTGACTACGCTACGCGCTCGTGGTACTCGGTCGTACGCAAATAGTATATGACTGCTCGAAAATTCTCGATTTTTTCTATCTCGAAAACGGCTGAGAAGCGCGCCATATTACTTGGACCTGGTACACCCCTAGGTGCACCCTACATGTGGGCGAAAGATGTTCCGAATCGGTCACCCCTCGCATCTAGCTTCCCCTTGTTAGTTGATAAGGTATACCAATATCTACAGTTAAAGATTGAATCAGCTGTTCGTTCAAATTGTCATTATTCAAAAGTTCTGGTGTTAAAAATGAAGTTAATAGTGCAATTATTCTGTCATTAGATGTTTCTTCGTGAAATTTTCCATCAGGGTTACGACTAAAGAAATCTGCAACTATATTGTCCCTTCCTCGACAATAACTAACTTTAAAACAATATTCTTGAAGTAATAGACTCCATCTTATCAACCGTGCATTCAAGAATGGACTTTGTTTTAAAAATATCAAGCCTTTATGATCAGTTATTATTTCAAATTCATGGCCAATGAGATAATACCTAAATTTTATAATCGAATAAACAATGGCAAGAAGTTCTTTTTCTGTTGTAGTGTAGTTACTTTCGCAACTCGATAAACATCTACTAACTAATCCAAGAAGACAGTGTTCGTTTTGGTCATTGATTTGATATAAAATTCCAGAAATTCCTTTGTCGCTAGCATCCGTTTGTAATTTAATTGGACGGTTTGGAATGAAATGATGAAGGATGACACTATCAACGAAATTATTTTTAAAATCAACAAAAGCTTTCGAATGTTTTTCTGTCCAATTCCAAATTACATCATCTTTCAAAAGTTCTCGAAACGGTTCTACGTACGTTGCATATTTCACAGCAAATTGTCTATAATAGTTACAAGTACCAAAAAATTGTTGTAACTGTAATTTATTTTCAGGTTCAGCAAAATTTCGAATTATTCTTAACTTTTCTGGGTCAGGTGACACACCTTCTGTTGACAATATGAATCCAAGAAACGGTAAAGATTTTCTAAAAAATACTGATTTGCTCAACCGGAGAGTGAAATTGTAATATTTTAATCTAATAAAAATCAAATCCAAATGTTCTAGATGTTGTTGGAAACTATTTGAAGCTACTAGTAAATCGTCTACATATGGTGTTAAAAACGTCGTAAAATCGTTATTAAATGCTAAATTCAAAGCTCGAATGAAACCTGAACCGGCAGTTTTTAGACCAAAAGGTACTCGACAAAATTGATAAAGGGTTGAATTATGTAAGAAAGCAGTATATGGTCTAGATTCTTTTTCCAAAGGGATCTGCCAATATCCATGCGTTAGGTCGACACTAGAAAAATATTCAACTCCAAAATACTTTTGTAAAATTTCTGCGATCAGAGGTGGTGATTCATTGTCTGATTCGATTATGTCATTCAAAAAACGAGCATCTAAACAAATACGTACACGGTTTTCCTTCTTCTTTACGATTCGAAGTGGATTACAATAAGGACTAATCGATCTCTCGATAATTCCTGCCTCTAACATTTCCTCTATTGCCAAATCTACAGGTTCTTTCAATGCTATCGGTACCGGATACGATCTACGAATAAATGGCTTATCGTTCATTAGTCTTATTTTGTGTTCATATATATTGGTACATCCTGGTTTTTCCGAGAAAAGTTCTTTATGTTTTAAAAGTAAATTGACTATCGCTTTCTTCTCGTCAACATTCCCTACCGTAAGTTGCGACGCGATCATTCGTAGGTCTTTGAAAAAATTATGGTCTTCCGCCGTCTGATTCAAATTACATTGCACTGGAGGTTCAACGCTAGATCTTGTTGCCGTTTGATTCTGTAAACACCCTCCTAAATCCTCAACAGTACCCAGCTTATCATCAGTAACTACACAATGAATATCTGAGTCATCATTGGGATTTTGTTTACCAGAAGTTAAGTTACACAAAGTTACGTTAATTTCACAAATACATTTCAAATTAGACAAGTTATTACGATCAATACAAAAATCTGAAGCAACTTCCTCTTCAATAGGCAAGTCTTCACTAATAATATCTAAATCAACTTCCTCTTCATTAGGCAGGTTTTCACTAATAATATCTGGAATAACCTCCTCTCTAGGCAAGTTGTCAATTACAATATTTGGAGTAACTTCCTCAATAGGCAAGTTCTCAATCACGATATCTGGAGTAACCCCCTCAATAGGCAAGTTCTCACACACAATTTTATTACTAACAAGTTCAAGATTTTTTCTAACACTAGTTTCATTTTCAATATTATTTCTAACACTAATTTCATCTTCAATAGGCAAGCTTACTAAGTTTTCATTTTCTAAGGAATTTAAATTGGTTTCAACTCTAAATCCCTCAGATAGATGATCCATTTGTTTTCTCATCACTTGATAGTTACTGTGATTACTTTTGTTTCTGTTGTGCTGATCTCGATTTTTCATCCTTTGGATGTATGTAATATTATCTTCACATGAAAACTCAAACTTTTCCAAAGAGACACGACTGTACGATACAAAATTATTATTGACTCGAAGTCCAGCAATATCAATTGTATGCTCATTATAATTCAAGATGACCTGATTCGATGATAACCAATCGTCACCCAATATGATATGAACAGACAACCTAGGTATGACCAAAAACGCATAAGTCATTCTTTGACGATCAATATACATATCAATGAGTATTTGTTTTCTGACTCCAATACTAGATTTGCCAAATGCAGGAAATATTTTCAAATTTGAGACTGGTAGTTCAGTTAGTTTCAATTTACTAGATAGTTGTTTATAAAAGTTTTCTGATATACACGTTAATTGACTACCGGAATCTAATAAAGCTTTTACAGTAAATCCTCCGATTGATACTACTAAGTGAGGGCATTTTAAATGATTATCGATTTTCTTATTTTGTGGATCTTGTTCAATATTTCCTGTTAGGTCCTCTACTAAATCATGATAGCTGTGATACGATGTTGGACCTTTGCTCATCGCATCAGCTATTAGTTTAAATTTTGATAACTGTTTTGACTATTATTGCTAAAAAAATGACTGACTTGAATGTGGGAATGAATTTACTGTTGGTGGTGGAAATCTTGTGTTAGGCATTGCAAAACTAGGTTGTGAGACGCTACTATTTTGATAATTTGCTATTGGATTTGCTTGATAATACTGTTGTGGTTGTTGATTTTGACTATAAACAACCTGTTGACCGTTCTGTTGATTAAATCTACTCTTCTGAAAACCAATACCACCATTTTGACCATTATTACCATTGAATTTCTGATTATTACTTTGTTTGTTAAAATTTTCTTTCTCGTCGTACGTACTATCTAAGTTAGCCAGTGTTTGTAAAAGAACTTGAGTGTTTCCAAAATCCACGGTTGATAAAATGTCTCTAATCCGGAAAGGTAACTCTTGAACAATAGCATAATTCGTTTCATAGATTGATAATTTTGGTTCAAAAAATTTAGCTTCACGATTTTGTTTTGTAAAATAGCTTCTCATCGTACCCTCCTGAGATCTGTATCGACGCGTAGACCATTTGTTTTTAATTTTAACTTGATACTGTATTGAGAAAAACTCTTGTTTGAAAAACTTTTTAAAACCCTCATAGGTGTTCCACACATCTTTATTCAAGTCATACCATACTTTGGCTCTATTTGTTAATGAATTACTGATTACCCATGCTTTCTGAGTTTCTGTTACATTAGTAACAGTGAAATAATTTTCAAGTTCCGTCAAAAATTCTAAAGGATTTTGATTTTCTTCATCTCCAAACTTTGGTGCTTTTATCTCTAATTGTAAACATTGAAAATGATTAACCAATCCACCTATCAATTGAGTTGTTGTATCTACCTGTTGACTCGACGAGGCTCGACGGAGATCATTTAAGGCACGAGCTTGACTTTCCTTTTCTCTCTGAAGCAAATTGACCTGTTTTATCAAGTCTTCACGAGATTGCAACTCCTCTTGTTGTCTTTTGAGATCTTCTCTAAGTTCTGCCATCTGCTCCTTCTCCACTTGTAACTGTTTCAATTGTTCCTCCATGGCTAAGTCCGATGAAGTAGATTTAGTCGTTCTCCTACGTTTGGTAATAGGCGTCGATGAAATGATAGAGTGCAAATTCTTTGCTTTTGCTCTAGACCTGGTGACAATTAAATTAGTATTAATTTTACCCATTAACAAGTTATGACATCTTATAGCTAAAAATTTTATAAATTATATAAGACTAGGATTTAAATTAAAGCGTTGGATTCTAACTAAAACGTTGGGCGCCAAATGTGAGGTTTTGTAAATTGAAATAATTTATTTATTTATTTTTTCTTATTTATATTTTAATATTCTGATATTTTATCTAAATCGTTGGTAGGATTTTCCTAATTGAAATAAATATAGTCAATCAACAGGTTATTAAGGAAAAAACGAGCGAATTTATGTTTATTGTAATCATTTTTGGTGTAAAAGGCAATGTGTATATAATTTGAATCAATATAAAATTGTAAAGAAATAAAATTGTAAATACGAAAAAAACCTTTTCTTCTCAAATTTTCACAAATTTCTCATAAACATTAATTATTCATGCATTCATTCATTCATTCATTCACTCATCCATTCTACTTGTAAATATAAAAATCGAATCAATTTATTTGTAAATATAAAAAAATAGAAAATTTCTCTAGTTAATATCGTAAATCAGTCTTTGGCAATTTAAGAGCGACGCTTTTGTTTTTAATAATTAAAATAGTCCTTGGGAAGAATTAACCAGTCTTAATATTATTCGTTTTGTTTATCAATATATGAAAACTTATCTCAAATTGGTAATAGAGTTATCCTCGTGGAAGATTGGTGATTTATTGAGGTTACGTAGTCTGATGTCCAACACGTTGTTGAATTCCCATTCCTCCTTCGTTGATTCAAATCTTCCTCCACGTTGATCGATATCGTATAGTTCAAATTATTGGCGATATTATAAACGTTGATTTCAAGCTCCTAGGCTTAGGATTGCTTGATTTACGATGGATGTCGATTTGGTGAGTTTACTCTCGAAATGGTGGTTGATTTGGCGAGTTCTCTCTCTTCGTAGATAACGATGCGATTTTATGAGTTTACTCTCGACGTTGTTTCAATAATCGATGTTATAAGTTTTCCAACATTATTGACGATGATATGAACTGTTAATTGATTGATATTGGTTTACGATTGTTTGATTATAAATTCATTCTTATCAAAATTTTAATAACACGTCTGCTCTGTCCAACGGTCTTCCCAAGAGAGAGATTGCTTTCTTCTCTTCCGGCTTCATAGTGCTAGCCTACGCTAGTCAATTCACACGTCACTCATAGTCAAATTATGTTTACGTTTAGCGCGCTCAATTCAAACTGTCTGTATCGTCACAATGGGGTTATTTCTTTCGCATATGATCCTGTACGGGTGGAATTGAACCTTCCTCACATTCAGAATCCACCGTCGCTCGTTTATTTATCACCTTACGGGTGTTGTGTATAACACGTGATTATTTCGAATAAGTGCATGAAGGGTTCAAATTCAAAGGAGGGAGTCGTTGAAGACGGAAGAAGACCGCGGGATTCGACGGTTTTGGTAAGTCAGGAGCATTTACCATAAAATTTTATCCTTAATTGGGTCGTTGTGTCTCCGTATACATGCGAAGAATAGACATGATATCCATGTCACGTGATGTTTTTTCTTCGTAGACGATTTTACGTAGTCATGCTATACGTATGATACATGCGCGAAAATGAAATATGAGACGTCAAAATGCGCTATTTTAAACCAAGATGCATATAATACAATTCAATGGCCAATGCAACGGTGAATTGAACAAAATGTTTACAAGGAATGTGCAAGTGGCTTGACACTTTTTTTAACTGACCCTTTCATACTATGCATTTCGTGCCGCCGTTCCATAGGTATACCTATCGCACATTCGCACCCCCAGAATCAAAGTGTAACATCTGAAAAAAAAAACAGTTTTCGTTAATTCGATTTCAAATGAAAGTAATTGGTACTCCACTAGTTTTTGAGGGAGTTTTGAAGAATCAAGATTTTTTCAAGTTGTTACACTTTGATTCTTTTTACGAGCAGATAAATGTATGTGGAGCAGGTCATGCAAGTAACTGCGTCATGATATACATGATACGCGCTGTACTTTCTCGCAATCGGTCGTAAAGGTATCAGGACAAGCCCGTGCCTGGGGATGCCTGTTTGGATGATGTTTAATTACTGCAAATATAGTTATAGAAGCTCACCTCGATGTTGATCGCGACCAGTGTTGTAAAAAGTACTGTCTATATTAATACCCTGCAGGCACTGCATGTATCGGTATACACATACTTGAGCCGGCGTGTGTACACTGGGTCTCTCAGGGAACAGTCCTCCATGTAAATCACATGGGGCGAAACATAAGTGTATATTTAAGTAGAAAGCTGCGTCCGAGAGTGTGGATCAGACATCAAGTATCAACTCGATGACTGATAGGCAATCGCAAATCGTATACCCTAGTGGAAATAATTTCTACGCCAAAGTACGACAAAAGTGAAAAATGTAGAAAATCGTAGAAATTTGTTAAACAATGTGAAAAATGGTTAAAAAATTTCGAAATTCGTCGAAATCCGTAGAAAATCGCAGAAAAGAGGAATTTTTTTCGTAGAAAAATACGGATTTCTACAATCTATGACGAAAATTTACAATTCTTAATCAACAACTTTAAAAAAATTATAAGTCGATCATGGTAATTTTTTTTTCGTAGAATGTCATAGACTTTCATAAGGAAGTACGAATTTCTAAAAAACTTAATGCAACTTTCCGATTTCTAATGACAAACTATTTCAGTTAACGAATGCAAATTAACTACATCTTTCTGATATACAACTATTGACGAAAAACAACGAAAATCTACAGTTATGTATTTGAATAAATGAAATCTACGGCACGATGAGGTAGAATTTTTTTTTGGCGTGAAATTTCGTAAACTTCCGTAAACTTTCGTACAAAACTACGAACTTCTATAACAAATTATGAAAATCAACGTCTTTTT
>JAEUYN010000061.1:0-109393 GCA_018257835.1 Euura lappo | reverse complement strand
TTCAACTTTTCCCTCTCCAGACCCCACGCCCCTCCCAAGTCCAACGTTTCCAAATCCACTCCTCAACCTACTCCCACAGCCACATCCACTCCTCGACCTACTCCCACATCCACATCCGCTCCTCGACCTACTCCGAAATCCAAATCCACTCCTAAACCCACTCCCACACCCAAGTCGGACGTTCATCCTCGGCAAAAAGCTCCGGATCCAATGGAAACGAACCAGCCCAGAACACCGAAGGGCAGCCAGACCGGCAGAACTTTGGTGGCGATTGGAGAGATCCAGATCTCCAAGTGGATGAAAGGGCACGCGAGAGGACCGCTCCGCTTGATAAAACAGCGACTGCTCGACCGAGCCTACCGCCACCAGCGTGACGTCGACGTCATCATCGTGGACGAGTACCTGACGACGAAGAACTGCAGCAAATGCAACAACAGATGCAGCGTCGTCTCGAAAAGTCCACACCGGTTCCTCCACTGTAAAGTTTGCCACGTTACGTCGAACCGCGACGTCAACGCTGGAATCAACATCCTGAACTTGGCCCTGGTGCGTCGGAAATTGGTTCCCGCAGGCTACATGCCAGCTTCCGACAACTTCAACAGAGGATCTAGAACGACAGGATCTTGAACGACACCACCACCACCGACAATAACGACAACTACAGCAACAAGAATACCTACTCAAGGTATGTAGAGAAGGAACTGATTGTATTCCAGTGCTCACAATTGCCAATCGCGGTAACAACCATAACAAGTGTTATTATCCGTTTCTGACAACCCGGACAGAACAGACTCGCGGCAAGGAGGATATCCAGACGTATCTCCCACCCGAGTCGACCGTGCGATCCGGCCGTTGCTGAAACCGAGGAGGAAGACGACGATCTCCAATTCCTCCAATCACCGGCGTGGACCACGGAACACAAACATGACGTATACGGATCATCGCAGCATCAGCTGCAGTTTATCACATCACTCATATTCGACGGATTGTGAATTGAGAGATGTTTTTCATAGTTTATTATACTTTCTCGTTTCTGTTACGTACAAGGACTCATTCAACGGCTTGTTGCTTGAGATGTTTTCATACTTTGTTAGTTTCTATCACGTATATATATAGCATCAGCATCAGCTGTTTGCAGCATCACTCAATTTAACGGATTGTTAATTGAGATGATTTTCTTAGTTTTCTCTTTTCATTAGATATAATTATTGTCGCAGCATCAGCTGTTTATTGTACTTTCATAATTTGTTAGTTTTCTGTTTCTTATTAGCTGTAAGGATTATCAGCATCAGCTGTTTAGGATATATCACTCATTTAATTCAGATAGTTTCATAGTTTGTAGTTTTCTAGTTTCCATTATCTATATTCTCTATAATATTACGTATTTCTATGCCAACCGTGCGATCCAGCCGTAGTCGAAATGCGAGAAGGAGGAGGGTGTCTGCACAGACTATCTCCGAATCCTCAATCACCGGCTTGGACCACGGAAAAACCACGATTAGTCTCTTTAGACTATACGACACGAACGTCTCCCCATGAGGGATTCGTGTCGAGAACCGGTGATCCGGCTACGGTCGGGGAGGTTTGCAATCTTTGCATCCCCTTCTTCTCCTAATAAAATTCTATTTTCTATCTCAGTATCACTGGAATTATTCAAAATTATCAGACAACGTCCAATTAATAATTTTCTTTCAAAAACCTGTTTATGGAGAGATAGTGTGACATGGAAATGGGAAATGATGTTGGTTCGGGGGATAATATGGATATAGTTTTCACGATAGCAACCCCAAAGCCAGATGGTGTTGGGGTGGGACAAAATCCCTCAGCGGTAAGCAAGACCACGCGCGAAACCGTCGGGAAGACGGTAGTCTAATGAATCTGATCCATCCCATTCACGCGGGAAGCTTCCCAGTAATTAATTCATTGTTAGTTTCCTGAAAGGGATTTACCAAGTTCGATTTGATCGTGGCTTCTCTCCCAGGGTCGATAACGTTTCTGCCCAGAATCAGTCCATCCGCAACAAAAATTCAAACCCAGATGCATCTTTATAATCTATATACGTACCTACTTTTATATTAATCTGAATAAGTCTGATCACGTTGTGTTTATGAGAAAAGTTTGAATAATGAATATCCTTAGTTCCAGGTGTATAAACCAAGGGATGGGGAAGATGTTTCAAACTTGTAACGAACTCGTAGCTTACGGGATCCTGAGGAAGACAGCATTTATTACGTTATGAAATATCAGCTTAATACGAAGCAAACTGCAACGTTCATTTTACTCAATATCGTTGACGCTCCGGGTAGGTAATGAATACTGGAACACCAGCTGATCAAAAGCACTTAAAATGTGAGGAAATTATGGCACCGGTTTTGTCCCGCTGAACCGCCATGCAAAGACTTTACATGCAGGTATTGTGGAGGAAATGTTTCTGTTTTATGTCGTTGATACGAACCGAATTATGGGAGCCACATCCGGTGCGCATATTCGTTGATCTTCGATCGTAGGAGTTGCGTGTGCCACTCGCAAGGGGTCAATTTGCTTAACGAAGGAGATACCGCAGGCTCGCGCTGCGGAGAGCTAATTATGTTTGAGAGGTTGAAACGTGGAAGGTCTGATAGAGCCTTTCGCAATATCGACGAATGAAGATAGTGTATATAAGACGAATACAAAAATAACAAAATTATGAAAGTGTGATGCTCATTGGAATGAATACATTTTTATGAGTAAAACTGATGAATTGAGAAACGTCCATCGTTTATCGCCCCGTTTGGAACGGTCCAAAGTCATTCAATATCGGTTTAAGTTCGTTGAAACTACCCTCAAACCACTTGGGATCGTTTCAAACTGTTTCGCACGTTCGGTTGCAGCTCCCTGGATGCACCTTACCGCTGGCTGCAGCTTTAGCCAGTCGATTTATCAAGCTACGTCCGTGGGAACTATTACCGTCGTAACGTCAACACGTTTCTAACTTCGAATGTCCTTTCGGGTTTGCTCTGGCAATATCCTTTACTAAGTAGATTTACACGCTGAATCAGTTCCTACATGAATACCAATTTCGGCGGAATCGCAGTGATCAGCAACTTTACAGCTGAAATTGCAAAATTTGAAAACAATCTTCAAGTGATGTCACGGATGGGAAAATTATCTTTATACAACGCGAGGATAGCGTTTTTCGATGGTATAGGTTTCAGGACAGAAAGTGGCCGTTTCCATGACATTGGGATTCAGCTACGAATGTGCGCAGTACGCAGTACAGGAAAGTGTAAATTTGATTCCTAGGACTGAAAAGTGGTGGTCGTCGTACTCAGCGCGAGTCCGCGCATGCGCATTCACACTCACAATCAGACACACTGCTAGAATCGCAACTTGTACCCACCTGACTTTATAGTTTCATGAAAATCCTCTGATACAGTCCTTCTCGTAAGTCGATCAAAAATGTGCAAATCTAATATATTCGCAGATTGAAATGTCTATTGAAACATGTGAGACTGAACGCCTCGTAGCGGCAGAAGACAAATTTAGCTTTGACTTTCGTAGAAAAGTAAGATAAGACTTTAAAGATCTGCATGGGCCCAAACGGTGTATGTATACACAATTCATACAAAAACTGAAAATACTTTCTGATACCAAACGACTTACGACATTTTTTCAAAATATTTTATGTCGTTGTCTCGAAGGCATCGCGATTATATCCACCTGTGCCAGAGTGGTTCGAAAACTTCTATGGTGCCGGTGGGCCTCGTAAGATAAGCCCAAAAGTTTCCTGCATCGGCCAAATCGGAGTTCAAAGTTCGATGCACTCTATGCACGAAAAAAATGATAATTGACTCGAAAACATTCGTCGAGCTTTGAAAATAATCCAGAAAGAAATTTCTCAACCGTCCGAAAATTAGAAGAGCTACAATTAATATGCGTATTTCTTGTCTCCTGTAACTTTTGGTCAAATTAGGTTTGAATATTTGTGACCGCATTGTGTATCTTGTTTTATAAATTTCCCCTAATCGTACAAGAATCGGTTTTTGCGGTAGAAGCCATTTCCTTGCCAGCTTAATTCAGATTCTAATCTTTACTCACCGCGTGATTACCGGCACCAGGACTAAACTTTCGTTCGCCAAATCCTCAAACTTTTACTTTTCATCTTTGGCTCGCACGAAAGGCGCGATCTTTTCCCACATAAAATTCTACGGCCGTGTCAAAACTTTGAGATAACCAGAACCAACCCTGCTGCCCCAGAGCTAAATCTCGAAAGCTCAAACCTGACGAGCGAAGATTCCTCTTACGAATTTCACCGATCTTACCGATCCCACAACCCGAGGCATCGGAGCTAATTCTGTATTCATGACATTCTACTTTCTTGTTTTCCCTCCGAACCACGTTTTCCGCTTTCGATATCGTCTAATTTTCTGCTTCGCTCACTCTCATCCTGACACTACAAAAAAAAAAAAAAACACCTCCAACATTAGGCTAATGCTTACGAAAAAATATCTAAAAAAAATCATCTTTTTTTACCGTGGAAATCTTATAAAAAATGATCTGGTCGATTAAAAAGGTAGGTACAGATCGATTTTTGCTTCGACGTCGTCTGCTCTGTTTTAGACTTTATATTTTCATGTGCTATGATGTGGTAGTCGGTGACGTATCAACGTGGTTTACGGTTAGAGCTCGGGTACAGAGAAAATCGACCCATGGTCTCATCCACGAGCGTTATCCGGTTTCCTCTATGAGAGACACAAGCAACGACCTAGACACCTAAGTTGAAGCACACTTCACCCTTTCATCGTGAAGTACCCTCGTATCCCGTGGTGAGGTGAGCTAAAAACCCCTCGACCAAACTGTTGTTTGTCATCGTCAGTGTCAGATGGGCTCCTCCCTCTCCTCGCTCCTAATACGCTTTTCGCATTGCAAAACTAATTAAAACTCCTTGTTTCCACTACACGGAAGTGGGAGGGGAGGGATGATTGTTTTATTCCCATTTTATTATTTTGAGACGTCAAATCGCGAGAATAAGCAACAGCCACGATCAGCTGTTAGTTTTTTTTTTACACTCTGAGTGCATTGTGAAAATAATTATTCCAATTATAACTTCTTTTCACTCCGCGGCTGCATTGTGAAACTTTTAATCAACGGTGTGATGGAAAAATGAAGATGCAATTGAATTTATATCCAGTTTCCCACTGAGCTAAAAGTATCACTGATCCATTGATAAGACGGAAAAACTATCGGTTTGGTTTATTGATCAGATGCAGATGGAATATTCCGAATTCAGATCACATAGAAAGTACGGTAGTCGGCTTGATATTCACATCGCGTCGTATTGGATGAGACCAAGGCTGACAGATGCTTGCCGTGTTTGCGTCGCAAATATATTGGAATAGGAGGCAGAAGGTAGAAGGTGGAGGCTGACGAGAACCAAAGTCTATTGGTGCAAATGACGCCCCAAGCCGTCCATTATTCAGAACCCAATTTGTCTTTCGTCAAAATCTGACTCACCATTATTTAAAGGGTATAAAATTCAAAGTCCTTGACCCTTGATGTATCCTATTGATCGATTTTTACCACATTCTCAAAGCAGTCATTCATTCAAAGACGGTTCATGGTTTTATGGTTCGCTTCGACATTCTAACTGTTCGAATTTGTTCCTCCGAATGTACATTCGGTCGGTTAGCTTTGAGGTTTGATAAGTTTTTGTTTTTTTACATCCTTTAGTCGCATGGTTTTAGTTTCCCAGGAGCAACTGCAATTTATATTTATGAGGGTACATAAAGAAGAAACAATATTATTTCACGATATCCTTAAACGTAGAGTAAAA
This sequence comes from Euura lappo, assembly GCA_018257835.1. NCBI lineage: Eukaryota > Metazoa > Arthropoda > Insecta > Hymenoptera > Tenthredinidae > Euura > Euura lappo. The sequence goes on along the minus strand of JAEUYN010000061.1, from coordinate 103,581 downwards.
CCAGACAATAAACAACGTAATTCAGGAGCGCGTATCGTTCGCTTCATATTTTATCGTCTTTCTACGTTATTTTTTACATTTTTATTCAAAAACTTCGTCCAGAGTATGAAATCGACCACTATCGACTCAGAGTGGAAAAGGATTCCAAACGACGTGCGGGACGTGAGAATTTTGCTGACGTTTATCAGACGTTTTGCGATATAGGATGCAGGTTATACGATAGGTACTGTAAAAGTATCAGAGACTGCAGAAGCCGATTTAAACCCAATCTGAAGACACACAAGTCAGCGAATGGCCGAGGACAAGGGTTGGGCACAGGTCACGACCCAGTAAATGTTCTTTTAACGGTCAACCATCAATCCGTTCCGGTTTTATCGTGTTTTAACGATTTCAGTTCACCGTTTCTCTTACTTTTACTGTATAACAAAACCCGGGATTTATTTCATTGTCGCCTCTCCGTCGCAATCCGGATTATACTGCAGTCAGATGGACATGTAACTTACTGCAATTCGTTTCAATCTTCGGAAACTATGCAAGATACGGAGATCCTGATCTTCAACGCCTTTCGAGCCCAAGAAATATCATTGTCGAATTCCAAGTTCCCAAGTTTGACACCGAATCGTGAACAATGACTCGAACTACCCTCAGCCACTTGTTTTCCTGCTGAATTATGGAACTTGAATTCGTTGTCAGGGAAACAAGAAACCTCAAAATAACAATTTACATAAAAATCTGTCGACCAGTTTTCCAGATATTCAGTCTTGGGATTTCGTATTTGTGAATTTTGTTTCCCTACTGAGTCAAAAACTGTTCTAAATCTATCGAATCCTAAATCTAACCAGTTCTGAGTTTTGGAAAACCACGTGGATTGATACGAAATTGATTAAAATCTGGTCATTCGTTCTCGAGATATCGTTGAGCAAAGAAAGTATGACACATTCATGGAAATCTAGTGGAAGAACTCTGTTGCATACGATCGCACCGACGATATCGTAATTCGGTGGGTTAGGGGTCGAAAAAAGAGTAGAAACACGTCGTTTGGAAGCGGCTTAAACGCGTGGTTCCCGTGAATTTTTCATAGGAACCTTGGGACGTGGCTTGATTTACGCCAGCATTAGTCTCCACTGTATATATAAGCGTACTCTACCATTCTCAACCATCCCTGGGCAGCCCTTGGCCCATAAATATGTCAAGTGGACTTAAAACTGTCACTTGAAAGCTTTTAAAAGTGGTCGCGAGGCTACCGTTTGCCCGTTCGCCCGTGTGACCCACGAAGCTCGGTCACCCTCGGATTTCTTAGACCCGCGGACTCTTGATTTTTCATTCGTCTTTTCGGGGATGAATCGGGTCAGGGGTGCCTCGGCGAGTTAATATTTATCGCGATATCGAGGATACGACGAGTCGAAGTGTTTTTACGAACTTTAAAATATCCGGAGCAATTATGCTACCAATTTTTGTCAGCACGTCCTAGACGACGCGTTATCAGACGAACGGAAATTATCTCCGGTACTACACGTCGCTAACAGAAATTTGCGATCTCGCTACTGAAAAGATTATAACGATGGAGTAAAATCCATTCGTGAAGGGAAAAAAGAAACCATCCACTTTACTCAATCCCTGCCGACGACGGGTTCATCCAGACTCGGGTCAAATATAACATTAATCCTCACTGTAATCCATTCAGGTCACGAATCACCATAGGATACTCCGATTAAACTGATATTAATACGACTTTTGATGCTAGCACTGATTTTTATCTCTGCTTGTGGTAATTTATTGATTTTAGTGATTTGATAGCACTCGTACTTGTTCAACTTTTACTTTTATGAGAGTATGAGACTCGTCAGGGCTTCGAAACGGACACCTAGATCGAAATAACCATCTAAACTGTGGAAGTTTGTGCAATGTAACGATTTCTCATTACAAGGAGGGATTCTTCTACCTATTCTAATCGAGAGGACTCAGAATCGATATACTACTTTCGTTTAGTCCCTTTTCCGAAGAGCCGGGGGTTTATACTAATAGTAATCTATCTGAGGACTAACCAGTTGTTGTAGGATATTATAGGATCGGAAGAATCGTCTGTGGAACGTAGAGTGTGATGATGTGTATAGGTGTTGAAATAATTAGGTCAAAACCGATTTAATATTGATAGTGAAGATGCTGCAAATGTAGAAGAACAGAAATGTAACAGATAACTCTGTAAATAATTCAATTTTGATAGCCCGAAATTTGTAAATGATTTTTTAATCTTGCTTGTTAATACGATGGATTATATTGACAAAAATTGTCTCCGTACTAGGAAGGCATTAGCCTGAAATGTAATGTCTCGATTGCAAATTTTTCTAAGTCGATAAATCAAGAAAATAAAATTTTCTATGTTCGAAATTGACTCTAAATTCGTAGATTCGTGGACTGCTCCCACGAATTACGTACCAATATGTCCCAGTGGACAGACCGAAGTTAATACGCAAAATTCGACACGTCTGACAGGCTTGTCAGGCCGGACCGAAGATACCAAACTACTTTGCTTACATTCTACATCACAGATGGATATAATTTACCTCGAGCCAATCAGCCAGACCGCGGTGTCAGATTGATTCAAAATCGCATGCACGCAGTTTAACTAGGGGAGAGTCGGGTTAAAAAGGGGATTTCAGTGTTTGAGACCCAATAAATAACGTTTCATGATCAATAAAGAATCTTTTAACCATCCGTGAACAATTATCTAGCTACTATTGTAACGAAATTTTGTCATTCTGAACCATCGAGCGGAAAAAAAATACTTTTGCGAGATGGTGCGACGATCTCAGTTTGCAAAAAAGCGCAGCGACCACGGCTACAAATCAATAGGGCAAGTGGATTCTGATTTTCAATGGAAAATCTATGATTCGAATGAATGTCGAGTCGATATAATAATTGAATTGGGGTTACAGAACCGCTGATTACAATTATTTACCCAATAATTGTAATTTACATCATTATTGTCGTCATCGACACCGAAGTATGCCTCGTGGGTCCACGAAGAGTACCGAATGCCTTCGGTCTAATCTACTATCGGTTTCAAACGGAACAGAAATTCAGTCGTCTAAAATGCAAGCTGTGCGCCAGAGCTCCTCGGTTTACCCGATTTTGCAATTTTATAATAAAAAATACCGTAATCACGCTATGGAAGCGTGAAGGTGTTGGCTCAGACGTCATTACGTAGCTTATCGACAATACTATTCGGAAAGAGTAGAAGTTCAGAAGTATTCTGCATGTCATTGGTACTTCAGGTACTCTAATCACCTCAACTTATCATATCATCGCGGCGGTCTGTATTGCAATTTAGACTACGTCGCTCGCATGGTAAAGTAGGCCGCTGAGACAATTCTCGGTTACGATTGGTTGTTGTACTTTGGTTCGCTTTGGTTCACATCCGCTGCTGGATGGCACTTATGACACGTAAACAAGCCGCCATCTTTAAAGGTAACAGATCGAGAATCGATTGCCCGATACTGCTAGCTATAGCGTGTTCGCGTCGGCTGCTTCGGTTTGACATTTCATTCCACTCGTTATCACTACGTCATATTGAGATGCATGATGTGATGTGAGAACCATTACCGACAAAGTGAAACAAGATGGGCTTTGAAGTTTATGTATTCAGCTCGACATCGTACGGAAATCGCGAGCCTGTTTCATGGAAAAATCAAGATATGAGGTTATCAGAGTCAACCAGTTAGATTAATCAATTGGTCGTTCGTATAATTATTAACAGTTCAGTATGCGGAACATAATCATTGAAAATACGTGAAATTTGTTATGTATCAGATGAAATTGGCCTCGACCGGCTTATAATACTTCATTCTCCATTCATCGCTAACCATCTGATAGTATATCTAGCTCGGTGAAAAAATTCTTACGATGTAGAATAACACGCTTTATTGGTTATATGTTCATGAATCAGGTGCTGAATATCAAGGGACTCGGTAGAGTCTCGAGGCAAGTACATCAAAAACAAACAAACTGCATGGGCCTCAAAGAGTCTATATACCTGAGTGGTTTAGTTCCGGAGAGACTATTTCGTGGCCATGCTATTGATATATTGATTGATATATCGACGGGTCATGAGGAAGCAGAGGTATTTCGACGGGCAGTCTAGAGCAGGCGTAACTCGGAATACGCTCCGAGAGAAGTATAGAGGTCCGTAACACTTCATACACAGTTTCCTGAGTTACGTTTCAGTTCTGGACTGTCCGCCGAATTTGTCCGTTCCCTCAGGACTTGAAGATATGATCAATTGTTCAACTGCGTTGGCTATAGTTATCGCACGCCCACTTCTAGCTCTGTGAAGAAAATGTGTACGTTGCGCTATGCTCCGGTGGATTGCTTCGATGACTCAGCTTTCAATGTACATATGGCGGCACAGTTATTAGACTACTCGAGTTTTGATACTTACACGACATGAAATCATCGGGTTCTAAGAATACCTTGGTGGACCGGATGGAACGGACGAATCTTATCATGCAATTTATAACAGGAGTACTATCTCGGAAGACTTTATTAAGTGAATATCGATGATTATTTATACACTGATTTTCAGATTTTCTTCCTGTGAACATTTTCTAAGATTTAATTTGTAATGAGCAGTGACTATAACCCTGCCTGTAAGTAACTCCGCTGTTGCCGCTCCCAAGCCCGGATGAGAAGGGAGGAGGGCCACGCATAGGGTTCCACATTGCGAATATTTACTGTGAATGATTTTGACGGATCAATTTATACAACCCAATAAGGTTTAATATTTCACGTCTGCCCCTAAGCAAAAGTCAGAGTTACAGAAATCAACTGGACATACATTTACGCGTTCTCATCAACATTTCCGACAATATCTAGCGTTTTATAGCAGAAAATTCAAGATTTTTCACCGTCCATCCAATGGGATATAGTATACTCAATAGAAATAATCGGTCAGAAAAATACTGACAACCGAGCGAGCATAGCGAGTGAGGATCTACGAAGACCCAATCGAGCAAGCACAGCGAGCTAGTGCAGTTAGCAGGAAGGAAAAAAAAATATACAAAAAGTAGTGATATCCCCCAAAAAGCACCTCTGCTGCAATAACCTTTCGCCAAGTACATTAATGTGGTCCACCCACAAAATTCTTTCACACAAAATCTGTCTTCAAAAATACCCACCAACAAAAATTCGTCTTCCACAAAAAGTCTTCTTCCAAAAATTCGTTTTCAACAAAAGTCGTCCTTCAAAAAAGTCTCTGTAAAAGGATTGATATCAAATACAAGTACCAAGTACAAGAAAAAGAAAAATCAAACCACATAACGTTGTGCTCGTTCGCTCGCTACGCTCGCTCACTCGATTGGGTTTTCATAATTTGTGAGGAGAAAAATTGGGAGCATGAGTTTCTAGAAGAGAAAATTTTCGAAAGAAAAAATTGAGGGAGTGGTACTTGGCGGGCCTTCATAGCAAGATAAAAAAATGTGACTTTTAGACCTCAGTGGTCACTCTTCCACGCACTCACACTTGGCCCGCAAGTACCACTCCCTCAATTTTTTCTTTCGAAAATTTTCTCTTCTCGAAACTTATGCTCCCAATTTTTCTCCTCACAAATTATGAAAACCCAATCGAGTGAGCGAGCGTAGCGAGCGAACGAGCACAACGTTATGTGGTTTGATTTTTCTTTTTTTTGTACTCGGTACTTGTATTTGATATCAGATACCTTTTACAGAGACTTTTTTGAAGGACGACTTTTGTTGAAAACGAATTTTTGGAAGAAGACTTTTTGTGGAAGACGAATTTTTGTTGGTGGGTATTTTTGAAGACAGATTTTGTGTGAAAGAATTTTGTTGGTTCGTATATACGACTCGGTTTTACGCATATACTATCCTTCCGAACTCGAAAACATCAATTCATTATGAATAATGGATAGTAGTTACGTAAAATAAGATACCAGGGTGTTGTATCGGAATGTTGAGTAATAGTATTGGACAACTGAAAAATGTCGTAAGTGGTTTAGTATCAGAAAGTATTTTCGTTTTTCCACGAAAGCCAAAGTCGAATATGTCCTCCGTCGCCAACAGAAATATTCTATGAGGCGCCTTATTTCACATTTTTCAATGAACATTTCAGTCTGCGAATACATTGGATTTACACTTTTTTTTTTAACCTATTGTAAATATGATTATTAGATGTGGATTAACTCATAAATAAGGTGTGACACGATTCAAAAGAGTGAACTACAAGAGACATTGTATTAACAACTACTGATACTGAAAACGAGGATGACCGCATTTTTGCAAACCTCCCCGACCGAAGCCGGATCGCAGTTTCTCGACACGAATCCCTCATGGGGAGACGTTCGTGTCGTATAGTCTAAAGAGACTAATTGTGGTTTTTCCGTGGTCCAAGCCGGTGATTGAGGATTCGGAGATAGTCTGTGCAGACACCCTCCTCCTCCTCGCATTTCGACTACGGCTGGATCGCACGGTTGGAATAGAAATACGTAATATTATAAAGAGTATAGATAATGGAAACTAGAAAACTACAAACTATGAAACTATCTGAATTAAATGAGTGATATATCCTAAACAGCTGATGCTGATAATCCTTACAGCTAATAAGAAACAGAAAACTAACAAATTATGAAAATACAATAAACAGCTGATGCTGCGACAATAATTGTATCTAATGAAATGAGAAAACTATGAAAATCATCTCAATTAACAATCCGTTAAATTTAGTGATGCTGCAAACAGCTGATGCTTATAATCCTTATACATATATATCTAATGCAAAATGGAAAACTAATAAATTATGAAAATCATCTCAATTAACCATCCGTTAAATGAGTGATATCATAAACAGCTGATGCTGATGCTATACACGTGATAGAAACTAACAAATTATGAAAACATCTCAAGCAACAATCCGTTGAGAAGTCGACGGTTTGTTGACGTCATCCTTGTCGTTTCTCCTCGGCTTGGGATGGCTTCGACGTGGACTCGGCTGGTTTCTTAGTCACTTTCGGCTCCGCAACAGTCTTCTTCGACCACTCCCATTCCGCGGTCGACGGGTCGCCAGGCTTCTTCAGCGTCGACTTCGACTTGGGTCGTTTTTTCGGCGGTTTCTTTTCAAACACACCCTCGTCCGAACCCGAGCTGGTGTCCGGCTCCCTGGCAGGCTTCCGCGACTTGAGCTCGAACGTAGCCTTCCTCTGTTGTAGCACGAAGGTATCGTTCAAGCACTCGTCGTGGGTCACCGGCGTGCACTCCATCGGCTTCGGGATCTCGTCCTCGTCTTCGTCCAAGCTCATGTGCGAGGCGGATTCGCTCAGTTGGTCAATTTCCTCCTCCTTCGCACGTCGCTTCATGACGTTGACGCGGATCTTTTCCCGCTTGCGTCGCCTCTTGCGCTTGGTGGTCTTCTCCGCAGGCGTCTCGAGATCCTTTGCCGGTCCCTTGTCGAGGGGCTCCTTCCGCTTCTTAACGAACACGTCCGCCAACTTCCTTGTTGTCAGGTAGTTCACCAAGTTGTCCACGTGCTGTCTCGTTCGCATCTTACCCTGCCAGCCTAGGCGCATCGCTTCTCGTACGTAGACTGGGACAGGTCGAATCGCCGCAGACGATACTCGGTGATGAGCTGGTAATTCCTGGGGTCCATGGTGTTCAAGTTGGCAAACCTGCTCCCTTCCTTCGGAAGGTCCGCCGACTTTGCCTCTACGTCGCCGGTGAGCCGTTCCCGTGTCTTCTTCCTTCCGTAAAACCCAGTGTCGTAACGGAACTCGGCGCTGCTGTAGCACACCCGTTGCTGGTTGTCCTTGTCCCGGCAGTCGATTCCTTCGCGAATCACTCCGCCGGCCACGATCTTCAGACCAGGATCCAAGCCAACGAATCGGGTATACTCCTCGACGGGTCTCAGTTGTGGTGCATATTTCTCCGTCTCTGCAGAGCCGTCGTTCTTCTTGCGCCGTTTCGACGGTGGGCCAGACGGGCCTTTTGTCTCCTCCCTGTCCGGAAAGCCGTCCAACGGTTGTCGCGGTTTTCGACCGCAGTGAAGCGACACGTCGACGCCGTTGGTCGACATGGAGAGCGCAAAAATGGGCAATACTTTCTTCGGAAGACGAAAACACTTTACCCACAGCTCACGCAACGGAGGGTGTGGCACGTCCTTCCATTGAGTGGGTGTTTTGCCCAGAGACTCGGGGAACACTACTCCCACACCGTGATGTGTTTCGAGACGTACGGTGAGCTCGTGTACCGCCTCTGAGCTGTACGTCAGGTGTTTCGCTCCCAGACCGTACACCGGGAAGATGGCGAATCCTTTCCCAGACGTTTGGGCTACGGCGCTGGGTGCTTCGGACGATGTTCCTGTTCCTTTTCCTTTTCCCTTTCCCTTTCCTTGACCCGCGTGATTGGCTCTCTGCTCGCGAGCTTTCTCCGTTTTCGCTCGAGCAGTTTCGGTAGGGCCTTCCACCATCCGCGACTGAAGTCGTTGGAAGAAATCCAGAAACTTCCACCATCGCTTGTTTACTGTCCTGAAGTCGAGTGTCTGGAAGTCGTCAAACAGCCTGTCGTTGGCGATGACGCAGATCGATCTAAGATTTCATCTGGCCTTTGGGAACAAATATGATACCTTCATGTGATGCTTAGCACTTGTACGCGAACTGAAGTTTTGACAATAAAAAGGAGAACGAAAATATATATCGAACAAGACGTTATAAAGATCATCGCATAAAATGATTATTTTTCCCATGTTTGCAATATCTATTAGTACTTTTTGTTTGCAATTGACATGAACAAAATTTGATTGCACATTTGAACTGGTGACTGTATTCTGATTTTTGTACTTATACAGGAACCACACATACTGCCGGCAGCCTAAACCGACCGATTCATCGTGTCATTATTTTATTTTAATTTTTTTTCTTTTTTCAACAACATCAATTTTATTTAATGTTTATCTTATATAAAAAAAATTATAAGTTTTTTCAATTATTTATAATTATTTATAATAGAATAAACTATTTTTTTCTAATAATAATATAATATATATAAATATAATAAAAATAATATTAATTAATAAATAAAAATAAGTGATATTCAAATAATAGAAAATAATAATAAGATAAAATAATCTATATATATATATATATATACAGGGTGAGTTTTCTCCGACTCTGAACGAGGGAGGGGCTTATTACTGCCAATTGCTCCGCCCCTTGGCCAATCACAAGTTGTTATCAAAATCTAAGTTGACGTTTCAGAGAGCAGAGTCCGAATGATTCAGATAAGGCTACAAGAGTAAATACTTGGTAATCAATAAACAGGGGTTGAAGGTCCTAATCTGCTCATTGTTTTCATTCTACGATTTCGACGATCATCAATACCTTACTCGACCAGACCAGGTATGGACGGCTTGATGTAAGGTTAGATTTTGATAACAGCTTGTGATTGGCCAAGGGGCGGAGCAATTGGCAGTAATAAGCCCCTCCCTCGTTCAGAGTCGGAGAAAACTCACCCTGTATACCAACAAAAATTCGTCTTCAACAAAATTCGACCTTTAAAAATGTTTCCTACAAAAAGAATTGATATCACATACAACTGCCAAGCACAACAAATGAAAATTAAATTCCAGTAAATGACATTGTGCTCGTTCGCTCGCTACGCTCGCTCACTCGATTGGTTTCTCATGATTATTGTGAAACAAAATTGAAGAAAAAAGATTTGGATAAAAAAGTTTAGGGAGTGGTACTTGGCGGGCCATCATGGTAATGTATAAAGATGTCACGTGAAGACCTGAATGAATAGTCCTGCACTTACCCACACCTGGCCTTTTGTTGGTAGGAATTTTTGTTGGTAGGTATTTTTTAAGAAATATTTTTCGTTGAAGGCAAATTTTTCTTCATAGATTTTTTTTAGGTGGACCACATTAATTAATGTACTTGGTGAAAGGTTTTCGCACCAGAGGTGCTTTTTGGGGGGATATCACTACTTTTTGCAGAATTTCGATTCACTAGCTGTTAATTGGTCTCGCTACGCTCATTCGATAGGGTTTCTGATGTTCCTCGCTCGCCACATTTATTCGGTTGTCAGTATTTTTACATTCATTTCTATTTCATTTCTCTTCACTCAGTAGGTAGTCGTTGCGGAGAATACTTGTATCTGTGTTTGATTTTGGGTGTAATAGAGAAAACATGTACTGTGAATGCGATAATAGGGTAATATACTGAAGGTTCCAGTTTTTAAGGGGAGACTGCGATGCAATTTTGGGCCCAAATAGGTTTCTAGTTCTTGAAGTATTAAAAAGAGGTGTATCAAAAAGGCCGCTCAATACTTTGGAAATTATGGCAGTATGGGGTGCCAGAGAAAAATGTAAGCCTCCTGCGGTGAAAGTGTAGACGCAAGATATTTTGGTAGCAGTGGGCGAAATTCTTTTTTGAAAGGTCCCTTGCGCTTGAACTTTCATCGCAGGAGGCTGAAATATTTTTTCACAGTCTATATTACTCAAAAACTGCTGGAAGGATTTTTTTCATATGACACCTGAGATTTTCAAAATTTAACCAGTCTTCCCTTAAGTGAATACGTTGGTCGGATGAATACATTTAGAATTGTCCAACAATAAACTTCAGCATAATTGGAAAACCATATCCTGCCATGCATCAGTATGATGTTTTTAAAATCTCCTGAGAAAATAATAATAGTATGGAAATATCAAAATCAATGAATAACCATCGATATACACTCAACAAAGTCTTCCGAGATAGTACTTCTGTTATTAGATTGCATGGCAAGATTCGTCCGTTCCATCCAGTCCACCAAGGTATTTTTATCGTCAAAATTCGTCGATTTGACGTTGTATTACTCAAGTGCTCCAACAGCTGTTCCGCAACGTGAAAATTGAAAGCTCAGTCATCAAAGAAAACCTCCGGAATATACTGCAGCGTACACATTTCCTCTGTGGAGCTAGAAGTAGGCGTGCAAAAATATAACCAAAACAATTGCACGATTGTTCATATCCACAAGTCCTGCGGAAGAAGACGTATTCGGTAGACAGTTTGGAACTAAAACGTAACTCAGAAAACCGTGTAGGAAATATGTACGGAGCTCTATAATCGCCCTGAAGCGTATTCCGAGTTACCTCTGCTCTAGACTGTCCACCGCGATATACGTCTGTTATTCCTTAGGACTCGTCGAATATCAATAAATCGCTCGTCCGAATTAATATTTTTACACAAGACAGAGCATGATGCGAACGTTCAACATCGTAGAATATTATTTCAATTCAATTACGATATAGCACGATCAATCCCATAGGTTATGTATTCCGAAATTTCAATGACTTTATCTCATTCTCTTAGAAACCATATTCACTTCAGTGGAGAATCATAAATTTCATTGTTTCTTATCCCATCATAAATAAGTCGTAAATAATGCCCCATTATTATACTATGTCCAGCGGTAACAATAATTAACATACGCGAATCCGTAATAAAAACTCTTGTTGACCGCTTCGTCAACCTAGCAGAATCTAACCTCACTTAATCTAGCAGCCGCACTAGCAGCCGACGTGGAACGACGGCCAATGACGGCTAACTTGACGGCCATAGACAATGTTGTTTCGTCTGTTTGCATGTATGATACTAGATAGATCGTAAACTCTGTGATATTTTAGCAGCACGTAATTTCCGTATTACTCGAAAGACTTTCTATAGTATTATATATTCAGAATTTGGAAATCACGCCTGACGGAGGAAATGAAATTGACGATGAAACGGGGTATCAGAAATCTATAATTCACCATATCTAAGCTCTCAGTTGACTGATTACGTTCAAAATGGGCTTAAGTGAGAGCTTTTCGAGTCCAGATTCAAAACCTTGCATACGAAAAGCGATATTTGTCACGAAGACGGAATAAACACGACTTAAAAATTGCCGTTCGGCCGAAACAGTGGTCGCTCGGGTATATAGAGCCGTTGAGTCTAGCGCCTAAAAAAATTTTTTTTTTAAATGTACTTGGCGCGAGACTCTACCGAGTCTCTTGATGAGTCTAGCGCCTAAAAAAATTTTTTTTTTAAATGTACTTGATGCGAGACTCTACCGAGTCTCTTGATTCTATATATAATATGAATTATTTATAATGTACAAATTATAAATAATATATAAATTACATAATAATATATAAATTTATAAATACAAAAATACAAACTTTATAATTTACTGATTTCTGGTTTCTCATTAATAATTAATAATTAAATATATTTACATTGTAACGAGACTTTTTTATAAAACGACTCAGGCCGCGTCTGAGCGTAAGCCCGTTACTGGGAATAACCTGTAAATCACACTCTAATGGCTGACCCACGGGGTCACTGAAATCTCTCTTATCAAACCGGGTCGATACGATCGACCCCCACGGTAATCAATAATCTAATCAATTGGGTCGATACGGCTCTGCCGTACCGACTCAGAAGGTAAAGCGAGGGGTGGGCGCCAGGTACTTCAGGTACCGATTATCTCTCCAAAATCTGTAATTCTCTCAAACAAACGAAATGCGGCCGGTAGCAAAGTATACACTGATCTCTATAATACACTGGATGGGGGATACGCGGCTCTACTATAGGCAACGTTTGAAATCACTTGAACGTCAGCGGTCGCCATTTTGTCTTGGGCGAAGTGACACATTTTAGCGGCAAATTGAAATAACATTAATGGTTAGTTAGCTAAGTTAGCGGTATTATATAAAATACCTAACGGAGGGACTGATTAATGAAGAGTATGGCCTATTAGATATCCAAAATATCCCAAAGAGGCATGTTACATACAATACTAGGTAATGCGAGTAATAATTATAACGCTTCAAATATTATGAAAATGGAAAGATGACATTTTCATTATATTTTAGGAACGGATACACATCAAACCGTAGCATATGTTATAAAATAATCGTGAGCTTTGAAGATATCGATGGAAGGTAGTAAATACCAAGGATATTGGAGCTCAAAAACTGATCGGTACTCTAACCTCATTCATCGTTATCAATATCACAACTATGATGCGATTTATTCCCATTTGGAATGAATATCTACGAGTGGAAAATCTTTTCAATGCCAGCTCTACATATTTTTGCCGGAAAGCACGCAAGCTGCACGCAAGTATGCATAATTTTTCGAATAATTAAAAAGTCATCTGATTAACGCGGTAAGTAACTTAGTCACGTGGGTGGCACAGAGCCCAAAAACAAATGGCCGCCACTAGCATTCATGTGGTCACAGGCATTTCAACCGATCCCCCATCCAGTGTATTATAGAGATCAGTGAAAGTATATGGCAGAGGGGTGGGTATGGAGACTAGAGGGAAGGAGACCGAGCTTGGTCTGCCCCACTCCTGCAGAAACGTCCACGTCTTCTGCGCTCGAAATATGATATATATATTGTATATATAGCTATACTCCGTGCTAAGAATTAGGATTTTGCTATCGACGCGCCCCTGGCGGAGGTGGATGGAGCTTCGTGTGCCAAACATTATGATACAAACTTTGGCAACTCAGGCTGCCGGCAGAGGCGCCTCGGACGACGAATATTAATATATATATGTTTTAAAGCGCGGAAAGTGGTACCGCTCCTTGATACACGGAGCTCGGTCTCCTTCCCTCTAGTCTCCATAGGGGTGGGGAACGTTACGGCAAGCCGGGATGGAGGGGAGAAGTAGGGGTGACAGAATGCGAACTCAGGTTTCGAATATGACAAATTTCTCCAAAAATTCGACTTCCTCAAAAAGTCTTCCTTCACAAACATCTCTGAAAAAAAAATTGAAATCAGATGTAACTGCCAAGTACAACAGAATACGAATGAAATCCAACTACATGGCGTCGTGTTCGTTCGCTCGCTGCGCTCGCTCACTCAATTGGTTTTTAAATAATTTGTGACGTCATAAAAATTAGGAGCAAAAAGTGACGAAACGATAAAATTGTAGAACAAAGTTTTCGAAATAAAAATTTGAAAAAAAAAAATGTTTAAACAAAATTTTGTCCGTGGTACTTTGCGGGCCAGGTGTGGGCAAGTGAAATTAGGTTACATGTTTACGTGACAGTCTAATACATTGCTATAAAAGCCCGCCAAGTACCACTCCCAAAATTTTGTTTAAACATTTTTTTTTTCAAATTTTTATTTCGAAAACTTTGTTCTACAATTTTATCGTTTCGTCACTTTTTGCTCCTAATTTTTATGACGTCACAAATTATTTAAAAACCAATTGAGTGAGCGAGCGCAGCGAGCGAACGAGCACGACGCCATGTAGTTGGATTTCATTCGTATTCTGTTGTACTTGGCAGTTACATCTGATTTCAATTTTTTTTTCAGAGATGTTTGTGAAGGAAGACTTTTTGAGGAAGTCGAATTTTTGGAGAAAGACTTTTTGTGGAAGACAATTTTTGGAGGAAGACTTTTTGTGGAAGACGAATTTTTGTTGGTGGGTATTTTTGAAGACAGATTTTGTGTGAAAGAATTTTGTGGGTGGACCACATTAATGTACTTGGCGAAAGGTTATTGCAGCAGAGATGCTTTTTGGGGGATATCACTCCTTTTTGTAAAATTACGTTGGACCACCTGATATTTGTGCTCGCTCGCTACACTCGCTCGGTCGGATTTCTATATTTCGAATATGACAAATCACGAGGCAATTTATTCAATAAATGCAGGTAATTTCCAAGGGAAATTATTAAGAATCAAAACGACAAAATTATAAATCAAAATGAGGGCTTCAGCTCCAGGGCTGAGGACTCGGTACAACAAAAAAAAAAAATGAAATTGACTCCCCGACAGGCCCGGGTAACCAACAAGAATAATTAACAAGCCTCAGGGTTCGTAACCACTCTTAAAATTAACTTAACACAAGGAAAATACTCAGAAAAGTAAATCAAAAGCACACGACAATTTTCTAATACAAAAATACGGATTTTCATTCATCGCGAAGTGAAAACGCTATTTCAAGGTCCGTGAGGCGAACCAAAATTCTAATAAACTACACTACAAAAAATAACAATACTGCGGCGACCGCTCCAAGGCTAGCGAGGCTCTCGGGAAGCGAGACCAAGCTCGGAGAAGAGTGTAAACAACGCTGCGGCGCAAATTCAAATCTCAACGGTCCGTGAGGCGAATCGCCGAACCTATGAAACAACTTATCAACTATCGTACGCGCAATACTAATCCAGAAAAATTTACAATAATCCATTCAAGGCAATAATTCTCAACATAAACTCTACAAAAATCAAATAATGAATCCTACGTGGCTCTGGCGAATCTGATTCTCCGCTACAGACCCACGAGGCGACGACAGAGAAAAGATGGCGACCAACGCCACAAGTCAAAACCCTCCGCGAGGAAAATTACTCAAATAAGGACTCTACTCAGGCCTCAAAATTCACAATAAAAACCCAAAATTCTCTAAGACAAAAACCCTCAAGGCAAACTCTGGCCCCGGTCGACCAGTCGAAGCTCGCTATCAAGCTGAACTCGAGATCCAAGGAAACTAAAAATTGTCTATTCTCAGACCGCAAATGTGACGAACTCAAGGGATCCGTTCAAATCTACCACAGGTCAAATGAAGGCCACTTACTCCTTACTCTCAAGGAACCAGCGCACAAAGAACCTCCTGGGGTCGTCTCTAGCTCCTCCAGGGAGTCGCACGCACACTCAAAATCGCCTCACAGGGCTCAACAAAATCTCTAATAATCTCAGAACGCTCTACAAAATGGCATCTGCCCGCAAGATAAGCTCACGCCGACGCCAGAGTGACGATGACGAGCGAGGTGTCCAGCACCCCCTCCTTATGCTCTACTTGATGCTAGGCATGATAAGTGTCGTCCTCTTGGCGAATTTCGGGAAACCCTTTGACTCCTGAGATTGTGATATGTTGCGTCACCGGAGTGTGATGCAGGCTGCCCCGGGGTAGGCGTGTTCTTGTCCTGGGGGTTCACGGATCTTCACGACAGTCGACAGCAGAGAGACCTCCGCTGTCTCGTCCCTCGGTGATGAGCGGTCAGCTACCCTCTCGTGAGTGGGTTCTCCCGGACTCGATCTTTGCCTCCGTGCCTCCCTGGGTCTGTATTTGGTCTCTGTCGGTTCTTTCTCCCAGAGTCTCTCAATCGTCAGTGGTTCCCACCGGGAACCGGGTTACCTCAGAGAATTTTTAAAAGAAACCCAAAGAAATGACTATCAAATTAATAACGCAAATTTGTCTCTGTCGCCGCTTCGGAGTCTTTATCGGTTCAGCTACGTTCCCTAGGTGACGATTCATTCATTCTCAATCACTCTCGCAGTCACTCCTAGGTAATCTTGATTTTACTTACCGTCTAGGGTTCAGGGAGTTTTTAAGTAACGGAGCAAGCCGAAGCTGCCACGTTACAACTTATATACGTTTAATTAACAAATATACCTCATTACACGTGGATATTAATGATATATACATAGGTATACATGTACAACTTTAATTTACATTCTTCATGTCCTTGGGCGTCGATATTTTATCATACAACTACTCTCAAATTCGTCATCTCCTATGTCCAGCGTGGTATCTGCGTTCAGCGACTTGCTGTAATTCCCTGCAGTTCTGGAAAATATAGGTATGTACAACCGATTATAATCTTGATAATATATCGTACGTAGAAATCGATAAAGCTACTGTTATACGTAATTTCTATGCCGAACAATTGTGTCTAAAAGAACTCATGCTTTTTATAAGCTGCTTCGAATTTTCTGATATATTTAACGGCACCACGTCCACTGGGTGCATCCTATTATTTCTTCTCGCGGCAGTACCTATCACGCAGAGATTTCCACCGTGTCTGACAATCTTCCACCTGAAACCAACAAAAATTATCATTATTAACATTGAACTTTAATAGCATGATGCAGCAAATACAATGGATAATACTCTCACGTCTTTTTTTTTATCGTGTATAAATGTGGAGAGGCTTGTTGCATTCAAATATATTCGCAGGTCGTTCGTTTCTTTTTCTGAACACATTTCAAACTTGTTGTCCAGAACGCAATACAACGGCTTCTGGTATTAAATTCTGATTGGCTCTGCTTTGACTGACTGTCGTCGTCGTCCAATGAGCATCGAGATAGCGCTCGCTTTGAGAACCCTCCTGATTGGCTACTTTGGCTCAAACGGAGCAGAGACCTTCTGCCGTTCTTCAGAAGATTCTACAAGATTTCAACTTCCGAGCCTTCGTACCTTTGTACTGGAGTCTAACCCAACAATTATGGAGCGCAACGGATGCAAACATTAAAACCGCCGCGTGAAATTGGTCGTAAGCGTGCGATATTTTTTATTTCGAATTCTAAACGAAAGGAACCGCAAGCCTCGTCTCAGACTTGGAGCATGTCGACCTGGCGACGTCCTTTGGATAAAGCACATGGGAATACCGAAGCCGGATTAGCCAGCCAGTTAGCAGTATAATATTACCTTTTTTCATCCAGTACGTTGAGGATGAATACTTAGTTTGTTTTAGGATTGGGTGAAGCATCGCCTCTCCCCGAACCCTATCATCGATATTCGGAATAGTATTTTCAACAAAACGAGAAAAGATTTATTTCCGACTGCTTAGAATCTCGGTGCGAGGTGATCAAAATTCTGGTAGCGTTGGTACAGCAGGCCAATCCCCAGTCCAGGATTTGTGCAGAGGTTGCGGTTGGGGCGTCCTCGAAGGTCCTCATTGCTAGCAAGCTCGCGGTTCGCCTGCTGACTAGACGTTGCATCTTATCTATACGGCAATCTAAACTTTGGCAAGTCAATGGCGAAGCTTCGACGAGACGCGACGCTCCTGTGGGTGGCCTCGATTAGTTTTGTTCTATAATACTCGGAACGTTCCCCAATGTCGGTATATAGCTCGACCAAGAGACCCTATTGGAACAGGAACTCCTGGGGCTCAGACTATCGAACTGTGGGACCACCGGGTTTTCCCAATTATAAAATCGAATCGTATATCGATCCTAGACGATCTTCGCATTGATACCATGGAAGATCGGGACTAGTTGGTCGAAAATATTCTGTCAACTAGCCCCGGTTGCAATCCTTCATCGTCAAGAAAAATCTCAAGAGTTTGGGGTTTCCATTTTTTTTTCTTTTGGTTTTTATAAAAACTGGGGGTCCGAAAAGACTAAAATCAATCATAGACGTTCTTTAGATGGATGTTATGAAAGTTAGAAAAAATCAGTGCAAAAGCCAGATAATTCGCTGGGGTGAAAAACCACTGACAATGAGAGAGCTTTAAACTTGAAAAAGCTAGTGATTTCGGTTCCGTAGATCCGTTTGAAAAAAGAGTCGTGATAACTTAACGCAAGATGCCTAAGATCGAGTAGCTGGCTTTTTCACGAACGAGAAGTGGTTCTTATATTCTCGCGCATTGCGTGTAATGAATGTAAAATAAAAAATGTGCCGCATTTATCCTGTAAATTGCTCGTAACGTGGCTCCGTTTTTCATAACTTGAAGTCTGATTAATATCTCTTCTCCCAGAAGACCCCCTTAGTCCTCGGGATGGAAGCTCGAGTTTTGTTTATACAATATTTTATGCATCGGATTTAACGCTTTTTCCGCAACATCGACCTTCTAGAACGTCAAACTTCTTGAGAAAAAGTTCAAAAACACAAAATGAGAGAGGTACTAACAATATCAGGACGTCGTGAAGGGTTCAGATTAATTTCACACCCTTTTCTCATCATTTTTAATGACTATTAAATCCGAAAACACATTCGTCAATTTAGATTTCCTCTCAGCTGGCGAAGGTTTGTTCCTTTCATTTATTTTCTTAGAATTTAGAATTCAGGAACCCTACAGTCGTCGTAGAGTGAGAGAACGTAGTTAAATAATTTATTCGATGTAAAAGCTTGTCCTCGAGGCGAACGAAGGCAGAGGCGATGTCATCGGCCTCCAATCTTAAATGAAAATGATTTCCCTGGAGACAGGGTGGGAGTGTCTTACATTACCCTGACGTCCCACCTCCAGGAGTCCTTAGCTTCGCCTCTTCGTTTAGTTCGCCTAAATTCGTGCGGAATATAAATGCTGGAAATTAGTGTTATTTTTTTTTTCTCCTTTTCTTATTCCGCCTCGTCTTACCTTCGCGGGATTTCATCCCTTCAAGCTACGAGATTGTCGTAAACTGCATAATCTGAAATCAGAGATTAGATTTTATCCGGCATTTAAACTGAATGAAAGAAACGACGGTTTAAACTACCCTTACTTGAAATTCACTGACCAAAGACCGAGGACGGAGCTTCGGAGTTTTGTTATAAATTAGTTTTCGGTGGTTGTTTCTTGATAAACGAGCTCGTTAGTATAGGTAACGTGCCACCGTCGTGATTATTTAGCACTGTGATGTCATCTATTATACGTACACGATCTCAGCCCGGGAACATTTGTCTCCTGCCCTTTCGCAGCCTACGCAGCCCTCACAGTCTCGTTTTCGTTAAAACCATCCCATCGGATCCTGCCGAGGGTAGCCCCCCTAACCGGAGTGACGTGAGGGCACGTTTTCACGCCCCCAGCGCCCACGGCGTTTTCCCGGTATAACTACCAGCTATCTAAATTGCAAATTTTGTTGTGAAATCTTGATCGTCTCGAAGAAATATGTGCTGGGTTTTGTAAGCCTCCTGCATTATTCAGAGGACCCGAATTTTTTTTTCTCGTGCCTCGTCAAGAATGGACGATTTTTCGAAAATTGATGAGTGTGGGAGAAGCATTTAGTAGTTCGAGTTTAGTGCGATTTTGAAGAAAAAATTTATTGCGGATTTCTTTACAAAATACATTCAACTATCAATATCTGCAAAGATCCAATCCAAATCTGATTTTTGAAGTGTTCTTATCAGGGCCCAACGGTGATAATCTGTAGAAATTATCCAATTGCACAGCTCAGAATGAGGGTGATACGTGTCACAAGTCAAGAGTGATGAGAAACTTGGAACTTGTCATCGGACCAAACTAGCACCAAGTATGAAACAATAAGAGTTTACTTCGACTACTATTTTTCTGGAGTTCTCAATTGATATGCAGCCTTTTACAAATCTTTGATTATCTCAAAAACTGATTTTCACCTACTTTTCAGATTTTCAAAATGTAACTGGGGATGAAATATTTATCGAATCAAATTCTTATTTCACAGATATCTTCTTTGATATATTATGATCAATTCCACGTGAGCTTTTTTGGGTCTGGTCACTGAATCCTGGTATACATTATTTCCATATTTATGAAAGAATAACAAAAAAAAAACGACAAAAAACCGCTTTTTGGGGGAAACGATTATTTTAAACTTCATTTTTGATAACTCTTTCACTGTAAAACAAATTCCTCACGTGAATCTACTTTTCTTTCTGTTCTGATGTTGAAAAAAAATAGAGATTGCTGTAACTGGAGTACTTCATCGCTAGCACCAATTCCAGCGGAGGGTTCTTCGGAGGCCTTTTGGGTGCATCGCACCGAATTTTCAGCTTATATGGATCATACAATTGTGGTTATTTTCTTAGTTTTTAATGTAAAATGTTTGTAGAAAAAATTGGCATCTGTACATTTATCAATTATAGAAAATAGTTTTCAACCCGAACTACATCCTTAATCAAACAACTGGAAACTTTGGCCCCCTTGTAAAAGTCGTTCAGTTTTTGTCACTCCGGTTCCAGGCACTTGACAAAGGGCAGACTGATATTAATCAAATAGTATAATGTCGAGAACCCTTCGTAGGTCACTCTTCGATCCAGTACCAAGAAAAAATAAATAAAAAAACGTAAGGAGATCATCGCTCAATATAAGGGAAGCCGTTAAATTGGGGTTTTCGAATTTTTCGTCCCCAAAAAGCCTTTTTACCATTCTAAATGGATCCTCCGTCGCTCTCTCCATTAATCAAACAGATTTTGTGTCGTCTAATCTCGGACACACCGTATAAAACGGGGCGGGGAGTTACATCACGCGGTTTGATGGATCTTCACAAGGGGCTTAAATCTTGGATGAAGACACGCAGCGGCGAAATAAAGAGCGCAAAGTAGTGGAGGGTGTGATTTGTTCCGTTTTACGATTGACTTTATACTTTCAACGTAAAAAAGTTAGTTTAACGATCCGAAGCATGCGGGCTATCGCGGGTTAACGCTTGTTCTAGTTTTTCGAAACACAGAGACACACCAGTTTTCCAGGTAGCGTCCAGGAAGGAAGGGTGTAATTTTTCAGAAGAACGTGACCTCGTTGACCGAGTGTCATGTCACCCCAATTTTTATCTGGTATACGAATCGTGTAACAGGTAACTCGGGTCATTTTTCGTGATCCCTTTTTGTTCACAGCATTTTGCGAAACGAGCTGTGGCACCGAATCCAAGATTATCCCGGACCAAGGAGCCTGCAGTTTACTGCAGAAATGTTCAGTCTGACGAAGGGACTGACCCACGACGGACATAAACTGGCTGACCCTCGACCCATCAAACTCCCTTACTTTAGCAAACCGAGACGTGACCCAATCTTGGCTCACCGGTCACAAACGATTTTCAACCAAGACTACGGCACCTGACGCCGCACCGTTGATCCGTCAATGTCGTTTCGGAACTCTGACCAGTTTCCTCGGAGTTCGATTTTTCTTGGTGAAAAAAGACTTTGAAATAAGAGCTTCGAGTCGTATAATCGTTCGAATTCACTCCGATGCGGTGCCCCTTCTATTTTCTTGACGGTCCTTCTTTGCGAGCCCGTATGTGTGCTCTGAGCACATCTGCAGTCCAGATAACGTTAAATTGTGAAATTGATTTTACACGGTGGAGAAGAGTCCCTATATGTGCGATTTTCCCTCAGGAGGTAAACTGCACGATTCAGTGTATCCACGTGTAGTCTATTCTGTACCCTAGACCAGAGTGGAGGTAGAACTGTCTGTATTTATCTTGGCCAAGTTTAGTTTCCTCGGATGTTCGCAATCCTGGTCACGTCTGGCTGGTCCAGCGTTTTCTCGAAACCTGTAATTTCGATTTTGATCGAGATTCACGTAGCAGCTTTACCCCAGCTCCCATGCATCCAGGAATTCCTGTATGCAGCTTCAAATTCACGTTTCATATCTTCAACCTCCCGTTTCTCTGTTTTCACTGAAAATTTCTTCCAATTTTTACTGGATCTCCACGTTGCGGGGTTTGAGGATCACGAGGGGCTACATTTTTATGAATTCAGTTTCAATCGACGTCATGGCTTCTCAAAACTCCTAACTGATTAGATTTTGTGCTCGATCGATCCAGTAGAAAATTCGAACCTGTAGGTATTCGAGATGTTCTTCAAGGATTTGACATTGAATTGGAAATAATTCAAATGGTATGATAATATTTCTTATAGAGCTTGAAACATGTGTGAAATGATCAAGTTCAGCTTAGCTACTATTGTACTGTCAATGGAATGACAGACAGTGCTTGCAAGCACCGTTAAATTCGTCCATCACAAATGAACTCAACCGGCAATCAGTGATACTGTAGATCAATTATTGGCGTGCGGTATTAATTAAAGGCCGAGAATTTCCCCGGTTACGCAGTAGCACCGATGAACCAACCCTTGACCAGTCGCATCGCTAAGTATAGTGGCGAAACAATTGAGCCTCACGGTTCACGACGTCACTGTTCGGTCGAACGCGCTCAAAATACTAGTGCTTGCGGGTGGCTTCCGAAAATCAATTCAAGCCCCGGCGATATCGAATATTTAAGTGGACAAAAACCAGGTCAGACGTCAAGAACTACGGGAAGAGTAAAGAAAAAAAAACGACGCGCAGAGCTTTTCTGAAGAGATAAAAGAAAGTTATACACGTCGCACGGTTTAAACTACAGAGTTTTTATCATAGAACCCGCGTTCGTCTCTTGTATTAAACTTTTTTTTATCATCCTTCTTACTGCTGTACGGTACATGAACTAACTTCAGGTTGTTAGCCGGCGCGTTATGACGCCATTACGACGAAGCACTGCTCGGCTGAACTAGTAGCGTAGTTAACACGTAATTACCCCTTGTTTCTAAACGTGTCTGAGTGATGCATGTGCGTGGGATGCTTCGATTGCCGATAACGAGCCACGGCGCGGGCGTTTGACACTCGACCCTTTGAGCCCGAGGCGATCGTTATTTAAAGCTGCGTTATAAATATTTTCATCACCTGAGACGCTGCAGCTGTGAGGAATTTTTAATCGCTTTATAATATCGAGAAGTACTTAACACAGGCGATTGGTTCGAGGGAAAGGTGGCGGTGAAAATTGCTTGTATAGCAGAGTGAAGAGTTTTGCTCGGTTATACAAGCTCTTTAATCGCTGGAGCTTCTCGAATGCCTCCTTGTTGCTGCATGCATACCTTGAGCTCTTCTTTGTCCACCTACCATCAGTTTATCGATTTTCGATCTGAGAGCAAACGGCGAAGGGGCCGAGCTTTTCCGGGCGATAATGCGCCGATGTTACAGACGGAAATTTAACAGACTCCTGGGTAGACGTCATAATCGATGAAATTGGCCGCGTGAAATTATCACTTTGAGGGGTGGCGACTTCGCGCTTGGCACTCGACCATATCACTAAACAGAAGCGGGGTCCAGAGGTAACTAGAAATGAAATTAGGAGAACAGACTCCCTTCCTGGACCGCTTTCAGTCCCGTAGACGAAGGGGGGAAGGTTTGGTACGGGCACTATCTAAATTAAAAATACATGAGACCCCCAGTCCCGGGTTGGCTGTTCTTTCTTTTCTTCTGGGAGAGCGACTTAATTACGAATGTCGAGTCGAGGTAAGAAGAAGAAGAAGAAGAAGAAGAGGAAGAAGAACGTATAAGAAAGAAACGCGAGGACCCGCGAGGAAGGAAGGAGAGGTGTTAATTAACTACTCGCCTACCAGGCCCTCGGACGTCACAGACATTCAACGAAAGCTCGATTTAACTTCGTTCCCGAGGCTCTGCACAGTCACTCTCTTTTCTCTTTACTCCCTTGTCGATTACGCTTCGCTAGAGTGACGAGACTTATTAAAATGAAACATGAAGCCGATAAAAATCCAATTTCATCCCTGATAAAGGAGAAAAGTGAGAAAATCATGAACAGCGCTTGATGTACTCGACTTTCAACCCGTCAGTACCCGATGAGGGTTTCCTTAGTTGCTTATTACACCAAAGTTCGGCCAGCGTGCAGCAATTCGACCGAACGCGATCGAGGAGCGCCGGAGAATGCCGAACCCTGCCGAAGAGCGCCGGAGGACCCCGAACGTGACGATTTCCGCACAGCTAATGAGAAATCATACTTTAATCGTTCGAATGAATGATTCATAAAGATAGATCAAAGCCTGAACAATATCAAGATAGTGAAGAGGGTAAAAATATCATTTATTAGTACAATAATGATGAGATGGATGAGTTTGTTGAACGAGTTTGATCTCTCGTTCGGAACTTGTGTCTGGTGTCAGGCTTGTGGTGTCACCTGTCGTTCATCTTTGGGATCTCGACTGCTTTGTATTATTCACAGGATGCCTGCAGCGGGAAAAGAAAGAAGTCAGGACTTTTTCAGAACCAGGCGGAGGATATTATCTCGTTAAAATTTCGTCGCTTCGTGAATTTTTTTCACAGCGAGATGTTGAGGAAAAAAACCCCCATCATTTCAGCATACTATTATATACCACGCGCGCGGTTGTGGAGAACCGAAAAATTATGTTTACCGTAAAAATTATAGCGCGAATAAATTTCTATTCAATCTTTCATAGAACAAAAACCGCGGCTAGGTCTACAGAAAGGATTTTAATTTCCATTCATTCGAAAATATGAATTGTGAGGAGAAAAAAAAAAGCGAAACCCTTCATCTCTATAGGTAGGAAGGATGCCCCATTGTTAAAACCGGTGACTAATTTCTCGAGCAATTAAGCTTAACTGCATCCTGAAAACGGTTTTTCTCTATTTTCTTCCATAATTTTTTTTTCAACCTCCTCGTGCCGGGATGTTAAAATCAGTTTCTAACCGTGAACAATGACGTATGCAACCCACAATACCCTCGGTGGTGTACGACCAGTGATCCTCTAGCCCTCCAATTTGGTAACGAAACCGTAATTTGCCGTATGCATGCATTCAGAGATGGATAGACGGTGGCTAGCAGACCGGAGATCTATGGATTTATGCAAATACAGGC
This sequence comes from Euura lappo, assembly GCA_018257835.1. Classification (NCBI taxonomy): domain Eukaryota; kingdom Metazoa; phylum Arthropoda; class Insecta; order Hymenoptera; family Tenthredinidae; genus Euura; species Euura lappo. The sequence goes on along the minus strand of JAEUYN010000061.1, from coordinate 78,449 downwards.
AGTTAGAGTCCCGAACAGCCTCCGAGTTGAATAATGCGTTGATAAGATTAGGAAGCCACAGTTCATACGCCATGGATACCGAGCGACACACGAACCGGGACCGAATTCCTTTCCGAATGAAAAGTGAGAATTCATTCCTCGTATTTCGCAGCCGATACGATAATCCATCGACGTCTCCGAAAGTTGACCCTCGACCTTTTTCTCTCCTCATTTTATCGTCCTTCTCCCAAAGTGGTACGGGGTAGGGTAGTCCAGCGATTTATATATGAAATTCCAGTGTCTATTTCGCGTCGCTGTGGAGCGGTATGCAAAAGGCATGTCTCTGGTTTAATTCAGTTAACGTCGCCCTTCGACGAGGAAGATTAATTTTAAGGAAGACATTTTGTTGGTAAGTATAGTCTCTTCCAGGCTCTTTAACCTTCCGAAACAAGAAGATGAATCTTCGTTGTTCACGTTATTCTTCGTCGCAGTTTAGTTTCCTTCGCATCACCGTTCCTACCCCTAGGATCTCGTTTTATGCTCGTGGCTAGAATGCGAAATTTCACAGTCATCTGGGACTGGAGCTAGGAGCTCGTTGTATTCTGGTAAAGGGTGGAGAATAAGGGGGTGAAATAAAAAGAAAAAAGAAAGATCTGGAGCTGGAGCTGGAGCTGGAGCTTCAAGCTCACGGGTTGCTTCTGCTATCAGGAACGGTGTAAGCAGCTTACGTCATTTTTCAAACTGGTCACGTCCCGTGGGATCTATGTGCGTAATAAGGACTTTCACAGGAATCTACCCGGCTAGAAACTTTCGTTCTGACTAATCCTAGACCTGGTTTTAAAACTGGGAAATAATTCAGTAACAGAGGTACTCGGTCGTACTTTCACTGAGAGGCGATTACTTGGAAATTTTGTCCCAGTCCAACCGTTTAATATTTTATAATAATTTAAATTACATTTTAGAAGTATGTTACAAAACCTTTGAGGCATTCCAGAAAAATGTCAATCATCGTGTTTCCACGACGACGTCACAGTAGTTCATACCTTTTTTTACTATTTCGAAAGAATTTCACGCTGTTTTACAGGGTAGACATATTTCCCTCACATTTTTCACAAGCTTCTGACATTTCCTCGAAAAATTGAGGATTCGATTTCATGAGACTTGACGGGGACTTTGAATTCCTCTAATTTATTGAGCAACTCAGGTTCAGAATATAAGTGAAAATATCAATTTCACCTGTTATACAATTTTTATTCGATTCTACTTCCCGGATTTACCACTTTGAGCTTACGAAATCGAATCGAAAAGTAATTCAACAATGTTATTGCTAAAAATCAGTGGAAAAGGGTATAAGTGACTTTATTTTACATTTTTTACAATCATCAATTTTCGAAACCTTTTTGAGATTATTATTTCATCGCCTTCTTCCTGTACAAAGTTTTGTTTATTCGATAACCCGATGCTCGATACTTTGGTAGCTGAATAATCTAGAGGGTGGTGATAAAATGATTAGAGCGAGGTAGCATCGGTCGACCGATGCAAATCTATAGCCACGATTCTAAGACGAACGGTGGTATGTTTCAGGGATGATAAATGATTCAAGAAGTGTATAAATCAGATAAACTATTACCGTAAATCGTTTAAGACTCGTGTGCTGCAGCTTCGGGAAGAATAATTTTTACAAAACGATCTAGGTAGAGGTTCTAGTAAGGGGATGGAAAACAAAATATTACCGGGCTAGCGTGAAGTATGACGAAAATTTTTCACCCATGTATATATACATATATATTATTTGTCAAGGAAGTTGGAGTGTCGAGTTTAACTTTAAACTTTGTGTCTCTGAAACCAAGACGAGTTTCGCATTAAACTTTTCGAAAACTTTTTTCCCACAATTTATCACGAGCGAATTTGATCCAACCCTTTTTATTCGCCAACAATCGGTCTGATTGTCCGTGTAATTTGTATCAGCAAATAATCGGTGTATCCATTCGATAACTCTCGAGTAGTAATTTGGACCACGAAACACACGGTGAATCAATCGTTTTTACAATCGGTTCGTATTTAAGTTGCCCTGTAGTCAAGTGGTAGGTAATTCGATGGTCGTTACAATTTTGCATAAAACCTTTCGAAAAACATTTCGTCAAAGTGGTTGTTCGGATTAGAATTTAATTAAGTGTATAAATTGGCCAATTTCAATCTCTGAATTATTGTTCCCTTCGTTTTTTTTCTCCTTATTCGTCCGAATCAAATTACACTTTTCATCGATTCACTTATTTTTCATTACGGACTCCCAAAGGCAATGAAAATAGCTTCGGAGCCATTCCACAGATTTCCTCGAACTCGGTCCAGACAGTCTTGTTACAGCCAGATGACCGCAGGCGATAAGCTCAAAAACTGTACAACTTGTCTACGAACAATCAATGCCGTCACCGTCCAGCTACTAGGATCTACTTCCACTTCCAAGTTTAGCAGAGATTAACAGTGTCTCTACTGTCTCTTTTACATATTGTGCTTTTACATTTCTGCTGGAGTCATTTGAAGTCAGCTGAAGGCAGCTAAAGTAAGTTGAGGTCAATTAAAGTCAGTTAAATTCAAGTGACTTCAGGCAACATAAAGTCACTTCAAGTGATCCAAGTCACATGAAGTCACTTCAAATCAGCTGAAGTCAGCTGAAGTCAGTCAAATTCGAATGACTTTAGGCGAGTTAAAGTCACTTCAAGTCATCCAAGCAACCGAAAGTCAGCTGGAGTTATTTGAAGTCAGCTGAAGTCCGCTACAGTTATTTGTAGTCAACGGAAGTCAGTTAAATTCAAGTGACTTCAGGCAACATAAAGTGATGCTGCAGTTGACTTCATGAAGTCTTGGAGTCAATCGTCGAGTGATTAACTCCGTGATTGACTGTATATCAGAGTAAAAGTGTAATTCGATGCGATATGAAGAGAGAGGCGTTATTGGCTCTAGAAATTATGGTATTGCTCTGAAATTAAACTGAGGGAGGCTTAGTTGATGAGAATTTTTATGTGGTACAACAAATTTGTAGAAGTTAATTGCACCTGAGTGTTAAATTGTTGGTATTCAGGTCAACTCAAGCCTGCAGTTAAAATCAGGGCTCTCAACGGTTATTAGCTATAAAGTTGAGCGCTCTCGGTGTCTGACGGTATTAATTCGGGCAGAGTCTGAAGTGAATTGACGCTGTCAACTTTAGGTACCCGTACGTACAACTTTGATTCCACGGGAAGTATTAATGGGGAAAATTGTACGGATTGAAAGGAGATATATATATTCTACGAGCGGGCGTCAAACCTCCAGTTTTTAATGCCTATGCAAGCTCTGTAGTTGAAACTTTAAACTCAATCTGTCAGATCCAGACAACTTTTTCTCAACCTATAGGTCAAAAATTTATATCTCAATTTCTAATTCGAGATATCAATTTTTGTCCAATTATGCGAGCTTCCATTTTAAGGAAGACGTAAATTTGGCTAAACGTTAATTTTACAATCCGGATTTTTTCATCTCCCCTGACGTTAAAGCGCGTTCCACACTCTTTTACGATTCAAAAGGGTTGTTATATTGTAATTTTTCGTCATCCAGAATGTCTTAATGAAACCAAAGCAGACTTTGCCGGACATTTTCTCTCCCATCCTGCCTCGTATAACGAGGATTCTAACTTTACCACTCTGTGTGCTTTAATTAACACCGTTCGCTCTGTGCCAAAAGCTGTAAGCTCTATGATTCAACCAACACATTTTCGCGGTTTTAGGGGACACGTTATACACCTCGAATTGGAAAATGTTCACGGTCACGTCATGGACGTAAGGATGAAATAAAATTCATTCTTTCTCGCTTATCAAGAGCTTGAAATTATTTTGGAAGCTCAACGAATGTCCCAAGGAAATGGATCCGTGATTCCAGTGACCGGATTTCCGCGGTGTAACAAGTGATGTTTTAGTGCGATAATTTCCTGGAGTGTAATCGACTATCTGACGATCGGAAATCCTTCTCCATATTCGCCTCATGACTATTCTTGGTGTGCGTCATGGGTTATCGGAAATGGATTTTGTCACGGACGATTTCCATTTTATGTCTTGTAACTAATAGCTCGTCTCGAGTACCTACTGGATGATGCATTATGCATCTATAACGGATAGATCGCGGGCACCTACACCCTCCTACTGGATTTCTAGCTCGATGTCGCCTACTGCCTAGCTAGACACTAGACACTACGTTATACGATATACATATAGGTATAGACGGGAAAGTGTAGATACATCAAAGACTGGTAACCTTGCCCAGGAGACAAATTGCCACTAATTAATTAGAAGAAGAACGTGACTGACATCCAAGGAGAAAAAAAATCACTGCAGATGTAACCAGAGTGGCTTCAAAAAGATAGAAATACTATCGATGTCGTATCGATCTTTCAGCCAATTAGTTACTGAGTTGAAAATTTAAGAGGATCAAAAAGAGAGTAGTCGATAAATCGTTAATCGCAATCTCTTCGGATATCAGAGTGCAGTTAATAGTTATCCCTCTCTCCCTTTCATCACGACGATGTAATTGCCAAAGTCACAAGTATTTCGTTACAAACCGTTCATTCGTAATGCATGTACGTAGTTGGACGGTGAATTAAGTAATCGGCTTATCGTAATGCGCTTAACGCAGATGCTTTTTCCTTCAGCCCTCGCTTCGGCGAACCTGGCAGACCACCGGCCAGCGTTTATTGCTTTCAATTTCGCGAACAGGTGGTCAATTTATTATCACGAGTTCTGATTCTTCAACACTGCAAATTATATTTCAAAGCAAGTGATAAAAATGTGAATATCTCTTTGACTATTACACTTGAGGATATGCAACATATAACAAATCCCTGGAGCTGGCAACTTTCACCGCAGTGCGACGATTGAATAATTAAATTCACACGTTGCAGTTTTTACATTGCAGCTGGGGTGTGATTATTACAAAACTATCGGGTTGCTCAGACTCGCCTACTCAATATTCAAAGCTTCATAGGGGAACGAGGAAAGTATCAGACCTCCGGGTCAAGGATTCTAGTGAAAAAACTGACAGGATTGTTTCTGTGGCTCGAAATATGAAGCTGTTGCTTTCCTTCGCTCAATCTATGTAATAAATTGAAAATATGAAACCTCACCAATTGAACATTATCGCGAATTAATATTCACGGTGGAAATGAATCATAGATTTTTAGATTGATAACGAGATTGCAATTAATTAACTGCTGATATGATAAATCCTGAGGAGGGGGGGACCATAGTGGAAATTAAAAATCCTAGATAACCTCATTTGGAATTTGGTGATCTTCAAAAATGAACTGATGATTGATTGATCACACCTTGGGTGATCAAAGAGTAGGAAATGCTTTACAACGTAGTGATTTCAGCTGTACAACATATGGCAATGATGGATTTACTTAAAAAAACAGTAGGGACTACTATATTTTTGTATAATTTATGGGCATAATTCACCAATATCCCTGAAATCGTCCTCTTCTCCTTCGGTCTCGAGTAAAAAATGCTACGCAAACTTCTTATGACTTGTCCAAGGCGATTACTTACTGAGTAAGATTTTCAATGTAATGTCCTGTATCTTTTTTACCAAAAATGCTAGTAAATTGGTTCTAGTCGATACCTTATTTTCACATCAACCACTAAAAACGTGGAAATGTCGTCTGACTCCGAGTGGAACCTTGAATAATATTTTGGTTAAAGAAATGGCCCTAAAAGTTGGTCCAAAATCCAAAAACCGGACGTGACCACTGTGACTTCCGGCATTGTTGACCCTGAGTCTCCATACCACTGTTATTTCTCAGTCAGGACTGCATGAAGCGCAGCTGGTATCCCGAGGTTACTGAAAAAGAATTTAGTTTTGCAGCACTGTGCTTTAACTCCATATCTTGGCTGAAGAGGTAAACCCAACTTGTAACAGTGTCCTGGGGAGTACCGTATTTTCTCTTTGTGATACACAATGCCAAACACCGAGACTACAATGATATCAAGGTCGCACGAGAACACTTCTCGCATAAAGCTCTCATCATCCGCCTACGAGATTCTAGACAGGATAATTCCTCTTGGATGTGGTCCACGATAAGGGTAGCTATATAGGTGCAATGGTAAGGATTCTCGCATTCCAGCTCCTTGCGGTGTATTGGTCGATGTGCAAGTCGCGGCATGCGAGGAATCTCTCACCTCCATGTGCGCCGTGGTGAGGTAAGCTTCACTATTCAAGCGATTCTATATTATTCTCCAATATTGATATGGTCTATGAGCTTGCTTGCTTCAAACATATTACCCGCAACTCAATATCGATTCCTTAGTACATTCACCTATCGAATTACGTAAGGATACGGGTATCTTATCGGTTATATATAGAAAGATTTAATCACCAACGTTTTTGCGATACCGAAGAGATTATCATATAGACCGCGAACAACATCAACAACCATAAATGAAAATCCTTATAGATAATGAACAGCTTTGAAAAGCGTTTATCAGCCGAAGATTGGGTCCTTCATTGTTTCTAGTATCGTCGATTTCTATCATCTGGTGCTAAAACAAGCCCGATGTGAATTACACTTGGGATTTAGATAGCGCTATGTTATCAAACTCTATGCGTTAATCTCAGCCGGCTGATATCGCCTTAAATCTAGAGATAAAACCCCGTGAACATTTCCGATGACTTTTGACGCCGTATCGAAACTGGAAAATCAGAGTCAACATCAAAACCGGCAAGTCTGGTAAGCAGAGGTAAAGCCAGGGTTAAGCTAACGATTCATTGAACACAAACGGGAGTTGATTCCCCCATGGCTTCAACTATCGGTTAAATTTGACTCTATAGAACGGTCTGGTGTTCCTGCAGAAGTGGAAGGAGTCGTTGAGGGACGGACAGTCGCGTTGCTCGGTCACAACTTCTCGTACAATAATTACCAGTTATTAGTAACAGTCCATATAGTAACTGGAGTCTCGCGAACTACGTGGGTTCGGCCTGGTCCACCTGGTCGCGAAGTTTGTCTTTGTGGTGGTTGATCGAATTATGTGAGACTGTCAGAAGTCTGGATGGTTCGTTGATTCCGACCCGGATAAAAGAAATCCGGGAATTTATTCCTGCAGGATTAATCGCCGTGTTCCTTCTGGGTTCTGGATGCTCGTATATCTAGTCCAGGAATTAGTTAACGCTCAACCAGGAACGTCGTTCAGTTCTCGGTGGGTACGAGGAACCTGCTGCCTACTACAAGGGTGAAACCCCCGCGGTTTTCGGTCCCTGAATAATAAAGGGTTTTCGCGCCTGAACTACACCCCTGTATTACATAGCTGGCACTTAATTGCCGCTGGGATAATGCAAGCGCTTGTTAAACGCATTGTCAGAATGAGTTATGCCGGGGTTCGATTCTATACTGCGGCACCGATAACGCGAACTGTCTCAACTATCAGCTCTAATGTCGGAGGAAATCGAGGCTGAAAATGGTCTCATACACTGCAGCACGGAAAACAATGATAAATTTCTTCAATTATATAATAATTGATTAAAATTCGGTGAAACGCTGATAACCTCCCTACTGAAAATGTTGATGTGATAAATCATATTATAATGTTACGAACTAACAAACATCACTCATTGGATACAATATAAAACAAATTAATGATGAACTATATGATTGATCATATGATTTTTTATATATTTGTTAAAAATCAGAAGGTTATCCATATGATGAATGACATGATGATTTCGTTCATGACATTATAAGATTTATCACATCAACGTTTTTAGTCGGGCTACGGGAAAAAAAATCGGAAGTTATTGTAAGATTCATCCCCAAAGTGACAAGTTGGGTTTTTACTAGATTTTCACGTTTTTTAGTTACGTATATCATCGATTCTTGATCCGACGATATCTAGCGAACGAGTTATCAGATTTTTATGAATTTGGATCCAATCCACGCGACTTTTCGAAACTCAGAGATGATCAGATTTTTTATTTGATCAGTTTAGAAGCTTTCGAATTACTGAAAGAACTAAATTCTCAAAAATCAAGCTAAAAATGATGATATTCTGAAAGCGGATTATCGGATTCTAATGAAAATTGATACCTGAACCTTTTTTAGATCGCCGATCATAAACTTGGGACTTTGGAGTTCCAACATTCAAATTACAAAATGTATCCACTCCTCCGAAATGGAAATCGTGGTAGTCAGCAAAAAAGTATAAAAAAAGTAACTCTAAATAATTTGGAGAGTCTTTACAATCTGTGTGAAATTGAGGTGAATTTTTGAGGCTTTAATCAAAATCTTCTGTATTTATTTAGGTATCGTTGAAACGCCTTAATGCATTAATTTACTCGCCGAGATGAAGGGACACGAGTATATATATACGCATGGTATCTGTGCATGAATGCCTATTTACAGACCTTGGTCAGCCCTAATGGACGAACGAATAGCCCGGGGTTTCGGTGCCGTCAGAGTGTAGACGGAAACTGGAACCACGACGGTTTCTGTCCCTTCGAGGTCTCCAGTCGCTCTACCTACCTGTGGTTTCACTTCGGCATGAAGCGAAAGGAAGAGGATTCAAATCCCAGACCTGAGGCCAGCTCTCAGCCCTCGACCCTCGACCCTCGACCCTCGACGCTTCAAATCTCTACCCTGCACTATATGCTCTGTAACGTTCGCTTCGTTGGTCTTCGCTTTGTTCCCGGTTGTTCGGTTCGCCGCCGATTTTCTCGCAATCAGTCCGAAAGTTATCGATTGAATTAATTCAATGACTAATTGTTGAGTGACTGGGGTATTTATTTATTATCTACAGATAGATTGACACAGCTTTGTTCTATCGTGAATGAAAACTTCCATTCAGTACTTTCTTATCTTTACATGATCGCGCTGTAGGTCATAGTGTCACCGTGACAAGAATGCAGCAGCAGTTTTTAGCATAAAATGAATAACAATGTAAATGTTTTTTTCTTCAAATTATTTTCAGGTTTTCGAGGGATCTCAGAGCCCTGTTAACGTCGTCGGGCAACACTTCAAACTTATTTTTAAACAAGTCCAATTCCTTGATGTGTTCGACGCCTTTAAAAACACCGGCGTCGAGTTCGTTTATTTTGTTATAGGAAAGATTTAGAACAACGAGCGATTCGAGTCCGACGAAAGCTCCGTGAGGAATAGTGACGAGATAGTTCCAGTTAAGTTTAAGCTCCCTGAGTTCTTTCAACTCTTGAAAAACTCCGGGTACAATGTCGTCGATGAAGTTATTCGAGAGGATCAATTTCACCAGGGACGAAAGCTCGGCGAATAAACCTTTCTTGAGAGCTTGTATTCCGTTTCTGCTCAGATCCAGTTCCTCCAGATCTTCCAGACCAACGAATGTACCGGGTCTGAGACCTTCGGAAAGTTGATTCCAGGATAGATTAAGATGAGTCAAAGATGGTACCTTGGTGAATGCTTGAGCAGAGAGTTGCCCAATTTGATTTCTGCTCAAGTTCAGATCCTTCAGGTTGATCAAATTCTCAAAGGCGTTTGGCTCCACGTCGGTAATGTCGTTGTAGCAGAGCACCAGTTTCCTCAGTCTGATCAAATGACGGAATATACCGTCCGGTATGCAGGTCAGCTGATTTCTGTTCAACTCGAGTATTTCCAACTTCGAAAGACCCTCAAAAGCGTTGGGTGCGATAGCGTTCAGTTTACCCCACGACAATGTGAGCTTCGTGAGGTTCGACAGTTTCCGAAAAACTCCGTCTTTCAGTTCCACTATTCTTATCAGATGAAGATCCAACTCCTTCAACCGTTCCAAATTGTTGAAAGTCTTGACGTTTATATCGGATATAACGTTGCACGACAGAGTAAGAGACACGAGGGACTTCAGACCCTTGAATATAGGCTCTGCCAGGGAAATGTTATTATTGCTCAGGTCCAATTTCTCCAGTTTATGCAATCCTTTGAAGGAGTCTGTCCCGATAAGGGATATATCGTTGTGGGAAAGATTGAGCCTCCTCAGCGATGGTACAGTGTCAAAAGCCCCTTTCGGTATCTCCTCAATTCTGTTTCTGGCGATATTCAATTCCCTGAGATTTGACAGACCACGATGAGTCTCTCTATTAACGCGGGTTATCTTGTTATTCGACAGGAGTAACGAGCTGACGTTTTTCAGTCCCGAAAAAACACCCTCTGGTAGTTCTCTGATCCGGTTGTCCCTGAGGTCTATGCAGTCCAGGTCCTTCGGAGCGTTGCTGAACACTTTCACATCCAACGCACTGATACCACAGTTCTGGAGTCTGAGCTCCGGAGGAGCTGCACTCGGACCTTTCTTCGATAATTCAACCCGCAACAGGACACCGTTCTGGATATTAACTCCTAGCTCGTCGTCCGCCATCGTGGTACAAGACACACTGCCGACCCGAACCCTTCTCGGTGTTATCTCGTCGTTTATCTCCGCGTACACGTGACGTCGTTATCGCTGTGTACCTACATTGCAGGGCCGCTAGGCGTGACCGTCACGCAACTCTCTATCTTACTTTCCAGTTTCCTCGCCTCATCTTATCTTCTATTCGGCTCATTTCACAACTGCAATTAACCACAAAGATTGAGCCGATGTTTTTCTCTTCGTTCTTATCCTCGTCGAGTCGTCTGCATCGCTTTGATATACCTACCCACCATCTGGAGATTTTACGATTACAAATAGTAATTAATTTGTATTTCAAATGTTGATAACGTGAGCCAACCACTTATTGAACGATCCGATGATATCTGGTGGATATTTGACGATAATCATAAAGAGCGTCTATTATCCAAACTAATTGGGGTTCGCCCTATTGGATAATCGAAAAATGGATAACTGCTCCAATTGCCAACGAATTACTCTCCTTATTGAAGTCGAGAGATTAAACTTCAATTCGAATATTAAACATTAGAATCAATGTCAGTCGCTCACTTTTTCGTGGTTCTGTGGAAAAATGTACCTCGAAATCAATTAATCATTCCGATATTCGATGTTCTACTGTATAGATTATTTCGAATTGATTAGATCGCTGATTTGATATCTGAAAAATGGATACACAATTTTCGAATTCCAGACGAGAAAAAATTCAGAGTCGCATAGTTTATAGATTCAGTCGGATACTTAGTCGGATACTTTCCACTTTCCTCAAAAGTGCCGTAAATTAAACACATATTCGTAAAACGGTTATTCTCAGTAATTTCACAATGTCTTCCAGGAGAATCGAGGAAAGTCATTGAAATTATTGAAAGGAGAACATAATTTTTCGAATATAATATGAAAAAAGCGAAAATAACTTTGATGTTTCGCCAAATGATCGGTAACTGGCTGAGTTGAGCATGAATTTAGTTTTTGAACCGCAGACACGGGACGGAGGGATTAAAAAAGTTATCCCCCCCCCCGTCAACCGAAAAACAATCCGGTACAATACGTGGTTAAAGCACGGCTCGTAGACTATCAAACTTTGGACATATTTCTGCAGTTTCACGAGACGTGGCTCGGCGTACTAACAGCAAAACAGTACCCACCTATGCGCCCCATTTCCCCATAGTGATAGCGAGAGGATCCACGTGTATAACCGACGACACGGGTCTGCAAAGTGAGAAAAATATCCGACGAAACGAATCAAGGTGCGGTTGAGACCGGCTACATTCGTTGTCTTCGGTTTATCATCGAATCAAATTATTTGCCGAAGCAGAAGAAACTCGTTGATAGACTTTTTCGCGATTTCTAACAGCGACGATTGCAGCCTATCGCCGAATATGATATCCGAAAACAAAGAATAACGGGAAAGTCACGAGTGAGCTTTTATCTCGCAGAGACACGCTAACTCGCGGGGGTGAAGTTGCGGTGGTTTATGTGTGTTATGCGCTCAGTTCGGGGTTTATGACTCCAGAGAGCCACTGCATGCGGGGTGGCCACCCCCACCTACACATTCGTATATATTTCGCGTGCCAACTAGAAAAGAATGGGAGACTTTGGCAACGCTTTTCGTTCTCAACGAGAAGAAACTGCAACGAGGTTATCACCCCTTTAGCGCGATGATGCAGATTTTCCTAAACTCTTTACCAACTTGTTACCAGGTTGTTACCTTTCTTTTTTTTCTGTAGAAAAAAAGAACGCTATACTATTGATCGAAACTTCGTTCTACTGTTGATAGCATTAGGTTACTCTCCTTCATGAGTGAGCTGATCGCTCCCAACGTTGGCCAAGCACGTTTTGTCAGCACCACAAGACCCTTTCTAAGCTTAGCAGATCTCAACAGATTCTGTACCAGATCCATCAAAAGGTTCTTTTTATGACGGTATAATCGGCACGATTCGCCGAAAAATGTCCAATTCAGTTTCCCAAGTATTTCTTTTTACTGCCGCAAACACTAATTCCGGTGACAAATAACTCGTAAAATAGTTGGGACAGTCATCTGGTACGAAATACTGAAGGAAATTACATAAAATACCCATGAGAGGTTCGAAAGGGTCTTTATTTCGCGCCACGCTGTGACGTCACTGTTAGGTATGACAAGCCCGCCCTCTAGCGTCGTAGTTTCTTCCAAGATCATTCATGTTTCAAGCAGTTTTAATTGATTTTGTTGCGAAATTGAAGAAGTGGAATATTTATTCAACTATGAGGCATAAACTTGACCGAAAATCTATTTGTTCTTCTTAGAAAGACAGTTCGCTGTTCAGTTATGGTGGAACGGTACTTGATTTTAGTCCGCAAAAGCTTTATCTATTTAAGCCCATTAACCTGACGACCTAACTTGGTTTAATCTGATAAAGCCTCGTCAAATCCGAATTCATAAACAATGTACAAGTTTCAGAAGTTTGACTTGGACTGTACCAAACTCAGCAGACTGGACAGACCCGTAAAACTTTGTGTATAAACAAAAGGAACAAAACGGAATCCAAAGGTTGTAAGAACATCTGCTACTAACAAAGAAGAGCACATTACAGACTTCCAGATACTGAAAGTCAAGAACTACCATTGATTCCAAGACTCGAGGCTAATCCAATTACCTTTTTCATTACCATCAAGAAATTGCTACGGATTTTACAATCCTGAACCAATACTTGAAATACTCTTCTTCAGTCCAATAAAATTAGATCAAATTGAAGCGAGTAGAAAAAATAATTAGTAAAGATCTATAAATGTTTTAGAGACCTTCATTCTGGCCTATTATCGAACGGACTAAGAGTCCTTCTAACTGGACTGCTCGAACCGACATCTTGAATCAAAGGTGCTCGAATTCAGTTTTTTCACCATATCTCGGCAACTATTGACCCTATCGTCACGGAGGTTCATACAAAAAATGAGGATTACTTAATTCCCCACAACGAAGGTTCAATACATTTTTCTCGTATCTTCGATAGTTTTTTTCTAATACACCAGTGAATGAGTACATCATTCTCACAAGTCAGCCTGAGATGGGAAATACAAATACCGATACTTTCAGCCTTGTGTTACACAAAAACTATTAAAGATATGGAAAAAGTGTATAAAACCTTTCTTGTAGAAGATTTGGTGAGCTTCATTTCTTGTAATAACCTTCGTCGTGATAGGGTCAATAGTTGTCGAGATATGATGAAAAGACTGAATGGTGACGGATCGAGCCTTAAAGGTCAGGACTATTAGTCCTTTCAATAGCGGGATAAAGTAAAGGGTCATCACATATTCATAGATCCTTACTAATTCATTTTCTTTTATGCTTGCTCATTTTACTGAACTATCTCTGAGGATCACAAAAAATTGGAGATTCACGACTACCTGTGGATCGTCTGCGATCATTAAATATTGAGCTTGTGATTAGTCGTTACTTTGCGAACACCAAAAGACAATTTGACGGTGTGTAACGGGTCTTAAAGACGCCGGTTCCCGTTGATGGTGTCTGAGGTAACCCGGACCAGAGGCTTAGTCGTTTAGGAAGTAGTTCCCAAGGGTATGTGTGTAGCACTTATCGCTGAGTTCCTCGAATCCCTTCATCCAGGTTATGCCTAAATCACGATCCTTAAACCTCGGGACCAGTCTCGACGCAGTTTCCCTCTTGATGGGACATTAAGGCGTCGTATACGTCCTATGGCAGCATCTTATAACCGTCGACGATGCCAAGTGGCTTTTTCCTCGTCCTATTGGTTCTCTTCGGGGTTTGATTAATCGCAGCCGTGACCAGTGGCTTGAAAAGTTTCAGACCTGGGTCGTACTTCACTTGGAGGATCCGAGTCTGATATTCATATAAGAATGATGGTAAGCGATATCCTATTTCGGTAACTCCGCAGCGACGCGACACCCTTAGCACATAAGTTATGTCAGGAATTGGTTTTCGAGAAAATTTGTGGGAATATCCTCAGATCGGGAAGTTTACCGACCCAGATAGAATTCCAGACAGTTTAGCATATATAGTGTACACCTAGTATGGTAGTAGAAGACGTATGGCGACGACAAATGCAAAGTGGAAAGACAGACAGAGAGAGAGAGAGAGCCGAGGGTCGTTTCACAAGACAGTTTAAAGTGACGCATTGGAATTCGCAGGTGTTTTAGATACTTTAGAACGTGTTACGAAGATACGAAACTCGAACAGATGACCGAAATGAAACAGCTGTGAACAGGAATGCATATCTCAAAAAGCTCCGTTTTGCATTTTCTTCATAAATGTTCGAATCTTTTCTAAGCTTCGATATTTAATGTGACGTTTTTTTTAAACCCTTAAAAAGTAGAGGTGAGTCTACTTTTTACACCTTTTTTTTACTAGTAATTCATTGTCAGGTGGGACAGTGTCTCTGCCGTTGCAGTAAGTACCGAGATCGGTCTCTGTCGTTTCATATTAAAATTCGTAGGAGAATAATTGCCACTGGAGTCAGAGGACGAGGATAAAATGAATGAGAGGAAACAAAAGTTTTAGAGAAGACTGGAGGCGATAGTCGAGGTTAAATTGCGAAGGATAACTCCACTCCACTCCGAGAGGCGAGGGTTCAACTAGCGTAATATGAAAGAAAAACAAGGATTATGCGAAATTGCAAAATACCATTGCCTAGACAGCTACCGTTTCATACAGGTTTAAATTAGCTCCATCTCTTGCATATCTTGAGGATTGTTTACCATTCAACATGTTTAACGTGAAGGGGTCCGGGGGTGTGATATGAAAACTTAGGTTTGATTAAAAACTGAGTTAAATAAGTGGGTTCACATCGAGAGCTTCTTGAATTATAGAGCTGGCCATTTTTTGAAAATAAAAAAAGACAAATGAAAATTGACATGTTCGATTGTAAAGAATGATAAACTGAGTGTACAATATGAATTCAATCCAAAAATATTAAAAATCTTCGGAGTTATTCGACTCTACAGTGAGAATATATTGATACTGAAATTTCAAAATTTGTCTAAAAATAAATTTGTCATCAATTCCAGTTTCAGATTGGCGTTTGTCGAACCAGAATTTGGTCAAGTTCCGGTTTTGTGAGTCCTCAAGGTTCTGCAGCGTCAATGGAATTCTGCTTCGATGTCGAATTGTTCAGAATCTTTGTATTTCAATTGTTTGAAAACAAGACTCTACCGGACATACAGAAAATCAATTATCAGGAGGCTTGTACCGCCTTGATTGTAGCTGGCTGAAGACTTTCAGATCACAATCAACGCCACGTTTCTCGCGATTGATTGCAAATCCCTCTTCGACACACACTTTGTGTATCCATCAGACAAACAGGCAACAATCAACACGGTTCCGTTCAGCCACACTTTGATGAGGTTTGCGGCTCTGAACGGGTCCTTTAATTGGCGGTTTCTCTGGCTCCTGCAGAACTGCAGGTACATCCTCTCGAACCCTTATCCGGTTCTTTTTACAGTAGAGTTTCGTGTAAAACGAAGCGGAAAACGGTTTGATTAAAATCAGTATTCTGTATTTTTCAACTCATGTGGAATAAATTTTGTGAACCCTGTTCAATTTTTTTTTCCTATCCTCCGGTTTTCAGCACGACATTTGTCGATTGGTCCCTCCAGATCTCTCTGGCAAACTTTGCCTATGTATTTACGAGACAAACAAGTTACTGTAAACAAGTTTCCTCGAAGCTACACTTTGATGAGGGCCACAACTCTCTCTCAAGACCCTTTTCATATTGATTAAAGTCCTGTGGTTGAGGTCCTGCGTCACAGTTTGTGAGGTAGCCTAAGACCTGCTGCCTCGGGCGAAGTGTGAGCGAGCACAACAGTGTGGGGGACTCGAAAAATCGAATTACTGTTCTCTAAGCTCGCTAAAATCTTCTTTGTTTGAGTATTCCTCGATCTTGAACAGTTTTTTTTTTTTTTTTACAGTTGAATGAAAAGAAAGAAAGTGGTAGTAAAATTATGGTAACTGTAACTAAAGTCGCAATGCCTTGCAGATTGTGGTAAAACTTACGCCCGACGAGGTAATCGACTTTGGAACTTTTTTTCTGCATCTGGCTCGAGGCATCGTAGGTTACAACAGATTTTCATTCGCTGAAGTAAGCGGATCGAGCTCCAAAAAATGGTTCGATCGCCTGAGGTCTCAAAGTCTCGATTAATCAGACATTGAAAATAAAACATCAGCCGCAGCGTTTTTGCTCAATAGTATACGGCAAAAAAAGTTACGTTTAGAAGAATACTTCAGGAGTCTGTTCTTGATTTTATTCGATCGTCTGCAAAAATGAAATAGCTAGTGTGTCAGATAATCAGTATCCGTTCCGCAATGGAGACACGATTCAAGTCTTCCTGCGTCCAACCCTGATGTGCAATTAGCCGGTTCAGCTAAACAGCTGTTATTGCGGTTGAAAAAAAATGTGTCACATGAAACAGCAATTTCTTGTCATCATTCGTTCTTTGTATAGTAGAAAACTGCGAAATACAGACGGAAAGTAGATTGCAATTGAGGGGTTTGCATGCTATCGCCTTGAGTTTAAAATTGAAGTTAGTCTACAGAAAATTGAATTTACTACTAGTTGATAAGGTGTCATTATTTCTTACGCTACTTCAAAGAAGCAGCATAATATCAGTTTTTTCATGTTGCTAGTTTAATGAGGCGATAACATATGAAAATAACTTGAATTACACTCGGACCCCACTTATTGACCGATTCCGCCCCAGTTATTTGACTCCCTCTACCCACATCACTGGGCTGCCTGAGCCTTTAGCGTTGGGTATAAGCCAGCGCATGTACAGGTGCGCAGTCGATGGTCGCCATTTAAAGACGATAAGTGGGGGCCCCTACTTTCGTCAAATCACTGAAGCATCCCGGTCCCGAGTTGGTCAAATAAGTGGGGTCCGAGTGTATAAGGAACCAGTACCACCCATTGGCATCGTCTATATTATTTTGTGTCCATTATTGATTGTGTCCGATCAGGTTGTGTCCAAACGGGCCTCTCCCAAAATGACATTAGCTTCGAAATACAATTTTTTTTCGGTAAAGCTTACAAAACCTCAACAATACGGTATACGTACCTACCCGAGCATTACTGTACAGCACGGCGATATCATATATAAGTGCGGAGAAGGTACTCGGTGCAAGTCACTCCTTGCCAAGACGTCGAACAAGGTATACTCGCAGCCTGCATCTGCCTCGTGGTACCGGTAGATTCAAGTTTTACAAATCCGAAAAGCGGTCCGAAAAACTGAACGGTGAGTCGTCGAAAATATTACTTGCGCAAACGAAAACTCAAAATGTAATTCAGTATTTCGACAATATTGGATCGACGCCTCGACTTCAACGCGATATCCTTCAGGAGGTAAACCGATATGATTTCTTAATTACGACTTGACTCATTCGCACTTCGTCTTATTCTTCGTTTTACAATAGTAAGAATCGGTACAAACTTTTGAGATTAGCTGCTATCGAGAATTGTTTCTCTTCCAGATGAAGATCGCATTCCTTATCGTCAGCATATCTTTAATTGTCGTCGATTCGTCCTACAACAAAGAAGCCAACAGGGAGCGAATCAGTTTCCATGTTCGGAGATCAAGAAGATCCTATTAGACATTGGAATCAGCGACGAGGCTAAATTATCGAATATCCCGGACGAACCCTTCTATAAGTGTATCTACATAATAAGTTACCTGATGACGAGTGATCGACGCGTCACCGAAGCGGTCGACGAAGACAGACTAACCACCACATTGAATGCCCTGCAGCAGGCGCTTGACATTCTGTAATTGATACAATACGTGTGATATAATATAAACATACTCCTTCCAGATGATATTATTGTTGGTGTTTATAACGATAATTACTGAAATAAACAAGGGGATAAGAAGTTCGTGTAACTGCAGTTTTTTTCACCTTACCTCAAATTACTCGCCTGTTCCAAATCCATTTTGGATTTCATGTTTCAGACACACTGCTAGAATCACAACTTGAACCCACCTGACTTCATAGTTTCATGAAAATCCTCTGATGCAGTCCTCCTCGTAAGTCATTCGCAGATTGAAATGTTCGTTGAAACATGCGAGATTAAACGTCTCGTAGGGTGTTTTCGTTAGCCGCAGAAGACAAATGTATGTAAATACAATTCATACAAAAACTGAGAATACTTTCTGCTACCAAACCACGTCGTTGTCTCGAAGGCATCGCGATTGTATCCACCGGTGCCACAGTGGTTCGGAAACTCCTATGGTGCCGGTGGGCCTCGTAAGTTAAGCCCAAAAGTTACCTGCATCGGCCAAATCGGAGTTCAAAGTTCGATGCACTCTATGAACACACAAAAAAAAAAAAAAATGATAAAAAAGAGCCAGAGAAAAACGGAGAACAGATGCATAAAACCGAGTCGCATTATACAACAGTAAATTCCTGTTAATTATTTTACGAACATGTTCTCAATTTGTCCATATCTTCAAACATGCGGTAGATTACGTAGATACGTCTACGACTTGTATTGCAAATTGACGCTCGGCATGAAAAGACCGAGTTTGCCTCCTTGTTACACAATATACTAATCTATTCAAAACGACGAAATTCTAAGCTTGTTATGACCGTTCGAATCGTTCATTTTTGAACTTTTTCGACGCTTCCATAATTTTGCATCACCGCAAAACGCCAAAACTATGATATAGTCAGAAGTAGAAGCGGATCGAAACATGTTTCACATGCACTGACAATAAGTTGCACTTGTGATAGCAACCCGAGTCAAAATTTTAGGCCTCGTTTGAATCCTCCTGAACCTATTTCTTTTGTTTCGCACTAGCCGCGACCCTCCGTTGAACCTACTAGGCTCTATCCGCAGGTTTCGGTGCTATCGGTGAACCTCCTTTGACTCCACTCCAGCCTCTGCTAACCCTCTGAAACCTCATTTTAGTCCCAAATATCGAGCAACCATGAACCTATGTGACCTCCTTGGCCCTACATAGCTTCCTTTGGATCCATTCTCTTCTTTTGAGACCCTACGTAGCCTCCTTTCGATCCAAAGCAGGACAAGGACAATTTGGACTGGAGACTCGGAATCAAAAGGAGGTTCCGTAGGGTCTAGAGAAGAAACTGAACCTACTTGATCCTAGTTTTTACCCTGCTTTCGTAGTACCGAGTGCGTCCACATAGCCGTGCAGACTCGCGTTCCGCTCTCGCAGGCATAACGCCACCGGCAGATAATAACTACCGCGACTTGGTGTATACATTATGCAACTCTATGACACCGAGTGAGATCCAAACGTGATCAAGCTTAAGTACAACCCCAGTACCTACCTCGTAGTACAGAGGTGGTTGTATCGAGCATGTTTTTTACAATATTTTTGTTGTAATTGGAAAAAAATATGAGAAAATAATTAATTATTAGGTACAAAATAATTAGCAAATTTATAAGAAAATTCACTTTCAATCATCAGTAATGTCGACCTGTTTTTGGTTCGAATCTTCGACGAATGATGTTTAGTTGAATGTATATTCGCTTTTTGAAGTGCATTATGCCCCATATCAACGGAGATGATTTTTGCGACGTACGTGGAAGATAGACATGATAGGCCTGAAGGAGGGTCTGTAGGGTCTACGCGATATTCGATTCAGGTCGAAAGGAGGGTCTGTAGGGTCTACGCCAGCTTCGATTCAGGCCGAAAGGAGGGTCTTTAGGGCTTGTGAGACATCTGCAATAGGTTTAAAGGAGGGTCTGGAGGTTTTATTTGTACCCTCCATAACCTCCTTTGAATCCAAATGTTCAGTTTCTGCCACTTTTAGAGGTTCAAGTGGAGTCTAATATCAATTGTACCGACCACATCACACCCTCCTTTGACCCTCAATACTCCCAAAGATTGATCAAGTTTCGGAGAGAATTCGTGGTTCAGAGGAGGTTCAAAGGAGGGCTAAAATTTCGACTCGGGAATGCATGCTTTTGATATTAAAACAAAAAAAAACTTGTTATGGCTTCTATAACTATGTGCGTCCATGTACGCAGGGAAAACGTTGATAAGGTCACTAATATACAATGACATAATACATGTGAACATTACTGTACAGCACGGCGGTATCGTATATAAGTGCGGAGGAGTTACTCGGTGCAAGTCACTCCTTGCGAAGACGAAGAACAAGGAACTCGCAGTCCACATTCGCCTCGTGGTACCCGATAAATTGAAGTTCCACGAATCCGAAAAGCAGTCCGAAAAACTGAACGGTAAGTCGTCGAAAATATTATTCGCGTAAACATAAACTCAAAATGTAATTCAGTATTTCGACGATATTGGTACGAACGCCTTGACTTCAACGTGATATCCTTCGGGAGATAAGCCGATATGATTTCTCAATTGCGGCTTGACTCATTCGCACTTCGTTTTATGCTTCGTTTCACAATAGCAAGAATCGGTACAGACTTTTGAGGTCGGCTGCTATCGAAAATTGTTTTTCTTTCAGATGAAGATCGCATTCCTTATTGTCAGCATATCCCTGATGATCGCTGTTTCTGCCTACGACCTAACACTACATCTGAAGGAAATTGATGAAGTTACCGCGTATGTTAAGGAACGAGGTTTGACATGCCCGAACATCAAGTTGATCCTTGAATACTTTGGATCCGTGAAGGAGAAGATATTATCCTTAATTCCGAACGAACCCTACAGTGAGTGTATCTCCGGATTGTATGACCTCATGACTAAGGATGAGGACTTCATCGACAGGGTCGACGATAAAACACTAAAATTCCTATTGTCTAGGCTGGTATACTCGTCTAGTCAGACAAAATCAGCTAGTTGAAGATGATATTATTGTTGGGGCCTATGACGATAGTAACTGAAATAAACAAGGGAATAAGAAGTTCATGCGACTGCAGTTTTTTTTTCTTTTTGGCTTACACTAAATCACTCACTAGCCTGTATCCATTCCATATTTGATTTTATGTTTCACAAACACTCCTAGAATCACGACTTGTGCGACACATCCTGACTTTATAGTTTCATCAAAATCCTCTGATGAGGGTCCTACTGGTAAGTATATAAAAAATGTGCAAATCTGTTATATTTGCAGATTGTAATGTTCACTGAAAAATGTCAGGTTTAATGTAGGGTATTCCTGCCAGCGACTTGCCTTTCGTAGAAAAGTAAAACAAGACTTGATTAAAATTCAAGCACTTGGCGAATAGTTTTCGCATTCCAATACAACACACTGGTATCTTATGCTGACGAATATTCCTCAAATAATTGTCAAATAATTGTAACGTTGTTTTTAGTAGCAAATTTTTGGATAGCAATGCATGTACTTCGATATATCGAAATGAGGCTATAGTTAGAAGTATGATAAGTTTTATAATTATACGTAGGGACAACGTCGACAAGGTCACCGATATACCACGTCGCGCGTGACGTAATACTGGCGTAGTTTTTCGTTTTCACGCGGAAATATTAGTACCGAGCCCAAGTGCTTCGGTATATATACCTGAACATCACTGTGCATGGCGGTATCATGTATAAGTGCGGAGAAGGTAGGGTAAGGTTAATGCTATCGATGGACCCCCTAATCAACGTTGGTCATAAAAATTGGATTTTGAGTCGAAAATACAAAATCACTGGTGGATGTTTTCTTCGAAACCTATTCTACAGAGCAGTCACGAGTAAGCAAGTGATTATTTATCACCGATTTTCTGTTTTTTGAATTTGGTCCATTCATGGCAACCCTGCTCCATGAATGGACCACCCCATCTCCTTCGATGGACCACTAAAATAATGAACATAAAACAATACAATGACCCAATGACCTAATATATTGATGTAAATGATAAATTGATGACGTATGAATAGATTTTTGAGATTTCAAACAAATTGTGGGTCAAAAACGATAGATGCTCTAAACAGTGTCTTACAAACTGAAAAAAGTAATACCTTCCATACTGGTCCATTCATAGCGTTGTTGCCCGGTCCATCCATGGAAATTCGCATCGCAACACATAACCTATCCTACTACCACAGGATGGAAAGATACCAAAAAAAGTATCGGTATCATTTTGAAGAGCGAAGTATAAGCTTCAAAACCATCCAACATGATTTACAAAAAATCACCGATACAAGGGTTCAAACACGTTTGCAAAATTAGGAAAAATAAGATCAGAAAGGGCAAATTCCCGACTCGCTCAATTTCAGCACACCTATGGCACCCATGTGACTGTTTTTAACATGGCCACTCTTTGGCCACTAGTAGACTTGATTCGCACTGATAGCAACGCCAAGAACTAACACATACCTGAGATATACCACTGGTCCATCGAAGGCAACGGTCCATCGATAGCAGCCTTACCCTACTCGAGTCGTGACTTCGTCCTCGTCGAGACGACGAACAAGGTGTAACTCGAAATCCACATCTGCCTAGTAGTCAAGGTACATCAAAATTTCACAACTCCGAAGCGCAGTACGAAAAACTGAACGGTTAAAGTCGTCGAAAATATTACTTGCGCAAACGGAAACTCAAAATGTGATTCAGCATTCCGTCAATATTGATATCAACGCCTTGACTTCAACGCGATATCCTTCAGGAGGTAAACCGACATGATTTCCTAATCGCGACTTGACTCAATCGCACTTCGTCTCATGCTTTGTTTCACAATAGCAATAATCGGTACAGATTTTTTAGGTCGGCTGCTATCGAGAATTGTTTTTCCTTCAGATGAAGATCGCATTCCTGTTTGTCAGCATATCCTTAACGTTCACTGCTTCTGCCTACAGCGTACGATATGAAAAAGATCCAAGACCAAATAATTCACACATTTATGAAGGTTCAACATTCATGGCTCCCATGTTCGGATGTCAAGAAGATCCTATTAGACAATTGAATCACCGACGAGGCTACATTATCGAAAATTCCGGAAAAACCCTATCGTAAGTGTATCGCCGGAGTGAGTGTCATCATGACTCAGGATCAAAAACACTAGTCACCACATTGTTTGCGCTGCTAGATGCGGCTCAAGAACACTAATAATACAATACGCACAATGTAAACTATGCTACTTCCAGATAATATTATTTTTGGGGCTTACGACAGTAATTACTGCAATAAACAAGGTGGTGATGAAGAGTTCATGCAACTGCCGGTTTTTTGTTTACTTTACCTTAAATCACTAGCCTGTATCAATTCTATCTTGGATTTTGGGTTTCAAAAACACTCCTAGAATCACGACTTGGCGGAAACACTTGACTTTATACTTTCATCAAAATCCTATTATGCGGTCCCCCCGAAAGTCGACTTTGGCTTTCGTAGAAAAGTAAAATAAGACTTGATTAGAATTCGAGCAGTTGTCGAATACTTTTCGCATTCCAATACAACACACTGGTATCTTGAATTGAAGAATATCCCTCAAATTATTGCCGAAGTAATGTTATTTTCAGTATGTACGCGCCCGACGGTCACGTCGTCTAAACACTTAGGCTAGGCCCAATACTTTGTACTTACTTATGATTATAATACTTAAACAGCGGGCTGTAGGCCCTTAGGACGTGACTTATGGCGTATACAGGACGCTGGATACACTGACGCATTGCCAGGTCTGGCAATACATTCCGGGGCGCGCGGCGTGAGGAAGACACTTCTGGTGCAGCCGAGACACGGGGCACATCGTACGTGGCTTACGGCCCTCCTTGACTTATTTAATTATCCGGCTTTATATTTATATTCAGTATTCTGTATATTAAACTTAGCCCTCTGGGTTAATAAAAGCTTACAGCTATAGTAAGTTTTGAGATAGCAATGCATGTTTTTGATATTGAAGAAAAAAAAATTGTTAGGGGTATGATAAGTTCTCTAATCATGTGCTTCCATGTACGCAGGGACAACGTTGATAAGCTCACTGATATATAATGACACAATACACCTGAATATTATTGTATAGCACGTTACTATCATATATAAGTGCGGAGGACTTACTCGGTGCAAGTCACTCCTTGCGAAGACGAAGAACAAGGTACTCGCAACCTGCATCTGCCTCGTGGTAACCGATAAATTGAAGTTTCACGAATCCGAAAAGCAGTCCAAAAATCTGAAGGGTAATTCGTCGGATATATTAGTTGCGCAATCGAAAACTCGAAATGTAATTCAGTATTTCGACAATATTGATATCAGAGAGATACCATTGGGCATTGCCTTGAACTACAACTTTCACTATTCGCATTTCGTCTTGTACTTCGTTTCACAATAGCGTAATTTGGTATACGTATTTTTGAGGTCAGCTGCTATCGACAATTGTTTCTCTTTCAGATGAAGATCTCCTTTCTCATTGTCAGCCTATCGTTAATAGTCGCCATTTCTGCCTACGATTGGGGTAAAAGACGTCGTGATATTACCGCAGTATTTCAAGATCTTTCTGCGGAGGACGTTTCATGCTTGTCCGTGAAGACGGTGGTTTTCCGCAATGAAGTACTCGATAGGGAAACATTACTGAACATCAGAGGTGCTACCAACCATCACTGTATTGTCAATGTGTATCAGGCCGTCACGAAAGATGCAGTTGTCAAGACGATCAGTGATGAAGTAATCATTGGGATGGTAAATGAATTGGAAAAACTCAGAGACGAACAGCGCAAAAGAGGATAATGGCTGATGAATACCTGGAGTGAATACCTAATCAATACCTGTCTCACTTTTTGCATGGGACGCTATCATTTTCCCGAAACGCCATTTTCCCGAAACGCCATTTGCCCGAATCGCCGGATTCCCGAACGTCGAATTCCCGACTCGTTTTTTTCACGACTCGCTATTTTCCCGAATCGGCGTTCTACCGAATCGCCATATTTCCGAATATCTACAAATTTCCGGAATCGCCGAAATCCCGAATGCCAAATTCCCGAATTGTCGTTCGCCCGAATGCCAAAATCCCGAATCGCCAAAATCCCGAATCGCCAAAATCTCGAATCGCCAAAATCCCGATTCGCCAAAATCTCGAATCGCCACCTAGGCACGATATTTTTTTTGCAAATTGAAAATTTTTTCCTGTTGTGCGCGGCCTCGTGCGCTTCGCGCACTCCCCGGGGTTACTAAAAACTCTCCACCTAGCCAAAACTATGCAGCTACAAGTCTGCAACTGTACACTTGGCTGCCACAAAATTTGACATTTCGTAAACGGCGAATCGGGATTTTGGCGATTCGAGATTTTGGCGAATCGGGATTTTGGCGATTCGAGATTTTGGCGAATCGGGATTTTGGCGATTCGAGATTTTGGCGATTCGGGATTTTGGCGATTCGGGATTTTGGCATTCGGGCGAACGACAATTCGGGAATTTGGCATTCGGGATTTCGGCGATTCCGGAAATTTGTAGATATTCGGAAATATGGCGATTCGGTAGAACGCCGATTCGGGAAAATAGCGAGTCGTGAAAAAAACGAGTCGGGAATTCGACGTTCGGGAATCCGGCGATTCGGGCAAATGGCGTTTCGGGAAAATGGCGTTTCGGGAAAATGACGCGGTACCTTTTGCATGATATCACTGTTGGGTCTCATCATCTCAATAACGGTGATACACCAGACTATAAACAACTCTGCCCCATAAAACACCTGTATTTCAATATGCGTTCTGTCGTTCACCTTCAGAACGAGCTCATGTATACAGTCATCGAAATTCTGCCGAAAGGAATTTCCGCAAATATAGGCGCTCTGACGATCTCCGAACCTCCGAGTTTCTTGTATCTAAAGTTAATTCTTGTTCAGCAAGTTCACAACAAATTGGACTCTAGATTCAACGAGTGTACGACTCATAATAAGTGAATGGAACAACGATTTCCGATAATGGATTGCGTTCAAATATACACAAAAGTAGGCATCCTCACTTGTCTCGGATGCTTGAGGTTTTCACTCTCCACAGTCAAAATCGGCGACGTATTGACGGAAGGCAAGTTGATCAAATGTTGGGAATATTGAGAGTCAAGGGAGGGTATGATATATTCGCGGCGCGTTTAATGTTACACTCCAGTTGAACCTACAAAATTCGCAGAAACTAGACATTTGGATTCGAAGGAGGTCATATTGTAGGATTGCACAGAGCCTATTTTTGATCCAGGTGAGCCTACACTGAGAGACTTTTCATGCGAATAATTGGTAAAACTATGTCAAAGTTTGATATGCTACCGACGGAAGTAGTGAAGAGAACGGAAAAAATAGTAATTATTCATAGCGCCATATCGAAGTTTGACATCGCTGTAATAGTCTTTGACAAAATAATACGAAAACTTAGTATAGTGAATATGAAATAAGATTATACTGCATGTCAAAATGAACCGTAGTAAAAATTGATATTCTTCTTTCCAATTTGTATACCAAATTATGCCAGTCATTGGTAGGGTGCATGTCAATAACTGAGACAAATATTCAAAGAATTGACATGGTCTCTATATTAACTAGCCGTGAAACCGAAAAGAATAGTAAGAATTGCAACGAGGAGTGTCGATTATTCGTATGGTCCGTATTAAAGTGTCTCCCGAGTTTCCACGAGTGACTACGATCTTCGCCGAGAACGCACGAGGATACCGATGCTGCAGTGGCATACCGACTCTAATCCTATACGAGTGATGAACCTTTAAACAGGACGAAGCCACTAAAGGAAGAAGAAGAAGAACCTTTAAACTGTCAAATTATCGGTATTAATTTTGAACAAGAAAATACTTTATTCTGAATATTGCTTGAATTGGAATGCTTTTTTCTATTTTCGAATGTTTGAATAAAAAATCAATATAAAAGCATCATGAAGAAATTTTCAATTCGAATTAAAAAAAATTTCGGCTATCAAATCAACATTTCAAAATAAAGTCCACTTTGTTAAGGCAGTTTGAAAAAAAAACCCAATGATTATTGATTTATTCAAGGAATAACCCGGAAACCTTTCTCACAGGCGGTGGATTATTCTACGCTCAGTATATATACAAGTTTCCGAAAATCTCCGGCATGTAATTGTATCGCATTGTATTGTATGTATATGTGTATGTGTAAATGTATCAGGTTTAAGTCCCGTTCTAATTTATGTGTGTATTGTGTGGTAGACTTGTGTGAAGCATATGTGTATCTACCCCGCTACGTGTAGCAATTTCTGTGTGTGTGAAGTCCCCGGCGTTCACTTCTTTTATTTTGCAGCGATGAGTCATAATTTTTCGTATGGTCCGTACGAAAAACTGATATTCTCGTGACGTCGCGTGAAACGATTATTCCAATCTTTCACATTCAGTGTATTAGTCGTGCTTGTCAGGTTGCTCTTATACAACATTGACATGGTGCGTTTCAAATACTACTCTGTTCTGGATCATATATTGACGTACCTTTTTCATTCATTGAAAGGAAAATATCAATTCTACTCATCAGTATGCACCATATGAATTTTTGACAAGCAACGCCGGGCTTCTCTACTTCCGTCGGTAGCATATCAAACTTTGACATAGTTTTACCAATTATTCGTATGAAAAGTCTCTCAGTGTATTCCAACGGTCACGCACACTAACCCTACAGACAGTCCTTCAGGCCTACTATGTCTATCCTCTACGTACGTAATAAGAATCATCTCCGTTGATATGGGGCATAATGTACTCCAAAAAGCGAATAAATCGACGTGTCCTAACGAAAAAGAGCCATCTCTCCAGGCCAGTTAGAAAAGAGGAAATTTCTATAGAATTCGGCGAGTTGGCTCTTGTCTAACCGTACGGCGAGTTGGCTTTTTTTTCATTTGGACCCGTCGAAATATTCGAATAAATCTTATGTATCGGAAAATTCTAACGAAAAATAGCTCGACATTACTAGATTACTGGACAATATGGAATTTTGTAATATTACTATGATTGAAATTGAAATATGGGACGAAATCTATATGAACGAGAATAATTCGCTTAAAAATTTGATAATGATTTACAAATTAATAATTTATTTTTCAGATTTTGAAAATTGCAACAAAACAATTGTAATAAACATGATCAATGCAACCACCTATACTACGAGGTACTGGGGTTATACATAAGCGCGATCACGTTTGGATTTTACTCTGTGGTAGTTATTATATGCCTCTGGCGTGGTACTTGCGGAAACGAAACGGAAGCCTGCGCGGCTATGCGGACGCACTTTGAACTACGAAGACAGGCCAAAGACTCGAATCGAGTAGGGTAAAACTCATTTTTAGACCCTACGCAACGTCTTTTTGATTCCGAGTCTTCAATCCAAAGTGTCCTCGACCTGCTTGGGATCCAAAGGAGGCTACGTTAGTTCGTGGTTGCTAGATATCTGCAATTAAAAGGAGGTTTATGGCACTGAAATCTGCAAATAGGGCCTAGTAGATTCAGCGGAGGGTAGCGGCTAGTGCGAAACAAAAGAAATAGGTTCAGGGGGATTCAAACGAGGCCTGAAATCATGACTCGGGCTGCGATCCAGTTGTTTGAGAAACGAACCTTGCGTATCGTGGAATCGACGACGAGGAGACATTATCGGAAATCGTCGATTCTTCCAATGGTTGGTGTATTCTCAATGAGACTCACGACATCATGTGAGAGGAATTCATTGTATATAGGGGCCACAATGAGTACAACGCGTTTATTTTGCTTGTGTTCTTCTTTCCTGAAACATACAGGTTGCGCTTTCCCAAGGTCATGGCTAATATTTCAGCAGGTTGGACGAGGGCTCGAGATTAACTTGCAGTGCTGCTTGAAATAGATGCTAACACATTCATCTTCACGATAATTCGGCACACATTCGTATTAAGAATACCTTCGACACATAAGTACACAAGCTGATATCGTTTGAACGTTGAGTCTTTTTAATCTAAGGTTGTGACCGCTGCGACTCCAAGTTCAGGATCTCGTTCAGCCTGATCCATCGTCCAAAAGCTTTTTAGCTCTGATTTTTCAGGAAAAATAACTTTCTGGTCCGTCAAAGATATCATATTTACGAAAATCAAGCAGTGGCCAAGTCTCCAAACTGAATTTCATACCGTTAATTCGACTCGATATTCATCTTACCCGAATTATCACCATTGACAAAACAAAAAGAGATAGACGCTGACTTTTGACCATTCGATTCCTCGTATTGCGACTCGAATCGCTATCAGTGATACGTACGTCACCGAATTCGGAGAACCTCAGCACAATTTCGGTGTGTTCAAGATATTTCGTCGCTTCTTCAAATAGCAGTCTTGAACAATTCTTCCGCTGATTAGCGTCTACAGTTCAGAGGTTTACATACGGATCGGGATACGATGTCAAATATTGAAAATGAAGGTGAGTTGGTACTTCTACGGGATTGACATTAATTTCGCACTCTCAATTGGCGCAGAATATATAGAATATTTTTTCGATTCCAGAGGGCCATTTATGCACAGGGAACTCGAATTTAGTTCCTGATGTGGAAGTGGAGATTTGGCCACCTCAGTATCCCTCTTTGGTCCATTTGCAGTCTCAGGAATTCCCTCTAGGTTTACCGATTTTACCAACTGTGCCGATTTTGGAAGAGGTACCGCACGCAAAGACTTCGTTCTACTACTGCGACCCGACACCCTCGAAAACAGAAGATGATGGAAAAGTGACTTCACTGTCCGGCCAAATACCAGTCACCACGTCATTTACCCACGAGACTGATGTAACACGAGTGCATCAGAAAGTGACGCCGGATAGAATTATGGTTGCTCCGCATACAGCGAATCAGGGAACAAAATTCAGAAGTGAGTCTGCGTTTTCATTTCTATTTTTCGATTCCAGTGTTCATTGTAATGTGGGAACCAAACTGATTCCGCTAATGGGCTGGATGGATTGACGAATTTTTTTTTATCTTATGCATAGAAAGCTCGGTTCCTGATGCCCGGACATTGCTCACGGTCTACTTTCTACACAAGAGCTTTTTTTGCGCCTGCGCACTTTGAAATCACTCATTTTTGCGAGTAGATACTCATGCTAATTAAGCTCGCATTTGTCTCGTGGTAGAAGCTCCTACTTCTCTCACTTGCCACAAATCCTGCTATGTCGATATCCTTTTGATTCCATCGATTTTGATTATTCTTTTTTTTTTTATCATTTCAGGATGTTGCTCCTCGAAGATATTCTGGTCGATAATTGTCTTATTGACCGTGCTGGCCATGGGTCCTCTTATGCTTTACATGTGGCACCATGGATATAGGGCGGCAAAGTTTGAGGACATGGAACGGAATCGCCACCTTCGTAACTATCGCTATGATTAGACTATTAATTTGAACCAAATGTTCAAATGTTCGATGTGGGAAGTTTGTTCCTCAATTCTATGATCAAATTTGATGAGATAAACCGTTTGTATCTGTGAAATAGATAAACAGTATAGAGCTCCTTGTTGAATGCTAATGAATTAAGAAATTCCGAACACACCGTTAATTCTTATCGTTGTGATGTTTGGTTTTTTATTAAAATGATATGTATCAATAAATTGTTTTTTTCTCACCTCTTATTTGTTGATATATATATATTTCTTGTTCAAGTATCCAATTCTCAACTGTTTTCTTATAAACGGTATAGTAGTGACCGATAACCTTATAATGACTTTGAAATTCAGGAAAATCATTAAAGGACATGACATTTTGATGATATTCAAAAATTAGGTCCCTTTTATTATCCCGCAATTATGGGTAGATTTTTTTTTGTGTATAAAACCTGTCAGCTAGGCTCTAACCACAATTTCAATGTATTTCATCCAGAAATTCGACATCATCCGCTACAAGAATGCGTTTCTGAAAATTCCTGGAAAAGTCTGTCTAAGTTTCATTCGAATCAAAAAGCCTAAAATGCTGAGTCTACCGTGCGATGTTGATAAAGCAGCCGACGGAATCGCATCGACAAGTTGACCTATAGGTTGACATGTTATAATGATAATGACATTAAATTGATAAAATATTTTATCTTTCCACAAGCATTGGATCATCAGACGCAGAAAAGAGGGAATGATGTATCGTGTTGAGAAATCGCGCATTTTGGACGAGTGATTCAATTCTTCGCGAATCAAAGTCAGCGAACTTGTGACCAGAAGAGTGTAGAAAAGTAGAAAAAGGTCAACTGCGTACGCTACACAGCGTCTGGACACGAATTCGCGCATTTTGGACGAGTGATTCAATTTTTCGCGAATCAAAGTCAGCGAACTTGTGACCAGAAGAGTGTAGAAAAGTAGAAAAGGTCATCTGCGTACGCTACACGGAGTCTGGACACGAATTCGCGCATTTTGTACGAGTGATTCAATTTTCGCGAATCAAAGTCAGCGAACTTGTGACCAGAAGAGTGTAGAAAAGTAGAAAAAGGTCATCTGCGTACGCTACACAGCGTCTGGACACGAAATCGCGCATTCTGGACGAGTGATTCAATTTTTCGCGAATCAAAGTCAGCGAACTTGTGACCAGAAGAGTGTAGAAAAGTATTAAAAGGTCATCTGCGTACGCTACACAGCGTCTGGACACGAAATCGCGCATTTTGGACGAGTGATTCAATTTTTCGCGAAACAAAGTCAGCGAACTTGTGACCAGAAGAGTGTAGAAAAGTAGAAAAAGGTCATCTACGTACGCTACACAGCGTCTGGACATGAATTCGCGCATTTTGGACGAGTGATTCAATTTTTCGCGAATCGAAGTCAGCGAACTCGAGAACAATGTATCATTTGAACCGGCCAATCACGAATAATACGGTTTACACACCCTTTTTGTACTATTTTGAGCTTACAACCTCGATCTAACCCTCGACCTCGATGAATCAATCAAGTAGGGTATCGAACATTTCTAATGCGATCCATGATTTGCCAGAATTTGAGTACGACCTGCAAAAACAGCAGCAACATTAGAGGCTATTTCTCTTCGTAGAGAATTACGTGGGAAACTGTTTTAGTCATCCAGACGCACCGGGTGTGGGAGGTTCGGTGTATATCACTCCACATTGTATTTACTTTGCGTCCCTGTATCGATTGCGTAGAAGCATAAGGCCTAATCATCTTTGGTCGCTAATTATATTTCCGGTGTTATAGGATTTAGTTCTTCCATGATTAGTTCTTTAAGTATACCGACCACCCATGGTAAAAGTACAATCGTCACAATTGATTGCATCCTTTTATAAACTAGTTTTCAAATTACAAGTAAAGGAAGTAGATATGTAATCGATATGAAAAAAAAGAATTGTTCAATTTTTACATTTTGAGTCGTTGGAAATTGATTTGCGTGATTGAGAAGCCACAATAATTGTTATAATGTCGGTGAAATAAAAATTTGGGAAAATGAAACGAATGTGTCTCGAAACTGACAGTAAGAAACTCACCTTGTGGTTTCTGATTGAGTTCCCTCAGGAGAAACAAGTCAATTTTGAGGCATGTAGAGGTAATCAGATTACTCAATTCTCTTACATTGCAAATGAAGAGCACAATACCGCATCACAATCTATGTTAATAAGCCTCAGGTAGTAAAGTTTGAATAAACCACAAAGTCAAGTTCCGACATGGGTTGGAGTGCATTTATTCTTGTGGATCAGATCCTGTTCCCATTTACTATGTGTTGACAACGGAACACTATTTCCACCACGTACTCTATCAATGTACGAAATAAAAGACCAGAATCTTGCATATATCTCCTATGTGATCCACTGAAGAAATCTTGCAGGTGAAACCAAGCTCCTTGAGATTTATGGCAATCGATCGGTAACATCAAACCTTTTTCTCATTCGTGACTTTGGTGCTAATTCGCTCAAAGGGTATCGACCCTCGGTACCCATATTTGACTACAGCTTTATCTCCGTTGCAGACTAACTCGTTGGAATCCGAAGTCAACGAACAGACACACGGGGTGCAGGACGCACAGTCTGTACCACAACTTTAATCTCCAGATGAATTGGTTCATTCTCACCACATCATCTATGCACCACAGTATTCGCTAATTGTCAGACTCTAGTTATTGATGAGGTTTGAGCAAGGCTCATTATAGAGTACTTCGCTTCATCCTCAGACTCGTCTTTATCCTTTCCAAGGTTACTAATGGAAAATCCTAACTCCTACATGGTACTGGAAACTTTAGCTCCTCTGTACAGAGCTGTGAGCCAACAGCAGACAAGATATAATGCAAGGAAAATTATAAATCGTTGATTACCGCGTCACTTGGAGAAAAATCATTTGCTCGCTGGTTTCAGACAGTTCCGATCCGCAAAAGACTGCAGCCTCGTATACCTAGAATCTGGAATCTAGAATCATATAGGAAAATGTTTCTCCGAAGGAGGCTGAACGAATGAACTGAACAAACCTTTGTCAACAGACTGAAAATAGTTCATATACATTCAACACGTTGTTCGGGTTGTTGGTTTTTTTTGGGGGGCATTGATATGAGTTTTAGTGAGTCCGAAACAACTTGAGGATTCTCTCCTCGGATTCATAAAAATACTGATCTACGCAGCAACTGATTTAATTGTTCTTGTTATTGAGCACCAAGCTTTATCTTGACAGCGGAATATACCGTCTACAAATGATCCGGTCATGTATCAGTCCCCGCACGCAGAGCGTGCAAGAAGTTCAGTCTGAGCCACATTCACAAATCACAATCAACTCTGTCTTTTCAATCCTATTAACTTCCCTCCATCACGGTATGTACCTCACCTTCGTTTATCGATCTCGCAGCTACAGCAAGGCCGATAATTATAGACGAACAATCTCATCTTCGTTATCGTGTAGTCCATCAGAATATCGTATCATGGAAAACCCACATGGAACAACGTCGTCTGACCTGATGCCGGACTCACCGCCACCTTCCTACAGCCACGTTACATTCGACGAATATGGTACATGTTCTTCCATCACTCCTCATCCGATGCCGTCACCACATGCGAGTGAACCCATCTTTGGGGAAACAAGAGAATATGATGAGACACCACTGTTACAAACTGAGAACGTTCACAGTGTCGACGTGAACCTTTGGGAGGAGGAGATCCTTGAGGGGAATGAAACAGACCATGATGAAGATAATCACACAGCAACGGAGTGCCTACGTAATATTTTGATGATAATGTTCGACTGAATTGCTAATTGTAATACATCGTTTCTTTTCATCAGATTGTATCGGTGTCCCTCTTATCTCGATCATCATAGTCGTCATCATATACGTATTAGCCACCAAGAGGTCTCAGATTTTCGATCACTTTTCACGAAGTCACAATTATTTCTGAGACGGGCCACGGATGGGTGTTTTTTTTTTTCATAACCGTAAGAATCTCATTGTGAGGCAGAAATTCATTGCCTCACCCTGAGTTCCAAATATATCACCTTACTGTCATCATACGTAGTTGTACCGCAGGATATCAATCCCTTGCCATTCCCTGGTGAATATTGTAGCTATTATGATTTCTATTATAAATAAATGAAAGTCACAATAATTTTCAGGAAATTTACAGACGTCAATTTTTCTTACATACAACATCCAGAATCCTGATTATTTTTTAACTTTCAGTCCCCAACAATAAAATTGATGTTTGCCGATTGTAAATGTTTTGAAGACTTTCTAAAACGCTTCAAAGAACTTGAGCATCCATTTCTGTAAGTTACATTACTTCTATTTGAATAGACGTTTTTGTTTGCATTGCTCTGGTGTTACTAGATCATTCCTCGCAGCATCCACTCATCGACTGCATTGAAGCAAGGTGTGATCATCATTGACCCGACTATCTGAAATTATCATCAGATTCCAATGTTTTTCATGCACTACCGAATTCGTTCGTGTCGCTCGATAAAACCCCACCTGCCCGGAGCAATGTGGTGCAATAACAAGTTCAGGATTATAGCGTGACTCATAAGACGATGCTTGTGACGTTGCCTGTGACGACGCCGACGTCATACGTCATTCGACCCAACGCTGAGCATGCTCTAGAGGGTGGGAAACCGACGCTACCACTGTCGCCTCAAACCTTATGAATGAAGTGGAATTGCCACGTGACAATAGCTAGGTGCATCAAAGGGCTTGTTTTACGTAAGTGTGCAGGGTACTTTTGTCTCATAATCAACAACGTGAATCCTCCCTCTTTCGAATATTTTTCGTGTGCATGAATCTGGCAACTGTTATAATAATCATTGAATAAATCAACTTACGAAAAAAACTAATAGAATTTAGGTTCTTCGAAGTTTACTGATGTCAATCATTAAATCTCGTCTAGAAATCCAGAATCCAATTAATCAGGTTGATTACACTTTTTGATTATACCTTTCAACCGTCGATTCAAAGTGGATTTAAATTGATATTAGATAACGACATTTTGACTTCGGATCTTCTACTCCGGACGGGTTCATTGTTATTATCATTCAGTGCCAAGAGACTAGCTTTTTCTGCAGAAATGAATGTTGCGCCTTCAAATGAGTCAGTCAGTCGCCGCACGCAGCGCGTGCCGGACGTCCAATCTGGGCCACACTCAACAATGTTGTTTTCGTTCTTCTAACTTGAATCTCTGACGGTATGTATGTACCTCACCTTCGATTATCGATTACGCTATAACGAGGCGCATCATTATAGACAAACAATTTCTTCCTCATTATCATCTGGTTCATCTACGTTTTTTCAGAATACCATCATATCATGAACAATGCACATGGAAAATCGGCCTCCGATGTGCAACTGGGCACCCTGCCACCTTCGTACGGCGCTATATTCCGAACACAGTCTGACGAACATTACGCAGCTTCTACCGTACCTCCTTATCCGATATCGACGCCGATGTCTATGCCGATGCCGATGTCGACTGCACTGCATGTGAGTGAGCCCATCTCCGAAGTAGCGCAAGAAGATGGAAAACCGATGTTGGAACCCGTGAACATTCACAGCGTCGTCTCAAACGTTTCGAACGAGGAGACCGTAGCAGACAATACAGTAGAAAGATCATCATCGCAGTGCCTACGTAATTTTTCAATTCTTTTGTGCGACTGGATCACCTAACGAAAAATAATCTTATCACGTCTTTTATTTCTATTAGAGTGTATCGGCGTAATTGTTATCTTGATCGCCATAGTCATCATCATCTGTATGATGGCCAACAAGCAGTCTGGGGCTTCCTCCGCTAACTCTTATCACAGTCACCCTCATTACCATGGCGGGAGATATAGTGGTCATCGTAGTACCAGTCATGGACATGGTAGTCATGGCAGTGGTCACGGCGGCAGTCACGGCCATGGTGGTGGTCACCATGGATGAAGGAGACCATTCGATGGTAGTGTGACTGATTGAACAGAATCAAGGAGGACGGTTCAAATTTACGTTGCTTTTGTAATACAAAACCTGGTGGACATTATGATTGAATACAATACTTTTTACAATGGTTTGGAATTCATGAATAATTCTTCTTGTATACTGGATCAAGTGTACCAGGATCAGTTTTCTATGGTGACAACTGCATGGCGGACACTATAAAGCAATCTGAGGAATCACTCAGGGAAGTTTCAATTTGTGTTCCAAGTGCATTTATTTTTCTTGGTCACATCCTGGTCAGCGTTCTGAGTGAAAGAATTGTTCCTCTTCGTCGTAATTCTCTCAAGCTTTTCTCTTTCTACGCAACTGCCTTCGGAGCACGATACGACCTGCCAAGAGAATGAAATGTATTTTTAAAATATGAAACTTGACGTTTTCGATGATAACTTCGTCGGAGTTGACTATAAATGAACGATTTTTTATTCGACGTACATTTTACAGAAATAGAAATGCATAGAACATTCCGGAACACTAACACGTATTGTTTAATTAATTTTCATTATTCTTTTGTGTAAATATTTCTTTCATATCATACGTGTAAATAACAAACCCAGTGATTATTTAACACCTAATAAACTATTCAAGTGTCAGTAAATTGTGATCAGTGCAGTGTATTATTTTCAGGAAAGACCCTCACCTACACTAACATCTAAATCACAGCTGACAGTGACACACAGACGCAGTGTTTATTTTATTGCAAAGGGAACACTAGTTCGGTGACTTGTGTCCCCTCAAAGCAATGGGCGTGAGTTACTCATCCTGAAATCCATTGCGTGGTTGAGGGATCGCAATAACTCCGTGGACCAATTACATATGCGCATCGATAATATTATTGCCGGATTATTGATCGTAGTCGTAATATGTCAATTGCTAAAATCACTAACTCATCCGCGCATTCGTCCTCACTCCCCTACTTACTGCGAGGACAGGGAGTCGTAGGACGAATCCAGAAATCATCGAGGCATTGCGAGGACAGGGAGTCGTAGGACGAATCCAGAAATCATCGAGGCATTGCAGACGCCTCGAGCGTGCCTCGTTGATTACGTTATCGGCGGTAGCTAGGCCATACGCGTCCGCGAATCCGGCGGCCAGCTCACGCACACTTGCACGAGGATACGCGCGGCAGTCCGGCAGTGTGTACGCGACGCGACGTAAACAATACACATTGAGACCTAACCCGTATCTGTGAGTTTAAATGCCAGAATATTAATCCTTTGACAGGCGGGTCCGAGACGTGAACCAGAGCACGTGAATCAAAATAGAATTTATTGTAGCCGCTCTACCTGGACCGTTACAAGGCTGAATTGTTGTTGCCTCATAAAACCTGATAAAGTACACGCCCATACTTGTGAGTCAGTTATTATGTATTCGATAGTCTGGTTAAATTTCGTTGCATGTGTAGAAGGGGATTGAAGCCAAACATAGCCGACTGTTACCACCCATTCTGTTATGTAATGAAGGTGCTCATCAACGTGGATGTTGGCTGTGAAACTTGTTAGCTGTGTTCAGATGAAACAAATGTTGCAACCGACTTTTCCATTTCTTCTAGAGAATGAATGTGATAAGACCTCGAGGGTAGCAAACTGATAGTAGGACGTAGCTTTGCGGTAGGGTAAAAACGAGCCACATCATACAGTACACTTCCTGTACACTTTTGAATTTGACTTTCGTTCGTATAAAAAAAGTTCCCTAATCTAATTGAGTCAATCCATTCGAAGTCCATCAGAGATAAGTTAATCGTATCGATTAATGTCGCCAGAGTGAAAGAAAAGCACGGACGTGATTTATTTATCGGGGATGAATCGCAATGTCTGTTGCAATGAAATCCTGCTCATCGATCCCTGACCCTTCAGAATTGTATTAGTCGCGAAAGCGCAGCTTCGGTGATCTTGCGATCCTCCGAAAATTTGGATAGCTCGAATAATTCAAGGAGTACAATAACTACCGCCAATTACTTCGTTGGTGAGTGGAACGGTGTACAGCTGGTTGTGTAACTCGTAGTTAGAAACGGCGGGAAGTTTCAATTCGCATTCTGGAGCAACACGATTTCGATCAACAACTACTCGAATAGGAACTATTCCCAGAATGACAGAGTTCATAATTAACAGTGAACCGATCATAAACCTCGCTGAGACCAACAAACTATCGGCTAGTTTCAACACAGTCCCTTTTCAACACCTGGTCCATAGTCAACAGCATCCAATCGGATCGATTCCGTTCGATTAGGAGTTGTGTCACATCCTCATTCTTTCGCACCTTTTGGCTTTCCTTTGAGAACGTCTTGCGATAATAATTTAAATTTCAGAGAAAACAGCTTTCTTCCTAGTTGAGAAACAAAAAGACTCGTGTATTGTGATGTTATTTTATCCCATCCAGTGAGGCTTCTGAAATCAGGATGGTCCTCCAGAACTATGGAATGAATGTTTTTAATTGGAATCTAGAACTTCGCGAGGTTCTCCTGTTGCCTAAACTCAGAGTAAAAGGTACGACAACTGCGAAGCTTGAAACCGCAAAAACGAGATTCCAGTTTATTTTTGAACTTGACACGAAGTTTCAAGGAATCCCGAAGGAGCTTCCAGTTTGGAATTCAGTGTTGTTTGTTCGTCTATTGGACGTTTGACGTATGCATGCAAGCGACTGATATCCCCACCTTTTCATTCCCCAGCAGCTTTTCATTACAGTTGCAGCTGGCAGTACAACTTTAGCATAGAAGTAACGGAGCTGTAGATATTCCAATCCAAAGAATTTCAGGTGTCTGAGAAGAATATCCAGTGATCTTTAGTGGCATCTTAGCAGGAGAACTTACCGTCGGATTCATATTCGCAATGTCATTGGATAGAGAGAAGGGTAAGTTTCCAATAGAAACGTCACGAAATAATGAATCAATGAGCGATTGTTGTTACTCACATTTCAATCAGGCTCGTTTTTTTAATTGATCCACTAATTATGATAATAAACCACTCGAACCACTTCAAATTTGTATTTCTGTTACACTTGCGGAGGATTAAATTCACCTGTCTATCAGTTTGTTATTTATTTTTGGGAATTGATGGTTTATACGTCTGTGTACTGGATGCTTTTTCGAAAAATTGTTTGAAGGTGAGGAAGAAGCAATATGCAATAGAAAAATAGGTTTATCAATTTTGTCGAAATTTATCTAATCACTGGATAGTATCTTGCTTTCGCGGTGTCACCTCGCTCCTAACCTTAGCAACGTCTGACCTTCGCTATGAATAAAAATTCGACTGAGCCGCCACGCAAATATTACAAAAGGAGGGTGGGAACTTGAACATAAACGTGACGTAGGATACATTT
Organism: Euura lappo; assembly: GCA_018257835.1. Taxonomy (NCBI): domain Eukaryota; kingdom Metazoa; phylum Arthropoda; class Insecta; order Hymenoptera; family Tenthredinidae; genus Euura; species Euura lappo. Next base: position 38,542 of record JAEUYN010000061.1, on the reverse strand, counting down.
CTTCTGCTGATCTTATCAAATTTGAACGCTTTTCCCCCCAAAGCCTCTGCAGTCGGATCCGAAAACCATTTATCACTAGTGATCCTACTTTTTTTGTGCATGAATTTGATCGAGAGTCGAGCTAAAGACATCCAGCGCTCGCAGTGGCGAGAAAAAGCACTTTATAATGGACGAAATCCGCCTACGGATCGGGCAGTTTCAAATACACCATGAAATCCGACTAATCGCCATCAGTTTTGATCAATTGTGCGATAACCTCTTTTGCTCTTTTCAGAGGGCCGTTCACTCATGGATAAACCGACACCGACGGTGCCTGTGGGTCCGGAATCCCCACCACCCCCGTATTGGAGCTTATTTTTTACAGAAGCAATCCCGTTGCCTCACGTTAACACATCGTGTCCCATGGAGGATAGAAAAGCGATGCCATTATCAGTCTACGCTACGACGACCTACGTTCCCATGGCTGGTGTGCAGCCTGTCAACGAGACAACGTTGCCTTACAAGCGGAACGTCATCATGTCGCGGAATTCTGGTGGAATGAAATCGAGAAGTAAGTATAATATCGGGATTTTTTAAAGTGAATTTTGGTTTTTGATTAATTCTGGTCCTGCTTTTGTGCAGCTTGCTCTTGCGGGACAATATTTTTTTCGGTAGTGGTAATTTTGATAGTGTCTGGAATCGTTGTGCGGATGTACAAAAATTCGTCCGGTTACAAAGAGACGCAAAGAGTGAAAACTGTAGAGGAGAAAGAGGCGTACGAAAATTGGGTGGAAATGGTTAGACAACAGACGAGGCAAGATTTTATCGATCAGTCCCATGGACGCATTGTCTTCAAAGAGAAAGATCGTTAACCAATCACAGCACACCAAAATAATTCTGCATGGCAACGACGATCTGTTTCCACAGATTCAGGTGGACGGCACGTCATCGTCACGAGCTTTCGACCGACTCCAAAAACTACATGATTTCGCGGAGTCTCTGAAAAACAGTCGTGCTTCGGTAAATCACTCGAGCTAGAAGAAATGCACTGCCAACGACGCAACGTTTGGACCAAGAACAGTTGTTGGAAAAAATAAGAACGGGGAAAGTTGCCGATAGCCATAAGAGGAGGGAAACGCAGATAGTACGCCTTCAACTTTTGATAAGTCACACTCTTTAGTTTATAATGGAACTTTTGATTGACCTGATTCTTTGACCTAACATCTCATCATCTTTTGTGTACTTCATTTTGTGTGAGTTCTTTCAGTGAGTGCATTTGATCTTCTTAATGGCAGATAAATTGAATCAACTGGTACAGTCGAATTGTGTGATGTCTCGTGTCCGAATTAGGATTTATAGGTTGAGTGTATGCGAATTAATTCCGGCTGCTGAATCAAAGTTAAAATTGCTGTTGATGGTAGGTGGAGAACAGTTTTGCTTATAGATCAGTCACGGCGAACTCGGTCCCTCGGTGATTTCTCAAGTTCTCAAGCATTCGGATAGTTCGAATAATTCAAGAAGCACATAACTACCGCCAATTAACGTGTTCGTAAGTACAGACGGTGCAGTGCTGATTGTTTCGGTCTTAGTTATCTTGAAACATTTCCAGAAGCATTCTCAAGCAACACGCTGCCGATTAACAACTTCCTGAGTCGGAACTATCGCCTGAATTGCAGACACCTCGACCACCTCGACTCGATCCAATGCCACCGTTGAAAATTTCATATCTCATATTTCTATAATTTTTGCAAATCAATTGATTGAAATGAATACGGTTGGTTTGTTAAGTTTCCTCTTGATATGACATCATTCCTCGGTCCAAGTTGCTACCAAGAAAACTAGAGACAGGAGAACGAATTCATATCCAGTTAGTATATACAGGGTGACTTTTCTCCGGGTCCGAATGAGGGAGTGGCTTACCAGACCAGACTACGTATCGACGGATTGATGTAAATTTAGATTTTGATAACAGTGTGATGTAGCAAGGGGCGGAGCATGAGCAGTGGTAAGCCTCATCCGGACCTCGAGAAAAATCACCCTGTATATATCAGTGGTTTTGGCAATAAAATTCAGCTGGAAGAACTGAAATGATGAATGGTTGCTTCCCCACCCCCTCATCTATGATAACCGGTTTCTGACACGGCTACATCCAATCGGCATGGGCAACACAACTTTTTTACCTGTTTTTGTAATATATTTGAGTGATCTATGATGGGCGTTCGGGACAAGAACTGGTGGATCGCAACGTTACCAGACGAAGATAGACGAAGATAGAATTACTTACCGATTTTTAGTCGTCATGATCTTGACTGCAGATCGGTGATCAAACTCGTTCGGTTCAAAACGACCGGGATAACGTCCATCGAACACCGTCTTAATTTTCCTCATCGATATTGCCTTTGATCTTGTTTCGATCACAAACTATATCCCTGCGAATATGAGCAGAGTGACTTGAATAAGAATATGGCCTCTATCCCCGATGTAAATTGGACGTTAGTGACGTCACTCGGTTGGCTTCGGGGGAATTTATAAAAAGGTCAAAGTATCAAGTCGAAAAAAATGCATTAATAAAAAATGAGGATCGGTTCGAAGAATTATTCCAGAGCTAGAAGAACAACGTACAAAATTGGGGATCAAATCAAAGATGCATCGCATTTGTTAAAGTGACTGCGTGATCACTTCTGAAACACTCTTAACAGCTGATCTTATCGGTTAACCAATAATATACTATGTATACTAGCTAAAAATTATTTTATTCAAATAAATTTTGATTCAACCCTTAGCACTGAATTTTACTCATTGCAAGCGTTACAGCAAACGAAAAGTGATATTATTGAAGGGCATTATTGGAAAACGCACTGGAGCTACGCTGAGCTAGTACTCAGTGAATTTGTATTCATGTTACACGTGCAATTGAAATTGAACAAATCAACATATCGTCTGTCTATCACTTCGTTCCTTTTTTAGCAGGTACGTACGATATAGGTGAAAAAAAATGTCAATCACTATAGAATTACAATCTGTGAAATGCGATCCCAAACTATGCTGGAATGTGGCATTTCGTGGAATTACGCCAATCAACCCAGGCTGCTCAATGAACTTTGTGTATACTCAACGCTCATTGATTTATTCGTTGAGGGGTAAATGTGAAAATTCATCCAATCGTCAATGTATATACCCAACTGGTATCTTCCTTTGCTGGGAATCTGAATACCAGCCAAACAACAAAGTTGCAAGAAATGTATGCGGTACTCGTGCATAAGGAATAAGGAAGAATAATTCCTTATTGCCTCAATGACATCCGGGAGACAGGCGCAAAATATTGAGGATCGATAGTACACATATGATACCTATCAACCAGCTATGTACTCTCCTTTTTCTTGGCTCGTGTTTTCGCAATAACACCAGCAGTGTAGGTACACAGGAGTTTCTATGAATATCTTACGATTATTGATGAACCGATACAACAGTCCAGTCGGAATGTACAGAAATTTTGCCGAGTTCTATTCTGAGTATTCTGACAATGAGATAAGTGAGTGTTAGCAATCATTGGATGAAATATTGTGTTGCATATCAATGAATTATGTTGAGAAAAATACGAAGACCGGTAAGTTTTGAAAATTATACTTTTCTGTGAAGGTCAAGCCGTAGTTGATATGGCCCATTCTCAAAACCCCAACTTACAATCTTTCCGAGAGTCTCGACAGAGAGAAGCTTACCGTTGACAGAAGTTTTCGCTTGACCCGAAAAACTGATCGGGAGGAAAAATAGTATAACATTCTTGCAGCACTGAAAGGACAATTTCATGGTTAAAACGAACATCGACTCTTGTGTCCAAAATGGGATTTCACTAGTGCAATTGCATTAGTGACGACATTCTTGAAATCCACCGCAGCTTTTTTTCTCAGCTAAATCCTCTTAGATTCTGACCATATCATGAATAGTTTGCTGGGTTTATAGCTGCAATGAACGATGTACCGGAAGTAACCATGTCGGAAATCAAGCATGCGCAACCAGGCGTCAGGTTCAAACGGATGTTACGTCAAGAGCAGCCTGACCTGGAGGACTATGGTCACTCTGGTTTTAAGCACCTTTTATAAAACGTGCCTGAAAAGTGGGGCTTCGCATGGCAGTTTAGCGGGACGAAAATGGCCGATTGCATGCTATAATTGTAAGGTTAGGCTTGCGCATGCGTGACTGACAAGAAATTGAAGGTAATGTCCCCACTACTGGCATGTACTTATCATAAAAAACATGTTACACAGTAATATTCTTCATTGGTAGATCAGGTGTGATCTGTAAAAATTTCACTGTCAATGAGAATAACAAATTTATCAAAAATAGCAATCGTGAATTGTTGCTCTCCCCATCTCAGTGAATTGTTGCCCCCCACTTGGTCACTGGACGATAGCAGTCTGACAGAGCTCAACAGCCGGCAGTATAACCTGAGCACAGTAATAGCGAGCTGTCGGTATTTCGATCCAGAGTATTTCTGAATTGTATTTTAGTGACACTACACAAGCCGTGGTGGAGATTCGTACTCGCAATGTCATCCGATAGAGCAAATGGTAAGTTTGCGAAAGGGATCCATCAATCGTTGAGGTGTCATCAATAATCGGACTGGTTATACCGTTGCAGTTGGATATATTTATTGTCCCGTTAAAAACGTACGGGATAGTATAAACGTCCTCCGAACACCTTTCTAATTCTCATCATCGGTACCAGGGTGATTATAAGATCATGGTAAAGTTCCTGTTGGAAACTGATCCCTTCTGCTATGAACGGAGTGACTCAAATAGACGCGAAATATAATGAACCACTTTACGAACAACTGTGTACACTCGGTAAATTTGCATTACTGTTACACGTGCGAGTGATTAAATCGGGCAGATCAACAACGCGGAGTAAAGGTCATCTGTATGTCACTTCGTTATGTTTTTATCTCGTACACGCAGAGGCTCTTGACCCTATACATGAATGAAATAACGACAATCACCGCAGTGACAGCTCTGAAACTACGGCGAAATGCGTTGTTGCGTAACGCTGACAATGAGCCAGGTTACAAAATGCTCGTTGAAAATGGGTTAAAAGAGGTTCTTTGGTCGATTGTTTCATCGATATCGTAGTGATTTATTCAACTACCGTGTATGCTGCTCTCCTGACGTCGTCGCTCCGCTCCAAAGCACATATAGCGACGCGTGACCTTCGCCGAGAATATGAATAGCGGCTCAACGAAAAGTTCTGCGAATTTCTAGCGGTTAGCTGGTCCGTTCCTCCTCGGCTAAATGACGTCAGTGGGACACACAGAGTCGTCGATATACGTGGAATCGATCGTCAACGTAACCCGAATCTGTTTCACTCCTCTCTTTCACAATCAGCATATATATGTATTCGCAACGATACCGACACCCGGGTACAAAATGTTCCACGAGAGTCTGATAAATATTGATACCACGGGCTGACCCCTGCTCGACAGACTTTCGGACCACGGTGTACCTATCGCTGTTTCACGAATCAACACCGTAGCAGCCGCCATGTCGGAGTCCAAGTGTGCGTGCGAGAGTCTAGACCTTGACTTTGCTATCTCCCCAATCTAGATTCTACGCAGCGAATAACCCACTCGTTTACCACGTGCAGCCAAAGTAGGACGTGTCTTTGTTACATAATAGAGAATTCGACCATTTTCATATCACTAATTATATGAAATTGAACTTTAAGACCGTTCGACACTAGTGATCTTATATTCTCACAGGATAGGTGAAATAGTTGTAGGTAATAAAACTAGCGATGTCCGAAAGCAAGACCTGCAGGTCCATTGGAGTCTTAGTCATCGGTAGAATAGACGCACCGATTTTGGCCCCCGGCACGATTTCTGACCAGTCACTTTCAGGCTTCATTACTAGTACTAATAATCTGTCACATTAATGAATGTAATGTCTCTTGAAGAAACACTTGAATACAGTTTTCCAATCCTCAATTGGTCGAAAATTGATTTTTTTTTCAGAGGTAAATTGAGAATGTATCAAATTCAAGATACGATTGTATAAGATATGGCTTTCATGTATTTTTCAATTATTCAAAACATTATTTAAACCATCAGCGGATTTTAAGGCATGACTAGACAAAATTTATTCAATCTCTATGAATCTCAATCCTCTATGCTATTAATAAAGGTATCATGAAATCTTGTTAAATCTCGGAAGCGTGTCTATGAGAGTTTTTCCCACCCTGCGAGCACCAAGATTGTAAGATTCTCGTGGCTCGGTTTGATCCTCGCCAAGATCGAGACAGATTTCGCCGATGACTACAAATAAACCTTCCGTTATTCCTCCAGAGGTTCATCCACTCATGGACAAACCGCAGCCAACAGCACCCGTGGATTCGGGGTACTTGCCACCCCCGTATTCGAGCCTGATTGACACACACTCGCAGGCCTACACCCCGATACCACCTTCAAGTCAACCACCTTATCCGACTGAGACGACATCGGCCCAGACTCCTTATCCCATGCCGATGCAGATGCCGATGCAGATGCCGATGCCCCAGGTCACCCCACCTTATCCAATGCGGGATGCGAAACCTATGCCAATGCCACTGCATGTCTATGCACCGACGACATATGATCCCATGAGCAGTGTGGCGACTGTGCCTCCTCGTCAGACGGTCATCGTTGCTAGGAGTACCGGGAACAGTAGATCACAGAGTAAGTTTTAATTCGCGATATTCTTGGTGAATTCTGGTTCGTGATTAATTTTTTTCTTTCCCTCGTTTCACTTGTTTCCAGGATGTCTATGCATACAGGTACTTGCGGTGATCGGAGTCATTTCAGTAGTGCTTGGTGTCGGTTTGAGGATGATGATGGATTCGAAACGTCGCAAAGAGGCGGAGAGGTTTAGGTATCGGCAGGAGGAGGTTCAGCGTAGAGAACAAGAACAGGAGAGGCAGAGGCAACTTGAAGAGTGGCTTCGTCTTAGCGAGTCGCTTAATTCTCAATGGCCGAAAGAAGACGACAACGATAGATACAAACGGATGGTGCGTGATGATCAGCCCCACTCAAAGGACTATGGTTTCTTGGACATCGACGATCATCCTAGTCTCGGTAAATCGGTGAATCCTGAAAAATTAAACCGCAAACGACGCAGCACAGAGAAAAAAGAGAGTTATAGAAAAAATAAAAAAGCACGGAGCTACCAAAAGAAGGGAAGTAAAAAGGGAAAATATTATCACCAATAGTACCTCAGCTTTCCATAAGTGAAATTGATCAGTTACTAATGGAACCTCAATATTTTTGGAGTTCAACAAATTCGTGAAATTTCAGCTGCTGTACCAAAGTCCAAATTATTGTTGATCTTTTGTTTTATTAGTTGATGTATGTCTGTCGTCATGCAGTTTTGAGTATAGATCCAAGCAACGTTGTCAGTAGTGTAAATTGTTGCCTCTGTGATTAACTGAAGCCTCAGAACACTCGGATACCTCGAATAATTCAAGAAGCACATAACTACCGACAATTAACCCGTTGGTAAGCAGAGGGAGTGTGGAGCTGGTTGTTTCACCCGTAGTTAACCTGAAACATTTCCAGAACCATTCTCGAGAAACACGCTTTCGATTAACCCAACTTATTCAGTCGAAACTGTATCACCTGAATTCCAGACGTCATAATCATCGTATAAGCTGCTTCGATCGAATTGCTCGACTCATTTCAAACGCCTTGATTCGTTCAAATTTTCATCTCACGAAGGGAACTGTGAATCTCAATCAACCAGATTCTGTGATACCGATATAGATATCGAACTGTAATCATTTTTTCGATACATAAGAGTGTTTTTATAAACATTTTTTTATCAATATTTATTGACTATATCGATTCACTAGAAAATTAAACTGCATGAATGTAAGATCATCGATACTCTCCAGGTGTTCATACTTAATATGCTAATCGAAATATTGTACTTATAATATATTAACTATCGATAACAGATACTGTATCGATAATTATAATCCCTTTCTCTGATCTACTTCTATCATAGATGAAATTAATCTTTATTCACATCTCTCGCTGAAAGATGTACGACAGCGATGCGAACCTTGTGGAATTAAGTGTAATCACAAAGGTTGAATAAATTTCGTTAAAAAGCGTTGAGGTTACAGAATACTTTAGTACTAATCTCAATTTGTCTTTGATGTAGGTTTTTTTTCAATATTAATTTTCTCTCATCGTTTTCGGGGCTCGTGTTCAGCCATGATTTATTAACGAGCCTCTTTCGGTTTCGAGGTTGATTCCAAATCCGTGGAAGCTCCTTTCCTGGTTCAGAGTAATTTATATTCTGGGCTTGAAAGAAAGAGGGATGAAAATGTCTAATCCGGTCCGTTTGGCCACTGATTCTGAAAACGGAGATAAATAATCTGAACGAAAATACGGAACGGGGTGAATCGCTTCGAATCGATTTATTAAAGACTTCCTTTCCAGTCGACCTTTATTTCCTAGATTTACGACATCGTAAAAAAAAATCGATACACTCGCTAGCTCACTAGATCAGGTTATCTCAGACTCGATCTCAATCGGCCTGCACGAGTTAAATTGTGTCTCCGCCATACTTGAACTTAATTCCGTTCATTCCATTAGCTTTATAGAACACTCGAACCCCGGCTTAGGCCATAACCGCAAACCCATTTTGCGATCCTCAATCACACTTTACGTTATTGCAATAAGTGTTCCAAATGTGCTCAACCCTTATAGTTTTTACAGACTCGTCTCCTTGGGTCCCCACTGTGCGTTAGTTTAACAAACCAGCTGCGCTCGTCGTTATATTGGGACAAAAACTCGGACCACTAAAATCTTATTACCGCAGAATTTCCAAAGTTTGTTGAACTCCGAAGGCTGCGGCTGTGGAGGAGGAATGCCAAACTCGGTATTGGCGCATCGATCAGAGCGATTTGTAAACGAAGCACGGAGGTGTGATGGACAGTGGTAGGTAGTTCATCGGTCGAATACCTTCTGCACATATACTTTCGCAGTTGAGTAATTAAATTGACGGTTGAGTGATTTTAATTAGAGAGTGAAAGATGTCTCGAAAATTTCAAACACCTCTCAAATATCCCCGGTTAATTAACTTCATCTCAGTATTAAATGCCTCGACTTCGAGCTACTTTCCATTAAGGACCATTTCCTGGGAGGAGGTAGAATTAATTCAAATTAGTGGAACACTCACTCCGAGTAGAGTCCCCCCCTCGGATTCAAAGGACCCACGGCGAGAAGCCCTTCAAAGACTTATCATCAATCATGTTTCTTCGATTCCATGGAATCTAAGCGACAGAATTTACCGAATTCGTGAAATTTCCAAATTCAATCTCGATGTTTAAACGAAACGAACCGACACATGTGGATTGAATGAACAGTCAACATCTACACGAGAGTTCGGAAGAAGAAAGGAACCCTCAGGGTGTAACCGACTCCCAAATGCCGAATAACAACGAAGGAGAAGAAAAAACGCGCTGCTACCTTCGTATCCGAGATTCAATAGCGTAACTGAAAATGGGGATACGTGGGAATGGATCAGGGTTCCGGCGGAAACCGTACGTAAAAGAGGAAAAAAATAGGAAGAAAACGTGGGAGGGGGAAAGATCTGAACTTCTCAGAAATTCTCGCTAATCCCTGGCGACAAGGTTTAGCTCAGAGACACAGCCGGATGCGGAGAAGATCTACGCGGCGAACGTGGCGGAAGTAAAAGTAAAATTCATTGTTTTTCCTCGGCTTTATCTTTCATTTCTTTTGTTGTATTTGTTGAGCTGTACGTTTCTTTGCTCATTACTATTATCATAGTTTCTTTCACCTACCTTGTTAAAAGAATGCGGTACAGAACACTGATGCGAAATACTTTTTCACAAAGTTGGGACAGCTGTTTGTTTTCATTTTTCTTCGGTATTATCGTGGTCTTTGTAATCAACGAGAAGAAGAGCAAAAGAACTGAGGGCCTTAGCATGAAACTACACCCTTAGATGTCATAGCAGAACTACTAATGATGCATACTTGAATAAATCGATCACTAATTTCGTACCGGAATAACGATAGGGAGGATACCGCTGAAGAGATGAGAGAAATTTCAAAGAAAGACCGAGGAAAGCTCTAAAGCTCGTTTTATTTCCGTCGAGAATTTTGTACGTTGGTCTATGAACGTGTGTAACGATCAATTGTGAAGCGAAATGCCATCGTGAGCACCTAAAGCAATCAGTGGGATTCTGCACGAAATTAAGTTTAAAGAAAGAAAAAGGAGCGATTGGTACTCTTCTCAACGATTTACAACAAGTTCAAGACGCTTTTTTTTTGTATCCGCAGGGCAGATACGCGCGTTCCCTCGGTTACTGTGGCCGCAAAGAATCAACCACCATTCGAGCAAAAGAGGGTCAATAAAAGTAAAGCTCGAAGAGGTAAAGAAAGAGGAAGAGTAAGAAGACGTAAAAAACGTCGAGGATTTGAAACAGCTCTATTCCTGGGATTTCATTCGATGCAACCGTCCTCTCTTACTTCTATTCTCCACCTCTCGTTCGAGGCAATTCCGTTGTGGTCGGCAGTAACACATTTTTACTGCCGCAGTTCGCGTAAGGTATGACTCCTATACGGTTCTGAGACCAAGTGAGATAAGAGCTGCGAAACGAGTGGGAATAAGTCCAAGCAGAGAAAAATTCCGAGTGAAACCAAAGATTCACCAACGATCAAATGCATCAAGATTTTACTCTCATCTTTTTAATTTTACCCTGAAGGAATCGCTGATACCATCGGAATACAATCATCTGGTAATCGAACTGGCGGCCGGGAAAAGTTGAAAAAGGTAAGAGAAATTGAAAAAATAGAATAAGTTTCATCATATTGAGAAAGACTGTACTTACAATTAAACGCTGAGTGCGTGGACCGGAGAAATCGGAAGTGTGAATATGCTTGGATATCAGATCCCAGGATGAAGGTCGTTTGAAGCACGGTGAGTGATAAGGATGCGCCGTTTCTTTCAAGGAGGATGCACGTAGAATAATCGTCGTATCGTTATTTGAGCTTTACTGTCAATAAAAATCGTCTGGCTTGAGACACCATGACGTCAGAGGAAAAAGTGTTACAACGCGTTCGTGTCACTTGATACCAGACGCGAAAACTACCAACAGTCATCTCAAAACTGTTGAATTCATCCCAATAATTTCTAAAAAATTTTCATGTGTTCGAAACTCTACGAAATTTCCACGGTTACGCTGATTTTGCGATTCACAAAAATGTATCCGTGGAAAAGATTGTTTGATAGTAGGTAACTGGTTCGATGTGGCTGAAAATGGAATATGTCCAGTTGACGAGTTTCCTGACAAGTTTGTCAATCGACAATTGCCGTTACCACCTGTTGCACACTCAGAAACGTTGAAGAAATGGTGCCCAACGTCTAACTGGGAGCATGTACTGATTCAGATACTCTGGTGTCTATATTGATAAGGAAAAGTATCAGCAATAAGGAACGGAATAATGTCCAGGACCTTCTTGGACGTAACAAGGTTCTGCTTGATCCCAGCCACCGTCAGCTGCCATTGAAAGAATCGGTGCTGATCCCACAAACTTGAAAAAAGAATCGTCAATTGGATCGAACAGCTGGACTGAACAAATTCGAACAAAATGGCCTTCCATGTGTGATTATAATCTCTTGATAAACCTTCACTTGCAAAAGGTCATATGTTAACTCTGAATGACTATCGATCGAGGGGCTATTCACTCCCGGAATTAATGACGTGATTCCGCGTGATACTGACCATTTTTAGAAGTCAGAATTCTTAAAAGTCACTGCGATTCCAGGTCACATGACTTGTCGAAACAGGCTAATACTCAAGTGATTCCTCAATGATTCCTGAGTGATTCCAGAAGTGAATAAAAAAAAATATTGACAAGACATGAATTCACCTGATACGTTGGTAGTAGTTACAATGAAGTGGTTAATTCATCCAGGAAATCTGTCAAACGGAGAGAAATATTTCTGTGAACTTTCTGGGACACGTAAAATTCCAGCTGTTCGCGATGAGTCGTGTATGCGTCTGTTTTTTGTTCAAGGTATTACGTGATATGACGCATTACATTCCAAGATTTTCCATTCTTTCCTCCAAGGATTCTATCAGACTCACCACTTGATACAAGCATGTAATCGCGTTTACAGGGATTCCGACAAGTTTGTCAGTTGTCAATTGCCGTTTTCACCTGTTGCATCGGTGGCTACATTTCTGTAAAGTATCCTTCGAAGTCCAATGCAAAAATGTCGCGCGAGGAGTTTGAAACTTCGGAGCTTAAAGAGATGACGAAAAATTGGGATGAATCATTCCCCGAAATATACTTCGAACTCGAGCTTCCAGTCGTTACCACCCCGATTCCCTATCAAGTGTCACAAGTATTATTGTGCCACTTTTTAAAGTAATACCATGATATTGTATAGTTCCGAAGCAATCGCGATCAATGATGACCTGACTGGATAACAGTTTGATAGTTTGATTATTATATCGCACAAGCGCCCAGTCGTGTCTGATTAAAACAGTTGAAATTAATCGTTATTCGATATGAATGATCGTTATGCAGAATTATTCATTGTCCGACAAATTTAATATCTGATTCTATACCAAACATTCATTCAGGATTATGAGCTTATGGAAAATGTGGTGTATATTTCATGTTTTAAGGACATAAATCAATCAGATTGTGATTCAAATTCGATTCAATTATGGAACGAATCTGAAAAAAAGTTGTGTTACAGAAGGACTTATATTCTCAATTGAAGAAACGATAGTGAGCAAGAATATAGAATTACGTAACCGAGATCGAGAAGTAGATCCGATTTGGCCATCCCCATCTCTGACATCCTCCACGGCTCTTTCTCTATCCTCGTCGCCATCCAATCCTGCTTACCTTTTACCTCCTAACGATCTTTTTTATATCTCCTGTTTCCCTCCTTAATTTAATTTCAGCTCGCAGCCTTCGCGCCAGGAAGCGAGCTCGCTAGTTTTGATCGGACAACGAGGTAAGCACGGATTCGATTCTGATGTCTGAAGTATAATCTACGTAATTCGAGGCTGGTGCAGTCTTATCGCGATTTCGGACTTAAAACTCCCCCTTGTTCAAGAAATGGAAATATAGATCAACTCTGTTTTCAATCAGTAGCTCAGCTGAGGGTGCGGCAAACGTATCGGCTTCTGTGCTGAATATGAGTCTGCTGTTATCAGTGTAGGATATGAATTAATCGCGGAAGATATACAATAAGTTTGTTAGCTTTCATATTTTCAGTTCATTTTTTTGTTCACTTTGGTCAGCTACAGCAGTACGGGGTAATTTTGTCGTCGATCTGACTGGAATCGATGCTCTAGTCTACTGTGGCGATTTAAAACTGACAGGGGTGGTAGGCTGGCTAATCCCTGACTGACAATGAGACAGCCGGTGCTACCCAGACTTTCGTGCATCCAGCTTCATCGGCTTCTTTGTGCTTTCAGGATCCTACGATCTATAGTTTCTGTTGTACCAACATTCGACTCCGCAACGAAGTGTATAGATATAGATATAGATATCCCCTCCTAATCGCACAAGCTTCACACTTCTGGCATTTATTAGTTGTGTGTGAGCGCTCGTGGCAGAAAGAGCGGACGGCTGGTTTCGGTGCTTGTTTTTTGAAGGCTCGTCTTTGAACTCTTTTCACGGATCATCTAGTATAGCGTGGTCAATCATTGGGCGACAGGTAGGGACAAAATCTCACTCTCATCAAAGTTATGAAATGTATAAATACAAATTGACACTGCCACTGCGCATAGATTGAAAAAGCTGTGTAACAGTCGCAACATAGTGGGAATCAGAAAGAGTCACCGAATAATTTGGGCAGCGTTCTCTCTTCAGGCGCCACAAGTTCGCCTAGCATGGGCCATCGGCGCAAGCGTACGATCACATTCGGGTCTCTTCGAAACCTTGAAAATGCGTTTCGCTAGGAATGTAAGCTATAGTGTAGACCAGACGATCTACTAGAGCCTGCGCATTTTGTAACATCAGAGGAGAACCAGCGGAGAACTATCTCCGCAAATTCTGGCGTCATGACGTAACTTCATCTCTCTTCAAAACAAATGTATATCGTTTCTCAAGATTCGAGTTTATTTTTACACGGATTAACAACACGATAAGAAAAATATCTGGATCAAAATTACGGAAAAACGTGTAATTAGTGCATGCAGATATTGTCTACTATTATCGGCACATTAGCAACACTTTTCGACATTTTGATGTTGGTCGATTCTGGAAGAAATCTCAAAGAAGTATTTCGCACTTGGACGGACTTATGGCGACTATGCCCAGTAAACTAAAAAGAATTGGAAAGAATTGAACATTTTCAATTCCTATGAATCCCGTTTTCTATTCCAGTATTGTAATTATTACGTATAAGGTTACAATCAAAGTCTATTCGTTTGAATTCCAAATATGACTCTCGTATTTACGTTACATTTCGAATTGGAAGAGAAATCAACATCCATTGAATACGGATTAGAACGAATTTGAAAGAATTGAGCGATTCAATTCCATTGCATCCCAGAATTAGAATACCATTCGGAATCCCGAATGACAAAGGATTGAATCGAATATAATTGTGTGTCTTCACCATTGAAGTAAGATTTTACCACAACGACAAATAATTAAGTGGGTACATAATTTATTAACTCGAAGATGTAGGTTGATTATATTTGCTACATTGGGCTAGAATAGTATATTGTGGCATGCCGGTGAAGTAACTGTGTTCGGTTCGAGGTTTTACCTGGCGAGCCGAAGGCGAGCCTAAGGTAAAACCAACGGAGAGTACTAAAAACATAACCTCGCCGAACAGTTACTTCACGGGTGCGCCCCATACGATATTTTTTCCGGCAAAGGCATGAAGAGTCACTTTGACGCCAGTTGAGGTCCACACTTCGATTCTTATTTACGAATTGAAACACATTAATCTATCGTACTCGTGCACTGAAATTCCTTTGGATAGAAATTACGGAAGGTGTATTTTTCGATTGGAATTATTTCGAATTCACATCAAGAACTGATAATTCACGCGAATTGAAATGTTTCCCATTAAATTCCCAGAACAGAATTAAGAGTACGAATCGGATCGTGCTCACTCCCTAGTCGCATTTATTCGGTTCGCGAACCCTCTATGACGAATTCCCGGTTCGGAATTCATCGGAATTCATAACCTAGCGTAACGGTGGACAGTTTATGAGAATAAACAAGGTCTTGTATTCAATTCCGATTTGCGAATTGAAACAAATTGACGCATTCGTTCGATTATACATATGAGACGCGAATGAATTCGATGGACAGAACTCGGAAGGATTCGAGAATAGAAACGTGCGATACCCAATTCGAGTTCTGGGCAAAACGGGATCGAAAGATGGGACGATGAATCATTTTCAATTCATTTCCAATTCTTTTTAGTTTACTAGGTGAGACAGTATTTAGTATTCTTTAGTATTGTGCTTTCTGGGTTCTTATCTCGTCATTCTGACCATCTGGTATTCGTCACCGGATTTCTGGCTCCGCTCCGTTCATATCGTACAACACGTGATGTTCGTGATTACGGTACTCGAATGCCCTGCAGAAGCGCACACACCGAATTTACTCAACTCTTCTGGTCTCCTTGTTCAAACGCTGTACACTGCAAAGCGATGTGAATATTTTTATCTGCGCCCTATCTGAACGTACTTTCGAACCGTTCTGAACGTAATACCAAGGGGTTTGTATTTTTCAGCTGACGAGTAGCCAGATAAGTTTGTCAGTCGTCAATTGCCGTTTCCACCTGTTGCACCGACAGCTGTGTATCAGTGATGAATCCATCGCAGTCCAACACTGACGTAGGAGCGTCTAGCAAAGATGCTGAAGCCACGAGGCTCATGGTAAATGAAATACTGCCAATATCCTGGTAGAAATTCTGATTAATTTTGCGCCTAGATCTGTTCAGATGCACTGGACCGCTGGACAATATTTAGCCAATAATGTAACGCTTGTCTCTCCTACTTTGACACCTTGCTCTACTTTTTACAGATTACTAGTCAGAATCCTATACAGATTTAGCTAAAACTTTGTGCAATCATCTCGTCAAATTGTAGTTCCAGTTTCGAATTATTTGCTATCCAGTTTCATCCTCAGATCTAGACACTTTGGCCTGGTCTGGGAGAAATCTATTTTCACTTGACGGTTCTGTATTAAATTCTAGTACAACTGGACAAGTTTCTAGCAAGGAAGTTTCGAACGGAATTTTCGTGTCCTTAATTGAGAATTACTCGATTCTAGAACTCGGGAGAGAACAGCGGCCCTTCTAAGTACTCGAGCTTCCAATCGTCGGCTCCCTCGGCTCCCTTGCTGCCCTCGAGCCCCTATGACCCGGAAATGATGGAGCCGGAACCACCTTCCTACGACTCGGTGGTAGCCCAAGATACGAGTGATTTGAAAAGTCGGTTCGGCACATCGTCGACCGGAAATCTTTTTCAGGCTCATAATCAGGCCCCGTATCCAACAGGGCCTGGTTCGGCACCGCAGACACCGTACCCTCCGAGGGCAGGGTATTCGCCGCCCGGGGCTCCGCAGCAAGCGCCATACCCTATAGAGTCCGGATACAGTCCTCGAGCCGTAGGTAATCCTCCTTATCCTGGGGGACCAGGGCTGGGCTCCCCGGTCACCAGTCAGCCGGCATATCCTGCGGGGTCGGGCTACACGCCTGGACCCGCGAGTCAAGCCCCGTATCCCACGGGACCGATGCCGATGCCGGGTCCAGTCGAAACAGGGACACAATTCGGTTTCGTCGCGCCCGTAACGATAGAACCAAAACCTTCAAATACAGATTTTGAGAACGGGAGATACGGGCAGAGAACATCGAACTTCACACCAGGTGAGAGGGGCCAATATGTTCATACGACTCAGCAGCATCCATCGAACCAAAATCCTCAGCAGCAACAGCCGACTGTTATTTACGTTGTGCAAAAAAACGAATCGACCACAAGTGCCGATTACTGTTTGTCTTGCCTTTGTCTCATGGAGAGCTGCGCATTGTTGTGCCAATGCCTGCGGTTGTGCATGGAAATAATTCCCGATAATCACTAAGTGAAACAAGAGCCATTTATTACGGTATGACCGAATGGCCATGTGAATCTTTCGACCGATCAATATTTTTTACATTGTATATTGTGTAATCATCAATTCTGATGAATATGGGGATGGTTGGCGTGAATAAGAGCCGAGTCAGAGGAGTGATATTCTTAGAGGATTTTAACCGACTGAACTGTTTTTGCCAAAAGTCTGCTCATGATAGAGCAAAAAAATTGTGTCTTTTGATCACGCTGTGAATTCGTACACCCTAAATATATAAATTCATCCCACTACCCCCGATATTTGTGAAGACAAAATTGAGGGTTTTGAGAATTTTAATTAATATTCCTCTACTTCCGCTTTCCTTTCCTCGCGGCAAAATCTCGTTCTGGCTTGAAAATAAAAATAAAATACTCAACGTTCAGAACCGTAGTTGGTTTGTTGGTATCAGTCAGGGCGTCGACCAACACTGCGTCAGTTAAATTCTATCTCGGTCTTTTTTGTGTCTCATTAATTTATCTCGGGGTTATCGAAATATGATATGAAGAATATCGCCAAAATATTGCGCCAATAACCACTGAATATGGAAGATTCAGCTTCAAGTATACAGAATTTGAGAAACTAATTAATCCCAATTTAATCATTTATATTCCAGCACCAGAGACGCGGAAAAAGATCGTCGTAGTCATAACGATTTTTATGGCTACATTCGTAGCCGTAGTCCTATTCGGAATAGTCGCCATAATTGTTTCGTTTTTACCATAAACTTTTTTCTACCCACATCTTCGAGCACGATTATTTCCAAGGAGAGTCGCCAAATGATCTACAAAGGCAAATTATAATCTGATATCCCTTATCAATGGACGTGACTAATTTTCTACGCTTCTTACAGGTTGATCATTCGGGATGCGACACCATCGATGTTATTTCGGAATCCTTGATTTAGACATTTCCATCAGATTTTGTTCTATTGTATCTCACAAGATCCGAAAGTTGTCGCACGCCTTACGGTCACCCTGTATATCGTTTAATCAGGCTCATACGCCACAGGCTTCGTATATCGCGAAATTATGAGGGTCAAGGACGCAGCTATTTAAAAGCCTTCTGTTATTTGCTGATTACTAACAAATTCTTTCACTGGATTCAACCGATTTTTTTTTTAAATTTGTGACATCATTTTTTTCATTTCAAATAATTGTTTTCCGATTATTTCATCTATATCCTCGGTTATTCCATTTATTTCACGTTATTATCTCTTCATTTGTCATTATCTCATTTATTTTCTCAGTTATTTCTGATTATTTAAGTTATTTCCTCGGTTATTTCGCAATATTTCACAAGCCATTGACACATTATTTCAGCGAGTTATTTTCCCCCTCGAATATACTTGACCCAAAGACTAATCGCATCCAGCCAAGTAATTTCAGCTGATTCAGAATACTGCTGTGCGTTTGAGCTCATTTATACGTTCCGTACGCAATTTTGTGTCTTTGTGTACTCACCAATCGCAAATCGAGTACAAGGTGTAAAACAGTATCGGTGGTCTAGAACGAGTTGTTAATCTTTCGGCGTAGCTTTCAAGAGCCGATTGTGAGTGGATTAGCCTCATATCGGGCAAAATCGACGTTGGACTATCCGATCCGTGTGAAATTGGTGAAATTTATTACAATTCGGGGAGAAATTGAATCCCTGTAATTACCCGAGGTGTTTATTGTTTTATACGTACTGTAATCGTTATGCTGTGTCAAAACCGAACCCCGAATATTGCAATGTCACAGTAACACCTCTTTTTACAGATTCGAAAGAGCCCCCAGTTCCTTATGTAAAATAAGAAGAACAATTCTGCTAGTCTCTTAATTTCGGGAGAATATCGTATAAATACGAACCGATCGATTGATGATGACGTGAACTAACGATAAGACAACGCTTCTATTATAGTTCGATTGTGACAATCATCAGATAACGAAGTGCACATATGTTATCCGATTGAAGCAGTTGTATAATTCATAGTTATCAGATGTGAATAATGGATACGCAAAATTATTCATCCTTCGACGAATGTGAAATCTGATTCAACATCAGACAGTCATTCAGGATTATGTGGATTACGAAATACCTCAACCGTATACGTCGTATCATAATTATGTTATATTGATGTTTATTCTGTGTTGTACATACGTACAGAAATAAATTCAACGGGTAAATGACGGAAGGATTTTTTCCTTCTCAGGTGAAGAAGTATAAAATCTGATTGATTGGTATCTATCACCATCCATTTCTACTTACTTTTTAACCACCAACGATCTCTGCTATATTTCCTATTCATGCTCCTCCTCCTATTTCAACTGTGATATTTTCATGACCGTTTTTCAATCTCAGAATATAATTCCGAAGTTCATGTTCACAAAAGATTCAGGTTCACAAAAATGTTTCAATCTTACATTAGAATATAATTCCAAAGTTCATGTTCACCAAAGATTCAGATTCACAAAATCTGTTCACGAAAGATTCAGATTCACACCAAATAAAAAAAAAATAATAAAAAAAATCATGCAAAATGGGGGGACGGACAGTACGGTACCAGTTTTTCGTCAAATTTACGGAAAGTCTTAACACGTCATGGTTTGCAATTCTTAGTAGAGTTTCTACATATTTCACAGAAGATTTTTATAGACTTCACTGTCCCGTATGGAGCACAAGACATTGGTGAATGGGTGCTATGAATGCTGGATCAGAATTTATTGCTTCTACGTTCGGATAATTTATATACTTGCATTTCATTTTCTGATATATTTCATCGAGTTCTGGTACTACCTTCGTCACATCTGAGGAGTACATCATTGATTTTGAACTCGAAACATCGTCGATCACCCATTTGGGAAAAATACTATTGAACGTCCCAATGTATCGTTGATCACTATCGATATTGAATAGTTTTTAGTCGTTCTCGATCATGAATTGGGAAATGCATTAGTATTTTTACGTAAGGAGCACCCCCCTCGGTGGATTGAATTCTAGCAATGTCGAAACAGTGCCATGAGAAGGATACCAAATTTACTAAAATTACGTGATTTTTTTCCTCCGCTGGGTCTCGGTCTATTATAAGTCGCGTGTGAGCGTTCGCCGCAAGAAGAGAGAACGCCTGGTTTCGGTGCTGAAGGATTCCGAATGGTTCCTCGTCGTGGATTTTGCAGGACATCGGAACCCATCATCGGGATTAGGGAGGTGAAGATCCTCCACTGATGAGAAATACTTTATCCTGCGATCGGTGCCTTAGAAGTAGACAACGAATGTCGATATTGCCGTCGCGGTGCTGCTTCGTCACTGATTTAAGCATCTCAGTTAGCGTTTAGCGGCGATCGTAAGGAGTCATCAGATATTGGCAGCAGCGTTCGCTATTCAGACTCCAGAAGTCGTAATTATATTGGGTTCATGAGAGACGGTAGTTTTTCCTTTATCTTTCAAGAGACCTACCGAGTATTATGCCTCTCCACTTTCTGTTGAAATTATTTTCTCCTATCTACTTCCTGCTAACTGCGTAACAGGCATCTAAGCGATAATTATTATCATAACTTTCCGGGTTTCCTTCACCAAACACTGTAATCCGACGAGGTTTGTATTTTTCAGTCGATGAGTAGCCATATAGAGCACATGAATTTCTCAGTCGTCAATAGCCGTTTCCACCAGTTGCACCGACAACTGTATCAGTGATGAATCCGTCGCAGTCCAACACTGACGCAGCAGCGTCTAGCAAAGATGCTGAAGCCACGAGGCTCATGGTAAATGAAAAACTGTCAATATCGTGGTAGAAATTCTGACTAATTTTGCGCCTAGATCTGTTCAGATGCACTGGACTGCTGGACAGTATCTACCCAGTAATGTAACGTTTATCTCGCCTAGTTTCACATGTTGCTCTGCTTTTTAAAGATCACTAGTCAGAATCCTATACAGATCTAGCTAAAACTTTGTGCAATCATCTCGTCAAATTGTAATTCCAGTTTTGAATTATTTGTTATCTAGTTTCATCCTCAGAGCTAGACACTTTGGCCTGGTCTAGGGGAAATCTAGTTTCACTTGACGGTTCTGTATCGAATTCTAGTACAACTGGACAAATGTCTACCAAGGGAGTTTAGAACGGAATTTTCGTGTCCATAATTGAGAATTACTTGATTCTAGAACTCGGGAGAGAATCACGGCCCTCCGAGGGACTCGAGCTTCCAATCGTCGGCGCTTTCGGCTCCCTTGCTGCCCTCGATCCCCTATGACCCGGAAATGATGGACCTGGAACCACCTTCGTACGACTCGGTGGTAGCCCAAGGTACGAGTCATTTGAAAAGTCGGTTCGGCACATCGTCGACCGGAAATCTTTCTCAGGCTCATAATCAGGCCCCGTATCCAACAAGGCCTGGTTCGGCACCGCAGACACCGTACCCTTCGAAGGCAGGGTATTCGCCGTCCGGGACTCCGGCGCAAGCGCCATACCCTACAGAGACCGGATACAGTCCTCGAGCCGTATAGTGTGGCGGCCGAGGCCGGAAAAAAAAGTTTTCAATTACCCGATGGTACAACCGGCTGAAATTTTCATGTGGTCTAAAGGATCGAAAATGATACCCAAAAATGATCTTTGCAAGAAAAAAAACCGTGCCCTTCATACAAATATGGCGGCGGCCCTTTTCGCGCGCAGCATCCGACAAAAAGGCTCATAACTTGGGTTTGACATTAGCTAGGACGGCGATCTGATGACCAAAATGAAGGTAATGAATGGACGAACAGATTTATTAGCAACAATCATGGCCAAAACATCCGTAACATTGTTTAAATCGACCGAAAACCGCAACCCGGATAGGTTTTTTTTTTCACGCGACAATTAGAAGGTCAGGAAGTCAAAATTAAGTATCGGACCTGGTGATAAGATTTTTTGCCCATTTCTTCTACTTTCGAAAAATGCTGAGGTTTTTTGGGATAGCTTCAGGGGTTCTCGAGATATGGCCCGAAACGGTGCGCCGGGTGTACTCGAATGCGCGCCAAGCTGCCAGTTTTCAAGCATTGAAGCGTTGGAGCGTTCACGAAAGTGTACGATTATTGTGTATGATCATCAAGTGTGGTGTTTGAACAACAAAAATACGCGTAAGGTAGCTGGGGGTAATAAGGCTTAGCTAAGGTATATTTGAAATGAATTTAAAAATATCTAATTCAATTGACAAGTTTTAATAATATCATGTTGGAATCGTTTTAATCGTTGGAAAGTTTTAATAATAATCATTATTTCGAATACGATTTTTCCTCTTTTGGCATTATTTGCCGCCAGGCCTCGTTACCCACAGGTACCTCACTCAATAAAAATGTACTGGGTTGCGATAATAATAGTAGATTTGAAAATAAAATTTTATTCCGAATCAGAAGAAGAATCCGTATCAGAATCTTCCATTCTCTCGACAGTTTCCAGATCTTCAGTAACTTTTTGAATATTAAAACAATCTTTACATCGACACGCTTCTGTGCACCCCAAGCCCGATTTCAAACAGACACATTTTGCTGTCTTGCAAGATGTATCTGCGCAAACCAGGTGCGTCAACATTCTCAGATCTGCAGGGGCTAAAAGTGCTCAAGCTGTAGGTGATTGTCGCCCATTTTCCATCCATACTTTCCTGGATTACCACTGAATGGATGAGGTTTGTGCGAATTGATCCATATTTCAGTTTGATAACGAACTCGTAAGACGTGCTGTTTAAATGCATCTTCTGTCGGCGGAAGTTGAGCCCCCATTTTATTTGAAGATAAACAAAGCGAATACCGAACTTCATCTAGTGTTTCACATTTATTTCGTTTACCTCCGTATGAAAACAAAATGAAAGTTCGACACAAGGATATAGCTTCATCATCGCACATCATTGTCACTGAAAGGTTCGACAAGTCTTTAAAAGTCTCGACATTCTGAATCAGTTTTTTCATTGCGGTACGTTTTCCTGTCCTTTCAAAGACTTGTCGAACCTTTCAGTGACAATGATGTGCGATGATGAAGCTATATCCTTGTGTCGAACTTTCATTTTGCTTTTATACGGAGGTAAATGAAATAAATGTGAAAATAATGCCAAAAGAGGAAACATCGTATTCGAAATAATGATTATTATTAAAATTTTCCAACGATTAAAACGATTCCAACATGATATTATTAAAACTTGTTAATTGAATTAGATATTTTTAAATTCATTTCAAATATCCCTTAGTTAGGCCTTATTACCCCCAGCTACCTTACGCGTATTTTTGTCGTTCAAACACCACACTTGATGATCATACACAATAATCGTACACTTTCGTGAACGCTCCAACGCTTCAATGCTTGAAAACTGGCAGCTTGGCGCGCATTCGAGTACACCCGGCGCGACGTTTCGGGCCATATCTCGAGAACCCCTAAAGCTATCGCAAAAAACCTGAGCATTTTTCGAAAATAGAAGAAATGGGCAAAAAATCTTATCACCAGGTCCGATACTTAATTTTGACTTCCTGACCTTCTAATTGTCGCGTGAAAAAAAAAAAACCTGTCCGGGTTGCGGTTTTCGGTCGATTTAAACAATGTTACGGATGTTTTGGCTATGATTGTTGGTGATAAATCCGTTCGTCCATTCATTACCTTCATTTTGGTCACCAGATCGCCGTCCTAGCTAATCTCAAACCCAAGTTATGAGCCTTTTTGTCGGATGCTGCGCGCGAAAAGGTCCGTCGCTATATTTGTATGAAGGGCACGGTTTTTTTTCTTGCAAAGATCATTTTTGCGTATCATTTTCGATCCCCTAGACCACATAAAAATTTCAGCCGGTTGTACCATCGGGTAATTAAAAACTTTTTCTAGGCCACTTAGCGGCTCCCGGCCGCAGCACTAGTAGGTAATCCTCCGTATCTTGGGGGACCAGGGCTGGGCTCCCCGGTCACCAGTCAACCGGCATATCCTACGGGGTCGGGCTACACGCCTGGACCCGCGAGTCAAGCCCCGTACCCCATGGGACCGGTGCCGATGCCGAAGCCGGGAACAGTCAAGACCCGAACAGAAGTCGGGTTCATCGATTCCGTTCCGATGAACCACGGACTTTCAAGGCTGGAATCTCGTCCAAGAACAGTTCTCCACCCAACAGCACTAGGCTTTGTTAATCGTGATGGGGAAACGCAGGAGCAATCGACGCACAGGCTGCCGAAAGGTGAGAACCCTTCATACGTCTATACGAATCAGCAGAATTCTGCAGTGCAGTCTTCTTTTTTTTGTCATTAAACTATGAGCTGCGACACCTGCGATCGGACTACCGACCGAATTTAATGGGTCGTTGGATCAATAATTTTTTATTTTTTTTGTTGTATTTGATTCTGAGCTTTAAATGTGAACAGATTTCCATTTTATATTTTATCATTCATTGCAGCTGCAGAGGACCCACATATTTTGATGAAGGTTGTCATGGCTGCGCTCACGATTCTTTTGCCAATCGCGCTGTTCGTCCTATTGAATGTTCTTTAGGCGTTTCGTCAGTGAATATTTTCATCGAAGTCATCCTCCCACACGTTTTCTAATGATCATGTCTGAGAAGAATCAACAGATTAATTACAAAGGTAAATTACATCACATTATAATAATATTGATAAATGAGTGGCTTATGCTTACGTCGCGGCCTGCTCCTAATTGACGTCTTTCACGTCATTTAATTTGAACTATTAAATTATACCCGGAGTTGTACCATTGCGCCGTGCGAAATTGTCTGATTGTGAATCTAATCAAGTTTCAGAAAATATCGTGTTATTGTGGAGTAATGGAAGGAAATCGATAAATGCTGACGAAAACTTTGGTACCGTTTGATCGATACTTCAATTATTCATTCGCACAAGTATCGATAGATATCCAATAATAGTTTAAATACATTGTTTTCCTATTTACAATAATGAATATGAGATATCATTCATATTTTTACAGATGTGATATCTAATATTGTATCTCAGAATTCTGTGATTATATATAAAATTTATACCCCATGTTTAACGTTCTAGTTATATGATATTCGTGTTCATTTTATGTTGGACAGAAATAAATCGAACAATTTTTAATTGGAATTCGATTCAATTATGCATCGAATGTGAAAAATTGTGTTGCAGAAGGAGTTTTCATTCTCAATTGGAGAAACGATAGTGAGCAAGAATATAGAATTACGTAACCGAGATCGAGAAGTAGATCCGATTTGGCCATCCCCATCTCTGGCATCCTCCACGGTTCTTCCTCTATCCTTGTAGTGGTCGCCATCCAATCTTGCTTACCTTTTACCTCCTAACGATCTTTTTTATATCCCCTGTTTCCCTCTTTTATTTAATTTCAGCCCGCAGCCTTCGCGCCAGGAAGCGAGCTCGCTAGTTTTGATCGGACGACGAGGTAAGCAGAGATTCGATTCTGATGTCTGAAGTATAATCTACGTAATTTGAGGCTGGTTGAGCCTTATCGCGATTTCGGACTAAAACTCCCCCTTGTTCGAGAAAAGGAAACATAGATCAACTCTGTTTTCAATCAGTAGCTCATCTGAGGATGCGGCAAACGTATCGGCTTCTGTGCTGCATATGAATCTGCTGTTATCAGTCAAGGATATGACTTAATCGCCGAATATATTCAATACGTTTCTTAGCTTTCATATTTTCAGTTCATTTTTCCGTTCACTTTGATCAGCTACAGCAGTACGGGATAATTTTGTCGTCGATCCGACTGGAATCGATGAACTGGTCTACTGTGGCGATTTAAAACTGACATGAGGCAACCGGTGCTAACCAGACTTCCGTGCATCCAGCTTCATCGTCTTCTGCACTGCAGTCAACAGATATCCCCTCCTCATTGCACAGGCTTCGGACTTGGATCATTCAGTTAATTTAATAGTTGCATGGGAGCGCTTCTCGCAGACAGAGCGGACGGCTAGTTTCAGTGCTCAAGAAATTCGCCCGGTCACTTGTCGCAGATTATCTAGCATAGTGCTGTCGATCGATAGGAACCGCGTAGTAGGTAACAGGTAGGTGGAAAAATCTCCCCTAATCAAGAATATTTTCACAAAGCTATCGGTGCCTTCAGAACTACATAAACAACTTCAATGTGTCACCAGCGCTGCGCAGTTATTGACCAAGTCAACAATTAATGTTTAGCAGCGATCAGAAGGAGGAGTATCAAGTCTGCCGAGCGTAAAAAAAACGGCGCAAGCGCACGATTCGAATACCATATACGTACCTATATTATATCTGTGAGGCCAACAAGAGTCTAGACCGACGATTGCATTTCGTTATGATGATGTAACTGTATTCCATTTACTGGGGGAATTCCTTTTTCCCGCATGATATCACTGTTGACCAACTGTCACTTCCCATTCATTTCTTGCGCAATAAAAACTGACTCAGTTCCCGTTGGAAAATTCACACAAGCTCGTATTCGTTATCGTTGCATGTGGTCTTACCCCTGAAACTCGAGGTATTCATTGGGACATTGATCAGGCATGGCGTAATTTTGAGTATTGTAATGAATTACAGTCAATAATGAAATTACAGCAAATTGCTTAATGGTTATCCGCTCTTTTCCTGTTAAATCTCGGATTTCAGAAGCTTCTTGTGATCGAAACGTCAGTGACTCTGACGCCTAAACGTAGTTTCCAATCATTTTCAAGGTAATACCACGAGGTTGGTGTTTTTGCAGTTGACGAGTAGCCAGATAAGTTTGTCAGTCGTCAATTGTCGTTTCAACCTGTTGCACCAACAACTGTATCAGTGATGAATCCGTCGCGGCCCAACACCAACGCAGGAGCATCTCGCACAGAAACTAAACCCATGGGGCTCACAGTGATAAAAAGCTTCCAAGAGTTCTGAACCGAATTTTCTAGCGAGTAATCGAGGATCGCTTGATTCCAGAACACAGGACAAAGGCACCACCTCCGATCGTCACATCATTCGGCTTCCTTGCTGCCCGCTGGCCTGCACTACAGCCCGGAAGTGATGAACATGGAACCACCTTCGTACGACTCGGCCGTAGCCCAAGATGCGACATACTCGAATAATCGGTTCGGCTCATCGTCGGCCGGAAATCTTCAACGGGCCCATAACCAAGCCCCATATCCTACAGGACCCGGGCTGCACTCCGTAGCCACTTATCAGGCACCGTATCCTCGTGAGTCAGGCTTCACATCTGTACCTGTGAGTGCAGTCAACGCACAGACAGAAATCGGGTTCATCACTCCTGCAACGACAGAATCGAGATTTTCAGTTCTGGGTCTTCGTCCGAAAGGATTTGGGGAGCTAACAGCACCGAAGCCTGAAAATTGTGAACAGAAAACTCAGGAACAGTTTGATTACGCGGCACGGCAAGGTGAGGACCACCATTCCAATATTTCTACAGGAGGATTCAAGGGCATCGATAAATGTGCTACTGATAATCATTGAAATATCAGCCTCTGATTATAGGAAGAGTGATAAACAGCGATTACTCGACAAAAGATGTGTTTTATGAAAATTCAAATCTATTTTGTCCTTTCGCATTCTGCAGTAGATAGAGTTTGATAGAAGACAATAGTTCCTGTTCATTTTCATCATTTTCTTGATAATTGTTGTATCTTGGCCACATAATCCTCGTTTCCTAATTTATTGCAGCAGCAGAGAAGCAGGAAAAGATGGTGACAGTGATTATCGTATTGGGATTGTTTTGTACCGTCGCCGCTGTAATCGCATTGATAAAACATGTGATGACGATACATGCGTGAAAATTAACATCTCAGTCATCTTCCTGCATGTAACGATCATTTCGGAGAAGAGTCGCGAAATGAATCATCCGAATCATGTAGAGGCAAATTACATTATCGTAATATCACCTACAATTGAGGGGTTCGCTTACGACGTGCTCCTAATGGTGATCAGCCTTTGATTAGAATTAGACGCCCCAGGCATGGGACACCCTGCGCCAAGCAAATTCTATTTGATCCAAGTAATTGGTGTAATTGTATATCATCGAGTAAATGTGTACTAGGATCAAATGAATTATCATTGAATGAATAACAACGTCACGATTATGTTATTCTTATTGTACAGGATACCGTTGAATCGATATTCCAATTATTCTTACACAAAGGTACCGATCGATGTCCAATAATAGTTGAAATTAATTGTTATCCGATTTGGATAATGAATATGCAGAATTAACTATAGTTTTCGACAAATCGCGGGGATCTGATTCTTCACCGGACATTCATTGAGGATTATGTGATAATGTGGAGAACTTATATCGTATGTTATATACTATAATTATATTATATATACAGAAATTAATAAAAGAATTTGTTACGAAAAGTCGTTTTAGTTTTAGATGTGGAACGAATCTGAAAAGGAATCAGAGTACAGGTGGGGTTTTTCATTCTCAATCTAATAAACGGTAGTGAGCAAGAATATAGAATTACGTAACCGAGATCGAGAAGTAGATCCGATTTGGCCATCCCCATCTCTGGCATCCTCCACGGTTCTTTCTCTATCCTGGTAGTGGTCGCCATCCAATCCTGCTTACCTTTTACCTCCTAACGATCTTTTTTATATCTCCTGTTTCCCTCCTTTATTTAATTTTAGCCCGCAGCTTTCGCGCCAGGAAGCGAGCTCGCTAGTTTTGATCGGACGACGAGGTAAGCAGAGATTCGATTCTGATGTCTGAAGTATAATCTTCGTAATTTGAGGCTGGTGGAGCCTTATCGCGATTTCAGACTAAAACTCCCCCTTGTACGAGAAAAGGAATTATAGATCAACTCTGTTTTCAATGAGTAGTTCATCTGAGGGTGCGGCAAACGTATCGGCTTCTATGCTGAATATGAGTCTGCTGTTATCAGTCAAGATATGAATTAATCGCGGAAGATATACAATACGTTTGTTAGCTTTCATATTTTCAGTTCATTTTTCCGTTCACTTTGGTCAGCTACAGCAGTACGGGGTAAGTTTGTCGTCGATCTGACTGGAATCGATGCCCCGGTCTTCTGTGGCGATTTAAAACTGACAAGGGTGGCTTGGTTGCATTCCCACTAGCAGGGTAATTCCGGACTGAGACAACTCGTGCTACCCACGCTTCGGTGCATCCAGCTTTGAAAGGTAATGAGTTCAGACTGAGTTATGATGACGTCACTATGAATATACATACCACAGCGTTCATCGAAGATTCTCGGTTTTCCCATATGATGTCGCTAATGTCGATCAGCTGTTAGTTCCTCTATTTACTGATTAGAGATTTACAGAAACCTGTAATTAGTGTTTGGTATCGTTGTATCATTGACTAGGTGCATGCTTTGGTGATTCCAGGATTCACTTGTCTGTCAAATTACAGATAGGATGTCAAAATCACTAAAAACTTACTTTTAAGAATTTTGGAATCGAAGGGTAAAATTGATGGAGATGAACACACCAATATTCCTTTTGAGACGTAATTTTTTTCGTTTTACCAAACTGTAAGCGAATTTTCTCACACAAATTAATGTTCAATAAATGTACCGGAATCTTCAGCAAATTTAGAATTTACAAAATATTCTTTCGTGTTTGTTCATTTGAATCTGGTAACTCATTTCGTTTGCTACGTCTTGTTGTTAGTAGTAATTTTGCACAACTTCTATAGGTATAGTATAGTAATCGTGTTGTCAATTCACACAAATTTTCAACAGTGTGCAAATCGGTTAGTGATAATCTGTTTTTTTCTTCCCTACTGTAGCATGGAATTTCTCTTATTACCTTCTGTCTGATTGCGCCGTTTCCTGTGGTCAAAACGTCGGCGACTCTGACGTCGAATCCATTAAACTTTCCTACTTTCCTTGTTTCAAGAAGGAAACTATTTTCTTGTTTCAAGTTCGTCTACCCTGTCTCAACGTAGTTTTAAATAATTTCCAACGTAATACCAGGAGGTTGGTATTTTTCAGTTGACGAGTAGCCAGACAAGTTTGTCAGTCGTCAATCGCCGTTTCAACCTGTTGCACCGACAACTGTGTCAGTAATGAATCCGTCGCAGCCGAACACCGACGCAGGCAGCGTGTGGCAAAGAAGCTGAAGCCATGGTAAAATTGTAAAATTGCAATCTTATGTAGGTATTCATATTATCGAACTACGAATACAGTGACCACATTACGGTCGCTGAAGCGTTATTTGAAATTTGACATAATAGACAATTTAAAAGTGTAGGTGGTATTCATTACAAAGTGTGAAACTGTGTGATGTATGTTGCGTACCTCTCGGCGAAAACCTTAACAGAACTGAGTTGATTTCGTCCACTTGAGATTACAGCGGAGCTGGTCAATCTGCACTGTGTGAAATTGTTATGATTAAATCGAGGGGTGAAGCACTCTTGAAGTCCGGTGTACAACAGTCCCATGAAGTCCTTAAAGTCCCGTGAAGTCCCATGAAATCCTTGAAGTCCCTTGGAGTCCTGTGAAGTCCCGTGAAGTCCCTGAATTCCCGTGAAGTATTTGAAGTTTTGAAGAAGTCTTGAAGTTTGGTATACGCCATTTTTCGGAGTGGTTCACCCCTCGGAAACCCCGTGTTATTCTACATTGATGATGATGAAAAAAACATGGAAACTTTTGTTCGATCGATACTTCAATCATTCGTTCGAATGTAATTGTTATCTAAGACATAATAATCAATATGCAACATCATTCAAATGCGATACATCAACATTACGCCAGACATTGATTCAGGCTTATTTGATAGTACTCTACCTTATGATTTACGAATATGTTGCAATGATTCATATTTGATATCGTACCCACAGACATGAGTCAAATATGGTTTCTAATTGAAGCGAAGAACACATCTGAAAAGAGTCGGGGTAAAAAAGGATTTTTCTCCCAATTCAACCAACGATAGTGAGCAAGAATATGGTATCACGTAACTGAGATCGAAGAGTATATCCGATTCGGCCATCCCCATCTCTGCCATCCACCACGGCTCTTTATCTATCTTGGTCGCCATCCGATCCCGCTTACCTTCTACCTCCCAACCATCTTTTCCTATTTCCTGTTTTCCTCTATTTAATTTTCGCACCTAGTTCTGGTCGGACAAAGAGGTAAGTAGAGATCCGATTCTGATGTCTTGTGAAGTGAAATCTACGTATTTGAGGCTGGGTAGGTTGATTTCAGACAAAAGCTACTCTTTCCCATGTTTTTGATCAATGGTTTAGCCCAGGGTGCGGCAAACGTGTCGGGTTCTATACTGAATCAGAATCTATTGCTTTTAGTAACGGGTATGAATTTACGGCGAAATTCAGACAATACGTTCGGGTAGTTTTCATATTTGCAGTTTATTTTCCGTGCACTCTGGTCAGCCAGTGGTCCGGGGTCGGTGATGCCACACAACCTCATGGGGTGATTCCGAACGGACGAGGGTGGCTACGTTCCATTCCTGCCACCGGGGAAATTACTGGCTGAGACAACACGTACTACCCAGGCTTTTGTGTATCCAACTGAAGGGGGAGGCTTTTTCGCATCGAGAAGTCAAGCTGTAGCAATTCATCTTCAATTAAGCCCTCGACGCTGCTCGTTTCGAAGGATCACGTACGCCGATTTATTACCGGTTCACTTTTAATTCGCTGTCGTATGACCGAAAAAGGAAAAGAAAAACCTATCCTCAAAGCTTAAAGAGACTATGAAGAATGATCGTCGTCGACTTTGGGGCTCGAAAGAAATCGCTTCTGTCATAATTTGTTCCTCGAATTATCAGCCCCAGGGTAAAAGTTTCTCCTGTAAAACTTTTTAAAGCGAGTGTAAGCCGCAGCCATCAAAGCAGGCTAGTGTTTCCTCGCGGTGTTTAGAACTCGTTAGTTGGTTACTAAACGTGGTTAATTAAGCCGTAAACCGGTGACACGTGAGGAACACGCGGAACAAGGTAGGAGCGGGTTGATTAAAAATACAAAATTCATGTCGTTCGAAAGTCTGTAGAAGCGTTGACAAACATGTACACGGATCCACTCGCCTGCAACCGGTACCAACACACAGCCAGGAGACGACTAGAGAGGATGGAGCCGAGGTTTGGCCGAGGTATGGGTATTTGTCGACGGATGGCGGCGGGTAATTACTTTACATGAGAGCCGCTCCCAACCCTTCTGCTACTTCAGACGCCGTTAATACGAAGCCCGTCGGGTGGTACCTACCCCGACCGCACCACCTGTAAGAGCTTGCAAGCTTTAATCTACATTCCGGACGGTTCGCAATTTTCAACCTGGCTCTACCACCTTCTTCGATTCATCTTCACAGAAATGCGGTGTACACTACCAAAGTCCACAACCAGCTGCCCCTGGAGCCACGATACACCGATCAAAGAGACTTCATCACCTTTCAGTGGTTAATCACTCCTCGAATTCGTGTGAGCTTTCTTACGTGATTCAAAAGATTATGAAGAATATCAAATATTGTAGCGGATACAAGACGCTCTCGAATGATTTGGAAAGACTTCGGGTGATTATAGACATTGACAAGGATTACTGGCAGACTCTGAAACTCGTAAGATGATAAAGATTGCAAGAGATTGCGAAAGATCGCAGAAAATGTCCAATAATTTGATCAGACTCGAAGAGATTTTAAGTTGAGACTTCGGTGAAGTTAGAATCTGAAAAAAAATTCAGCCTCCTGCGATGAACCTTGCCAAAAAAATTTTGCCCACTGCTGCGATAAAGTCTTTGCGTCTGAACTGTCATCGCAGGAGACTGGATTCTTTTTTCACAGTCTACTACCATTACTCAAAAACTGCTTGAAGGATTTTTTTATACACATCTTTTTGATATTGTGAGAATTTAAAAACCTATTTTTGCCCAAAGTCTCCTCTTCAAAGATTACAGATTGTAAAAAATTCGTCTCGGCGGGTTGGTCGTTGAAAAATCGTGTGGCCTCATCCAAAAAGAGTCACTTTATACGCGAATGCCACATAAAGTACTGGTTATTGATCACTAAAAGATGTACGTACTTTCAATAGTCGGTTTGGCGCAGTGGGTAGAGCGGGGCATTCGTAAGATCAAGAGAAGGAAAGTTTCATAGTTCGAATCCCGGTCCGATCTCGCGGTTATTTTTTTTTTCCACGAAAAATACGTTACAGCGGCGGTGTACAGTCAATTATGAGTCCTCCGTCCTGTCGAACCACGTAAATTTGCTTTTTTACTATTATTGTAATATGTAACATAGGCGGACATTCAGACATTGCTACAACGTTGCACAGAGGTTCCAGCAACATTACGCAATCATACTGCAACATTACCAATATTGCAAAGTTATGTTGCTGCAACAGTGCTGCAACATCTCGGTGCTGTATGGGTTGGAGCTTGTCATCGGACCAAACTACCACCAAATATAAAACAATATGAGTTTACTTGGACTACTATTTTCCGGGTTCTCAACTGATATGCAGCCTTTTACAAATCTTCGATCATCTCAAAACTAATCATCACCTACTTTTCAGACTTCAAAATGTAACTGGGGATGAAATATTTATCGAATCAACTTCTAGTTCCACAGATATCTTCTTTGATATACTATGAACAGTTCCACGTGAGCTTTTTTGGGTCTGGTGGAAAAAAAAAAAAAAAAACGACAAAAAAGTGCCTTTTTGGGGGAAATGATTGTTTCAAACTTCATTTTTGAGAACTTCTGTCACTGTACAACAAATTCCCCACATGAATCTACTCTTCTTTCTATTCTATTACTGAAAAAAATAGAGATTGCTGTAACTCAAGTTCTTCATCGCCAGTACAAATTCTTCGGAGGGCTTTGGGTGCATCGCATCGAATTTCCGGCTTATATGAATTATATATTGTGGTTATTTTTTTAGTTTTGAATGTCAAACTTGTGAAAAAAAGTTGACATCGGTACAATATCAATTGTAGAAAACAGTTTTTAACCCGACCCACATCCTTAAAAGCTGACTGTATAGTGAGATAACGGACTGCCTGAACGGTTTAGCGAAGATATTAAAACCTCTTCGTCGAGATGAGAGGAGCAGCTTGTCATCCGTCTTCAATTCTCACGGGACATGCTCGCGTTGCAGAAGCGAAGACTGGGGCAAAATTGGTTGAAATGCAACCGTGTCGCTGCACGGAGGGCGGACGTTCTCCGTTGCAGTAGGGGTAAGTCGATGAGAATAAAACTGAAAAGAAGTATATAGGGAAATATAAGAGACGCGTAACTGCACCTCTAGACGTATTGAATATTCAAAACTTTTCTAGCGGATGAAACTTTTCAGTATCTTACCCGGTCCGCGTGCAGAGCTGGATTCGGTCGCAGTTGGCTGCACCTTCGCTTCTTTTTCTCCCATTTTCTGGATGCTCGGAATCTTTTACCCAGACTCTACTACCGCGCCGGGTACGGGGTGTGCCTGCCTGCATAGTTCTCCATCGCATCGCGTCTCGTATCAGTAATACGTGTGTGTATCCTCCCTCGTACAGTCAAACTCGGATATCTACTCCATGGCACATAGGCACCCAGGTAGGCGGGTGGGCGAAGTACGAACCTAGCGCTAGCGCGCTATCTTGTTTTCCTGAGAATGGAACACGGATCGAAGTGCTTCCGCCGTACCTCAACCAGCCAATCAGGCATCGCAGTCGAGACAGGTATTCTGAAACTTCCATATTGTTTCATACTCTACATCCTACCAGCTAAAATCCGGGCAGTCAGTAACGTACGATACATGAACGGACACACATGGAAAATTGTTTTGCTTCTGCACTGCACCGTCTGTCACAAATAGAAAAGAGAGACAAAAAAGGACAATAATAATAATAATAATTCAACGATATCTCGATACTACAGCGAGAAGTGAGGAAGTTATATCCACAACCACGTATACCGATACCTTCTTCCCGACGTACATGGCTAGCAATGATATTGACCACGTTTTGATCATTTTCATACATTGAGGGTTGATTAAATTGATTCCTCGATAGTAAAAGTTAAATTTGACAGTGATTAACCTCATGATTTATTGATTTTGAGATGCTGATTTTTTTGTAGGTGCAAAATGCTTTCCTGTGTCGAGGAGTCATTATTGTTGAGGTCTTCGCCATTTTGAAGATTCTTATTTTTGAAGAGGTGAGGATCTCGCTAAATCGGTGGCTTCAAGTTGTTCGAAACAGTTTACAGGAATAAAATATGCGAATCTTACTCAAAGTCAAGTTTTTTAGGAGAAGATACACTTTTGAGTATAAAAAAAGTACCAGAAAACAGAATTATTGATCCTCGACGTTCTTTCATTTTATACCAAGAGCACGATACGAATTTGGGAGAATTGGAAGTCATTGATCGTTTGCCTGTAGCAGAAAAACTACAAAAAAAAATTACAAAAATATGGTTTTCCGATCAGTTTCGCAACCTGGGGTCTTGATTAAATGAAAACGATTCTATACGAATGCTGTAGGAGGTCTGTAAAAAATCAGCACGACAGACAGACACTTGGTAGGAAAAAATATGATACCACCGAAAAGCTTCAATTCTAAAAAAGCTGAGACGCTCATAATTTTCTGGTTTTTTAGGACCAGAAAATAAATACTAGAGAGAAGTTATCGAGAGAGGGAGAGAGAGAGAATCACAAATGGGCGAATCGTATCAATATTGTTCTTCGCCGTTGAGTTTTGCACCCTTGTGGTGAGAACCACTTTTCCCAGAAATTGTAAGGCAAGGTAACGCTCTAGTCTCTCACCCCAGGAACCAGGAACGCGAAAGCACCGTCGGCAATGCCACCAACGAGGACCCGGCTGCCCCCAGCTCCGGCTCCAGCCTCCTTTCACCTACCTCCCCCGTATCCCCTGCCCCTGAAACCACCCCCGGCAAACTAGCGCTTGAGTCAAGTGCATCGACCCTTTATACCTCCGCGTACACCAACTTCCAAAATATCAATACAACCAGCAGGCTTTGACGATTCTGAAACCATCTTTTGTCGACTGGAAGGTAAAGACAGCCTCGGGAACTTGAAGCACAGAGATATTGACATTTTTTAGTTCGTCTTTGATAGAAATGAAATCAGCTTAATTGCCTTACGATGCTTTGGGGTCCTGACTTTGAGGCCTGACGATCGCTTCAACGAAAAGACCTATAATAACTTTTTTTGCAGATAATTTTATGGGCTACAAAATAGGTTCTTTTCATTCCCGACTTAGGAGCGACTGGAAGTGAGATATCGCTAAGAGTAGGTGAACACGATTTATTCAGGAGTCTGAAAGCTTTTTCTTACATTTTGAATCATAATGTCCGAATTATTTAACATCTGCCACTACATTGATGTAGAAATGTTCATTTCAGTGTGAGAGGGCGTATATCCCGCAGATGTTTGCATGTTTGTATATGGATCGAAGCCTTTGAGGTTGAAATTGAAAGTAAAATGAGAATTCGGTAGAGGAATATACGGGGTTGATGTTGGTCCCGTCATAACTCTAAGAAGTTGACGTTGGAGTTAAGGCGCAGCCTTTCCTCCTCCTCGAGTCTATTTCCATCCCTGAATTCTCAACGTCAAGGAATACAAACACGGCTATGCCAGAAATACGACAAACTCCGTGGAATCTAACATGACGAGTGACAAGGTGGAAAAATATTTACCCTCATTCGAGACAGGATTTTTACGCGCGAAACGCGGCTCTCGACCAGCCCCTGATGTCTGAAGGCTAAGGCTCTGGGCTCCCATCACTCGTTTATTCGTAGATCGTCATATTTACATAAATCAGCTATGCAATCTCTTTTTATATTTTTCAAAATATCAAAACTCCATGTATACACACGTGATTTAGGTATACGTGGGCGTAATATGTACACAAAACCGGGGACTGGGCCATGCGCGAACTTCAACAATTTCACCCGAAGCCTTATGAACCCCACGCCTGTATTCCACAATGTAAATTCGTCCCATCGAACGAAAAGTTTGTATCATAGTGTAGGTACGGCTAGTTTCTATAGAATAGTCGATCAATTTTGTTGGAGAAAAAAAATAATGTCATCACTTTACAAACGGTTATCCTTGCGGGGTCGGCGAAGAAAGTTTTTAGATTAATCCAGTCCATGTCCATTAGTACAGTCTTTTAGTTGCCAAGACGACTCCTACGTTTATAGTAAATCAGAGTTCAGTTGCTTTTTCAATAGTTTCATGTGAAAATCGTTGCTTAGTTGATAAATTATTTATTAACTTTTTCATTGAAGTTTCTCAGTCTCGTCTCACAAGTCCGATTGATTAATTTCAACAATTTCACATGTTACAGTATATTGACTACCATTTCGCTGTCATTTTATTAACAATTGGTAACATCCATTTCAGAATGGTTTCATAACGATTTTGTAGCATTTCACGACCATTCCATACCATTTAAAGACTGGTTCACAAAATTTTTAACTATTTCATACCACTTCTTCTCATATAACATTTCCTATCCATTTGGCATCCATTTCAGAACCGTTTCACGACCATTCTTTAACATTTAAATACCATTTCATGCTATTTGATACTATTTTATAGGCTACTGTGTCAACTATTTGGCAACTGGGTACAAATAGCAGTGAAAAATACCCCCTCGAACGAAAAGATTGCATAACATTGATTGATTCAATGAGCTGCAAAAATTTTACTCATGGATGGATGTGATCCGTATATTTGCTTGATCAGACTTTCGCGTTCGGCTCCAGACTGCTTTTATATTGTTAGCCTCGATTATATCGAAGCTTGATCCCTTCATTCAAGCGGATGCCGGATAATTTTGGAAAACGAGAAACTAATTGTTCTTCCAGTGACTGAAATTTCATGGGTTGATTAACTGGGTTCAATTATACAGCATCAAGTTGATTGTTATAGTCGAAAAGTTCAAATCCCTGCCACAGGCAGGTTGTGGAGCCTCGGAATAATCGGAAATAGCGAGTGTATTTTGTACCGGATCCCACAAGCATTGATTAAACTGTATCAATCTGCGTTATAAAAATTCGGTTCAATTATTATTCAATCCTTCTGGGTGCCAAAATCTACTACACGTTTACGTTGGAATAATTAATTGAACGTAATCTGGGAACACAGGTATGAACGAATTGTTTTGATCACGCGATGCACGACGAGGTCGCGCCTTCCCGCAGCCGTTGATTAATTACACTAATTTTTCAGGTACTTTGTTTCCCTTTTATCTCAGTTCCCCACTGACAACTCAACCGGTTGAATTCTGCAGGAACATTTATGATACTTTTTCAGGCCAGGAGAATCGACCGATCTCGAAATTAATTATCGATAATGGAACACGGTCGTCCTCCCCAGTTCTATATAGAATCGTAGACTCTTCCGACTGAATAATTTAGACGGAACTCCACTCATCATAGGTAAAGTTAATTAATGCAAATGCAACGTGTTGACACAATGTTTCAGCCAGTAAACTTCCCAAGCTACCGAAACTAGCGTAAACCTAGGACGCGGTAATTACAGAGTTGGACCTTCAGGCGACGC
>JAEUYN010000007.1:0-45233 GCA_018257835.1 Euura lappo | reverse complement strand
ATATGCGATACCTACAGAGAATCCAAAGGCTGACCAGAATCGATTAGCAGAGCTGACTGCGCCTTGGTTGGTACTGCTTCTTGGACTGCTCGTACCCGCGACTCTAGCGGTATGGTTTGCTAGCTTGCCGATACCTTTGCCTACGCATATAGTACTGCCACCGGTGCATTGCAAGGATGGCGCGGAGGATTCGGCACCAACGAAATAAAAGCTTCCCAGGGAGTAATGTACACGAGTCGATGGATGAGGATATAACCAGATTTCTTACTGTGACTGATATTCAATATTATGTGACACTTTTACTTATTATCAATCTTTCAGTGTCGAAGGAATTCCGTTCTCATTAGACTATGTATTATATCACTATATTGAGGCCATCGCTTACCTACCTAAAAGTGCGGCGTGGCAATACTTTACAAATTGGTTGAAAAACTTGAACGAGATTGAAAATGTACAGTAACAAATCAAAGTAACTTGCGAGAGGTTTCTTGAGCTCAGATTGTCACCGTAGAAGGATGAAATTTGCTTTTGACATACGCACCAATACAGTGTTCACACAAACGTAGGAATTCTTCTTCAACTAGTCACTTCCATGATGAAGAAAATAAACGCTGATAGATTTTATTGAAAATTTCAGTATTTTTCTAGCATAATATTATGGACCAAAAAAGAATGCATACTACTGTGAAAATGTTCTTAATCCATGAATAGATGCACTGGATATGATAAATTGAATATTAATATTGCATTGAATTGTATGTTTGTGCAGCAGATTAAAAAAATCAGAGGAAGAAAAGGTGTTGGCGGAGACGGAGAAAAATAGTGAACTGCATCAGCCCCTGCTAGAACAATTGCCACTGTATCCAACGCCAAATGTGTCTCCGTACCTTTGGAAGAATACTAGTGATGCACCGGCACCGGTGATGACTCATTTTTTAAATGGGCAAACACCATCTCCACTGCCTTATCCATCATACTACCCAAGTTTACCGCAAACTTGACTTACCATATAGCAGGTCGACAGGTCCTATGGAAACAGAAATATCTGGCTGGGCAGCCCAGTACAGACGTAACTCTAAAGATGCTCTAGAAAGTATATACTACCTAGACAAGCATTTTGAGGTATGATACCCATGGTCGGAAACTCATCCTAATAAAAGGCTGTGGAGGGCTTTGAAGGATATCGTACCGCGCGCTTGCTTGTAGTGTAATAAATCAGATGTAATTACTTTCGCGCGGTATCAAATTTTTCAAAGCCCTCCACAGCCGTTAGGATGAGTGTTCGACCGTGGGTGTCTTAACTCAAAATGCTTGTCTAGGTAGCTCCTACATACCCTAGAAGGATGGCCAGAGTTAACATAAACACCCTGTATACTAGTATTGTAGCATTTTCTAAATTACGTCCATTCTGGACGACCTGCCGAGGTACGACCTGTTTCCTCGGCCCGTTACCATCAGATACGATTGTAAGAAATGATATGCTATTCAATCTTGATTTCGTCTCAAATAAATTATACGAAATTGAATGTATATAATTTTAAATAGTTTCACCTAATCCTATAAAATTTATAATCTAAGATGATATTTCATGACATTATGTGGAATCGTGGAATCTTATGTAATTTCGTCGAGACGAAGTAGAGGCAGACTTGAATAAAATGTTATCTGATGCTGAAAATCTGTGACTTACCTGAGATGTCAAGTTTACATTCAATATCGCACCATGCCTTCAAAGCACATTTTTCTCTCATCGACTGTGGAAGTCAATTCTTGTATTTTCACATGAAAAAAAATATATATAATATAAAAACCTAATATATGTATATAGCCCGTTCTTTTCCTCACACTCGACTTGGAATTGTTATTATACATTTCAATTAATCGATGAAATATGAATCACTCCCGAAGAGATTCCCCTCTTTGATGTTCGCTCAGTATTCAAGAATGCCAAAAAATGCGATATTCGAAGCTTTTCCATTATCTGACTATTTAATAATAAAAAGTGAGTGAACTCGTATACGTACGACGCGTCATAATCTCTGACATCAAGGCGAATTGCCTTGCGCTACTTTCTTTAAACATAATTAAGTAAATGTGGAATTGATTTGAAGAGAATCCGAATTTCCAGTATCCGTATCCCGGATAAAAATAATCTGTAGTCCGAAGTAATGTTTGCATACGTATTTTTTAATACAACCACTGAAAGCCGTTCGAATCGTTCCCGCGCCTAACAAATGTCACAGCGTATGACGAGCGTTGCCGCCTGCTATGCGGCCAAAATTTGTTGGTTAGGGTCGACCGTGAAGCGTGATAAGCATCATCGCAACGTGGGCGTACGTGACTATCGTAAGGTAATTAAACAATCATAATTGATGATGTTTTTAGTCTTATCAAGTGACAAAGAACCACAGCTTTACCCAGCGTTAGCCAAAATAGAACGTATTTGGTACATGGCGTATTGCCGATAACGGTTGGTAAAAAAAAAAAGAAATTGATATTTCGTGTTTGCATCTTTCAATGAGTCATCCAAGGCGCTCCTGTTCTAATCTTACAATTAGTAAGATGATTGAATACTGTCGAGTCATACGAGATCATACAAATTTTGAGTGAAGTAGTGAATAGCTCTCGG
The DNA here is from genome assembly GCA_018257835.1 of Euura lappo. NCBI lineage: Eukaryota > Metazoa > Arthropoda > Insecta > Hymenoptera > Tenthredinidae > Euura > Euura lappo. The sequence continues at coordinate 42,604 of JAEUYN010000007.1, read as the reverse complement.
AGTCGTATACATGAATTTTGAGGTTAGGTTAACCTTTCACAGTCACACTAGGTGAAATCGACCCATCGTTCGACTTTGGGCGTAAATATCCAAGAGTCCATGGCTTCCAACGGGACTTCCTTCAAATTTTATTTGGAAATATGAAAAATCAACAAAGTCATGATTTTTTTTTTAAGCAAAAACGTGTTTTTTTTCTCTCGCATTTACCTCTTCATGAATTCCCAATTTCAAGTCGCAATTTTTTTCCAAACGTCAATTCTTCGTATATGATCCAGAAGGTTCAAAGCATGTTTTTTATTTTTTTTTTAAACTGACTGGGTGGAATCCACGCAGTGTGACGGCTGTGAAATTCTCAGATAATGTGACTGTGAAGGGTTAAGTGTATGGAAGCTTTTTTCGACGCAATGCTTTCCAAATAATTTCATATTCTGCACACATTGTGGAGCAAAACCATGAATAATTTGTTGTTGTGAAATATTTATTTCTTCGTTAATAGTCAATGTAGAGACGAACTGCCTGTGCCATTGAACTGCTCGTTACATTGGATCTGTATCTTGGCCAAAAGAAACGCCTCGCTGAGTCTGTAACCTGAATACACCCGACCGCTATTTCCTGGGAAGAATTGGAAATCACGACTTACTAGGGTAATTGCAGAAACAAATGATGATCGGGGTCGAAGGTTTGCTGTTGTTCATTTTTTACGTGTCTTATCGCGCTCTATTCACATACGAAGTCAAAGTATGAGTCGCTCTGCTCGATAAAATCAGGTCATCCTTATGCATGAATTTATTTATTTTCATGTTTTTCAGATCTCCAAAATCAGCTTCGCCAATACAAATGACGGAGCGACGCGACTCAAATGGATAGTGTGGGCAGACTTCGGAGCTGTTGCCTTACTCCAGTCAGTACAGTATTCCCAGCAACAGAAAAAACCGAATCTCCAGCCAACGCTACACCTGGCAAGAACTATACGTTCAACATTGTTACCAACAGTTTTTGACTTTCACAAAATACCTTCAAAATTTATCACTTCACCCTCACAAACTGGGCACCACAGCCGCCACTCCCTCACAATTCGGCATTTTTTGATAAAAACATATCTAAGCCGACATTAAAGTTGTTTTATGGTCGCCTTCCAAAACATTTCCTACACTCTGAGATCGTCATACGCAGGTCACCTGTTGTCAGTCACTTGTGACAGGGGCTAAATGGGATGGGAGAAAATAGTAGAAAGAAACCCTCGAGGGCCTGAAAATTCGAAAAAATATAAAAATTTAGTCCGTGGTACTTGGCGGGCCAGGTGAGGGTAAATGAAAGAAGATTATAGTTGCTATGATGGCCCGCCAAGTACCCCTCCCTAAATTTTTTTTTTCAAATTTTTTTTTCAGATTTCTTTTCAGATTTTTTTTTCGAAGGTTTCTTTCCTCTCATTTTTCCTCCCAATATTCGTTACATCACAAATTATTTGAAAAAACAACGGAGTGGGCGAGCGCAGCGAGCGACCGAGTACAACGCCAATTGATTAAATTGACTTTTCTGTTTTTTTGTACTTGGTAGTTGTATCTGATCTCAGATCTTTCATAGGAAGAATGTTTTGGAAGACGACTTCCGTTAATTAAAACTAACTAATGTCGGTAGATATGTTTTATCAAAGAATATATGTTGAGAACGAATTATTATTGATGATGGGTTTTTTGAAGGAATATTTTTTGTGGAAGACGAGTTTTTGATGGTATGTTTTTTGGAGGAAGATTTTTTGTGGAAGATGAATTTTTGTTGATGGGTTTTTTGAAGGAATATTTTTTGTGAAAGACGAGTTTTTGTTGGTGGGTTTTTTTCAAGAAAGACTTTTTGTTGGTAGATTTTTTTTTGTAGTGACCACATTAATGTACTTGGCGACGGTTTTTGCACCACAGGTGCTTTTTGGGGAGATATCACCACTTTTTGTAAAATCTTGCTTCACCACCTAAAAATTGTGCTCGCTCGCTACGCTCGCTCGATGATCAATATTTTTGCCAAAAATCTCACCAGTCTTCTGCTAAATAATATGAAGCCTGTTGGGTATAATGTTAGATACGTAACTCCAGAATTGTTGATACATTACATTATGGTCCGAACCTAGATAATTTTTCGCAGACGCTGATAAAAGTTTAGAATAAAACTAACGATAAAAGAATCATTGTCCCAATTAGAAAATCAGGGGAGAAATTATGTCATGTACAATGAATAATTTGTCACAGGTAATCTTGGAGACGATTAGGGCATTTAAGTGAACAAGTTCAGTATTTATGAAGAAACATGACAAATGTTCGTATCAACTTTTTCTTGGCGACTTATTGTACTCTGACATATTTCTACGGTAAGAGCCATTTGTATAGAAATGAGCTATTTTTTATCCCTGATACTTTGAAAAAATCGGAAGGGCTTTACCTGAAGCGCATCGTCATTAGTTACATTTGGTGTCGAAGCCCTTTTTCACCCATTTCAGTTGAGCGGAGAGACTTTCAGGGTTGTTTAAAGTTCCAATTAGGTTTATTTTTCTGTTTTGTGGATGCACACTTTAGAACTAGAGTTGATGTATTGAAAATCATACTTATATTTATAACAAATACGTTCGTAATTTATAACAAATACAATATGTTGCATCGTTGAAACTGTCACACAATTCAAAAGTGATCAATCTGTGTATTGTGAGGCTTATACCACAGCGTTTCAAATTTGGCATTGATGTTTTATCAGTTACGAGATGAGATATGCATTAATGCTGCAAATAATGTTTTCAATCAATCAAGCAAAAGTAACGAGATAAAACTTTTTTGCTCATCTAAATTAGTTATGACCAAAGTGAATGAATAAGTTTGTTTGTCTCACTTCATCCGAAATGTATTGAGTTCAGCAGATTATTGGGACTCAATAAATATTCCATAAAATAGAAACACTACAATGTTATTAATTTGGCGGATCAGTAGATTTTAGAAAATCGACAAAGAAACATTACAGACTGACACATCGTTTCGTACACGTACTCAACAATAGCAGGATATAAGCAGGTGAATAATCTCAAAGACTTAATTCAACCATAACCTTCTTATAGTCACATATCCTAATACATGATTTATTTTTATCGTACTCAATCAGAGTGCTGATGTTGGTTCGCCAAATAGCTCAAGCGATAAAATATATCAGCAGTTAAGAATCACCGAGTGAAAAGTTGCTTGGTGACGAATCAAGGATTACATGTTCAACTACCGTGAGTAAACGAGGAAAGGTAACGCTTCGGGGGTGCCAGCTGAAACTCGCTCGGCAAAAGTCCCTAGCCCTAAGTTGGTATCCCTAGCGTTCGGTGTGCGACGTGGTTCGACCATACCCTGTTCATGGTGAGTCTACAATGACCGGGCAGCGCGTCGACGTTCGACGCTACGCGTACGCTCTGACGTCACGAACGGGGTGTTGCCAACCTCCGAATACACTGTTCGTTCCGCGTACCGCCGTTCCTTGTTCAGCGCTATGACAGCCAATGAGAAGAATGACATATTGCAGCTGAGATGCATTTGAAATTTGTGATGTTGGAGATGGATTATAGTTTTGATGCAGATTCGATTAATTATTCGTAATAAAAATCGTAATAATAGTAATTAGGAAGGTATAGGATTTCATTCGCTCATACGAATATTATTCCTTCGGTGGTAAAAATGATTCTAAAAAGTCAGGGTAAGTATAGGTATGTATAAAAACTTGGAGCTTCACATTAATTTGATAATTTTGATGACAGGATATACCTATTACTTTTTTTATTTCCAAAGCTCAAAATGTAGATAATTTTGTTTAAAAAAATATATAATAATAATAATAATAATAATAATAATAAGTGATTTCCACCATAAATCATCATTATTGTTGTTATCATTATTATTATTATTTTTTTTTTCAACAAAAGTATTTACATTTCATTATTGTTATTATGATTATTATTATTATTGTTTTTTTTTTAAAACAAAATTATCTACATTTTAAGCTTTGAAAATCAATTTTGTTGAAATAATAATAATAATAATAATAATAATAATAATAATGATGATTTATAGTGTAAATTTTTATCCTATCTTCCCTAAATTGTGTTACCTCGATGAGGTATTATTATTCTCGGTACGAATTATTTGGCAATACTGAGTTGTCCTGAAAACGTGAATTAAAGGTTCAAGGCACATATTTTAAAATGCAGTTTATGTTCATACCAAAATTGAGGTATAAATAGTTCGAGTAAAATAAATGAAGCGGAATGTTTTCAAATTTTGTTTATAGGTTTATTCGACCAACAAAAGTAAGTATTATTATTATCACACATTATAACGGCTGACTAAGTAAAAGCCTTATATACATAGTATACGTGAATGAAAGCTATATATAATTTTATAATGTTATATATGGTGTAATAACTTAATTCTATCAGAGCTAATAAAAGTTCGTAGAATTCTACGAATTTGAGAGAACTATTGTTTTCTTCGAATTTCTAATAATTCCATGAATTTTATAAGTTCTGATCAATTTTCATAATAATGTTGCGAAGGCTGACTCTCCGCTTTTCTCAGGGTCTCTCACGATGTAGTAAATGTGAGTCAAGAAGTACAACAACTCAATCCAAATATCTTCAATATTTCCAGTATATCCTTTTAACGTGTGCACCCTGTAAAGTCTGGGACAAGACTGTTTTTACAAGAATGTTGGTTGGCGCAGCAACCCCTTTATTTTAGTCATTTATTCCTGATCAGCTGTTTACCCAGCCCACTAAAAACTCCAGCTGTTAAAGTGACAGTTAACATCTGATCATTAAACTCTAACGGGTGTCCCCGTAACAATACTACGGTAATACATATATACCTATGCATTTTCAAAGTCGAAAATTGCTTCTAAATTCGTTTACTGCATAGAGGTCTTGCAGTAAGGTACACAAGTACATAGGTATGTCCGGGAGGTCTGACCGAAGTTATTTTGCCTGCTGCGCTGATTTTCAATTACAGCTCGGTATTCGCACTACTTTCTTGGACGCGTAATCACATATATTCAAATTTCATGAGTGGGGACGAGCCCTAGAACGCCTCAGTTTTTGCACTGGTCGCGCATGAATACTATTTACTCGAATTCTGTTCACCTCCGTGGGTTTTAATCCACGTTTATTGTGTAAGTGATAATTCGTGTAATATTTCGGGTCAGGAAATGTCAGGAAATTTGGTGTAGATATTTTTGCTAGTGATTCACCCCTCGCATTTTTCTTTGAATTTACGTGTACTTGTTAAACAATATTTAATGTGTATGGTGTTGTTGTCAAAATGACGTTGAAGTTAGGCTAGCTGTGAATTTGAATGTGGTGGTGGTGGTGTGTGTGTGTGTGTGTGTTGATTATACATTATTTTCAAAATGTCTGTGTATTTAACTATTTTCTGGTATTTATTGGCTTGGCGCAAACTGTTGTTTCTTTCTCCTAATGACCGCCCTGAGTTTGAAGAAACACTTCCTACGGTTCCTTTCGGGTATTCTGCACCACGCGTCTCTAAATACCAGCAAATAGTTATTGATCACAACTGGTCTCCTTAAATGTGCCGAAGTAGGTGTATCAAGTTGATCACTGGAATGTCCATCTGAAAATACGAGTATATTATGCAAGGTGATTGTACGTAAATGAAGCAACTTATTATAACAGTCAACCAGATTATTAAACTGTTCCCAAATCCTGGCACTGCGGCAATTCTAAGGGCATTCTGGGCGTAACCAGTTGGGATCGTCGTCATCCGGTAAGGTAGGTACAACGAAAAGATTTCAAATTCGTTTTCAGATATCACCCAATGTTATTCAATATGTTGTCTAATAAACGAACGACTTATGAACAATAATTTAGGCTCTCTTCGTTGTTCAACTTTGTTTACTATCCTTCATTCATATTTGACAAGCTATTCTGAATAGGAAGTCGACGGTGTCAAATTCAGTCTTCAACGGAACTGTTGGGCAGATGGGCCAGCGAATTTTCTTAATAAAGCATATGTATAAGAATTCGTGATCTTGTATTTCATATTTTAAATTTTGATGGTCAGGAATTGGGACAGCTATCCAAGTGAAAATAGTTTTCTGAAATATGTACCTTCCTGGGAATCTTCAAACTCTCCGCTTTCCATACTTTCATCGGCCTCTTCATCCTCCTCGTCGTCATCCTCATCTGCTACCCAATCGGCTGCGTTTTGGAAATTGCTGACCGTCCTTGAACGTGTACAAAGTTGGTACTTGACATAACTTCCATTTATTACCAGACAATATATTCTATCAATGATGATAACCGTGAAACAACTAAGATCGGCTACGATATAATCTTGGTCTTTGAGGAGTTTGATATAATCTTATTGCTCAATGGCTCGGCATATTACTCGGCATATTACTCGGCTGATGTTCTACACAGAGATAATAAAATATGTATCAACGCGTGAACGTTAGTCACGCTGTAATAGCAAATATTTCTCTGGCAATATTTCCATAAAATCTCTAGAGCTACTAAGGCTAGTAGCAACCCCTGCTGTGCGCTACAAACGTGAAGGTGACCGAGTGATGTTTTCAAGAAAGCCCACTGATTTTTGACGTGACCTCCTCGCGATTGTGACATGGCTTGTAACACAATTGCAAGGAGCTCACAGCAAAAGTCGGTGGGCTCTGTTGGAAAGGGAAAGAAAGAAGCCTTGTGGCGCCTTAATACACAAATATACTCGCGTGTGGATCTAATCAATGTTCTTGCATTGATCGCTACTTTCTTCTCATCGTGTACTAATCATATGTAGAACCAAAACATTGATGCTTACCGACGATGCTCCACGTGCTTCTCCATAAACCTCATCGCGTCGTAGTGTTTCCATTGGGACTGCTTGACTGGAGCTGACGACCCCGAGGGGATATACTCCCTCACTTTTCGGCGCTCGTCCATAAATTTTCTTTTCAAGCCATTCCATTTGTTGACCAGATCTTTAACTATACAGAGGGAATTTTTGTTATTATAAAATTGAACAGCATTCAGTCTTTGGTCCTATGTGGCACACATTTTTGATAACATTATCGTTGCAATGAATTTTACATTACAAGAACACATCAACATTGTACCTTCCGTTAGCGTTTGCGTAAGGTGGAACATATCGCTCGCGATCTCGTTCCACGCATCCCTTTTCTTGTCTTTGTTTTTGTAGTCAGCTGATGATTTGTCGTACAAAAGAGTGTTTTGTTGGACCAACAGGACCAACATCTCATCTTCGTCTATCGTTGAAGAATCTGCCATTTCGATAGTGCGCACAATCGTGGGACTCGTTGAAGTATCTCTGAAACTGTTTTATTTGTCTGACGATTAATTTAATAAATATTTCATTAATGAATAAAAACCGGATGACCGACGATCGAGTATGATTTCTTGTCTGACGATTAATGTAATAAATATTTCATTAATATTCAGTCAAAACCGGATGACCGACGATCGAGTATGATTTTTTCGTAATACTACAGATTTATCTCCGGATGAATGTATAAATTCCGTGACGAAAATGTGTAATTAACATCGACGCATACTTTGAGAATAATATATGACGACTTCTTAGGTTTCTTGGGTCAACAATAACACCTGGTTTACGTTTCGACCCTGAAGGGGGCCCTCTTCGGAACTGTAACAAGTTTTTTATCTATTGTTACATATCTATACAGTGAAGTTAGTTATAATTAATAGTTATACTTACAAACATAATCTATTTGATCATCTTAACACATAATAGTAGAATTAGGACTAGGACAGCGGGACGGCAAGATCTAGAACCGTCAATCAATAGTATTAGTTTTAGGTTAGGAAACCTTTACATGAGAAAACCGTGAATTGTGAGTGTAAACTTACACCCTTACTTACGCTTACACTCACAATTCAGAAAACAGTGACTTACACCCTTACTTACGTTTACACTCACAATTCACGGTTTTCTCCTGTAAAGGTTTCCTAACCTAAAACTAATACTATTGATTGACGGTTCTAGATCTTACCGTCCCGCTGTCCTAGTCCTAATTCTACTATTATGTGTTATGATGATCAAATAGATTATGTTTGTAAGTATAACTATTAATTATAACTAACTTCACTGTATAGATATGTAACAATAAATAAAAAACTTGTTACAGTTCTGAAGAGGGCCCCCTTCAGGGTCGAAACGTAAACCAGGTGTTATTGTTGACATAAGAAACCTAAAAAATCGTCATATACAATCGATGAGGTCAAAAAAGAAGAGATTTTAATTTGAGAATAATATTTACGCATTATTAAGAATTATGAAGCCTCTTATTCACAATTTTTATAGACCAACAACGAAATTGTACTTACGATCAGTCAGAAGCCTCAACTGAACCTCACTTTTTTTGTAAACAGCGTTGCTACGCTACGCGCTACGACCGCGTCGCGCTACGGTCGCGTCGCGCGTCGGTGGTGCCCGGTTTCCATTGGCGTAGGACTGGAACTTCCGTGCTACCGTGCTAACGGACGGCTTTTGTATTGGCGAATAAACCACGTGATTATTTCAATCAACGCGGTAAATTTTGTCCAAGAAAAGGGAACTGCCGTTTACTGTTACAGTGATGTATAATGAATCCACCGATGAAAACTTATACAGGAAATCATTTGCACAATCTTCATTTGTTACACAGATTTGCAGAGGGACACTAATTATTCACCTTAATATTTTTAACGTACAATTATAACATAAAATTGAAAATTCAGATCAATTATTATCATTGATTCCATGAATCCTACAATTTTCGAATACATCAAGGCCGCGATTAATTCTGTTTCACGGATTCCATGCACGATTCTCGGCGAAACGTGGATGGAATCAGTAAGAAGCAATTAATCGATGGCCCCAATTAGGAAATAAATCTTGAAAAATGTGTATTCAGCCTGACCTACAAATTTTTAGTAAAATTTATGTAATTCAGTTGTCCGCAGATGGAAATTCTGTGACTGAATCAGTGAACACGCGCGGTAAGTTGATCATAACGTTCGGAAACAGGCGGCGAGCTTCTTTTTACGAGTATTCTATTGCGTTCCCTAGGACACAGAAATGAACAATACAATAATTATTCAGTAATCAAAATCTAAAGCACATCAAGCTAAAAGAAATTCAGCTTCAGTAGCACAATTCGTCGTTCTCGTTCTAGTTCTAGTTCTAGTTTTCACTTTTTGCGTGCGAACTGTGTGAGAACTAGAACTAGAACTAGAAGGAGAACGAAGAAAGCGACGAATTGGGGCAGCAATTGTTTGGCCGACAACAAACGATAATCGCATAGCGAACGTGACCTAACGTGATCACGGCTATCGCGAGAAAGAGCAACCCGTGACATTGCATCAACAGGAAACAAATAACTCGTCGATGATCATTCCTGTCGGCACTTGAGACCGATAATATATCGTAATCATTTCAAAAGTAGTGGTTGTTAGCACCAACATTTGTGGGACCGCAGTTTGTTACTACGAGTTAAAATGCTCGATTACGCCCCAATATTTTTCATCGCGTTCAACTGGCTCAATTTAGTGCGCTTGTATATGCGGTGGCGTCCGAGAAGAAATCGTTTTCGGCGATGGTGGGTGAAGCCGCATATCCGAAATGAAATTCGCGATTTGTTTGGAGCATACCGAGTACTGTTTACCTACTTCATCCATCATGATCACGAGGAATTCTATAGGATGACACGCATGTCTCCGGATCAGTTTCATTCGCTGCACGATCTTGTAGCACATCGCCTACGAAAAGTAAGCATGAGACGTCCATTGCCAACAAGGCTTCGCTTAGCTCTTGCCTTAAAGTAAGTACATTTGATCATTACTTTTGAATATTGCCCTCATGTTACAAGTGCTGTACCTACGTTGCAGCCGGTTTAGCCCACGACCCGAAAAAAAAAAACAATATGTCGGCGTTATGATTGTTTCATACCTTTCCGTACGATTCATGTTGATGAAGTAATGGCAGTAACTCAATTTTTCAGGAATGACCGGTCTTAGACCACAGGTCGATTTTAGCTCACCTTCCCGTACTTCTGCTTTTTTACAGCTATCTCGCAAACGGTGACAGCAATCGTACTACTACAAATTTTTTCCGAGTGGGTCGATCAACGACATACCAAATCATAGCTGAGGTGTGTCCAATTATATGGGAAACGCTGTCCCCTTTGTACTTGAGAAGGAACGAGGCTCATGACTGGCGAGTTATCGCACAGGGTTTCCGGGTGAGATGGAATTTCCCCAATTGTGTCGGTGCGATGGATGGAAAAGAGATCAGAATTAAGAAGCCTCCTCAATCTGGGAGTCAATATTTCAACTACAAAAAATTCTGTAGTTTTAAACTCCTGGCGGCTTGCGATGCGTATTATCGATTTACGTGGATCGACATCGGAGACTACGGTAAGTGAATCTAAATACACGTATAATAATTGATTCTATCGCAATGAAAGCATGAAACATCTCAAGGCCGTTTACTTTGAAAATAAGAAAGGCTCATTCCTCATTTCAGGTTCCGTCAGTGACGTTTCCGCGTTTCAGAACACCGACTTTTATAGAGCCCTGGAAAGAAATGAAGCAGATCTACCACCAGACGCTCGTCTACCACGGACTAATAATATTGTAACACCCCACTGCTTTGTCGGAGACGAAATTTTTACACTAAGATCATACATGATGAGGCCTTTTTCAAGACACAATGGGTTAAACAGAAGGCAAAAAAACTTCAATTACAGGTACAGATGCATCCGCGAATGTATGACTTTCTTCAGATTTGCAGATCAAGCGCGGAAAGTGGCCGATATCTATTGAGTGTTGCTATCACACGAGATGGATATCGGCTATCCGCACGCGTGACACACGCTTTTTTTTAATTCCTGCAATCGAAAGTTTGGGTCTAAAAGTCATGTGTAATAGCGCGAAGTGCCTTATTTTCCGAGCAGTTCTCTACTTTCTGCAGCACTGTTTGAAAATCAGGCACTATAATATACGCACGCTACACAGGCCTCGAAAATTATATTTTCCAAGCAGGGGTTATAAAAAACATGTTAATTCGCAGGTTGTCCCGAGCCAGAAATTGCATCGAAGATGCTTTCGGGATTCTCGCGGCCAGATGGCAAATTCTACACAGAAGACTTGATTTGAAGTTAGAAACTTCTATAACCGTCGTACAGGCACTGGTGTGTCTGCACAATTTCATTCTCAGTGACGAGCTGGTGCGAGAAGAAGAACATCGAGTCTATGCTCCTTCAAATATGATCGGACGGAACGGAAACAATGAACCCGAAGGGGAAGTTGATCGAGATGCGGCAGAGATTGTTAACGAGCCTCGTCAAGCCGTGCATCAACGGGAAATTTTGGCAGAATATTTCGATTCTGAAGAAGGTGCTCTTCGGCACGAGTGAGCCGTCCAGTCAACGTGAATATTCGTGAATGTTGTCGTATCCCGGGCAAAACTTATTTTGTATGATTTGATGAAATTTCATCAGCCCGGATGTACATAATTTTATATAATTCTATAAACTCGGATCATTCGACAAAATATGATAAAATTCGATATCGTATGATTTAATGGGTTCAAAATCGAGATAGTATTTCATAAAATTTGACCAAATTGCAATCCAGCATATGCTAAAATCAATTCTTCCAGGGATGTTATATTTGAAATAACTCGTTATAGCAGCATGGTGTGATAATATCCGAAGAATGTATTGAAACATGAAATAATAATTTACAAGAAAGAAAACAGAAATGCACAGAAATAATTCAAGTAAACAATTATCTTTCAATTCGAAGACTGCACAGAAAAATTAAAGACATAATAGGTGTAATATTGTAATTGATACATTTGGCATTCATTAGAACAATGAACTAGGAATACATATTTTGTTCATACGGTTTTTTCAATGTCACTCATAGTTTTTAAACGCTGTACATACTGCTTTGAAACAAATTCTATAGCATAAAATCAGAAAGTTCCAGCACACCACTTTACGTATAATATAATACATTATGTGAGCAAATAAATTAACTAATATTTGGATATCATTGACTACTAGTTATTATTTAAAGAAAGATTAAATTTGCAAATCGGTGAAGATAATACATTCATTTTCGTCGAATCATACCACGTTATTCTGCATCATTTAAAATCGTATTATTTAAAAAGAGGAGAAGACAAAAAAAGAAATTCTGCAATATCGATAGTTGAACAGTTTAAGTTGCTGACATTCGATACCCTTCAACTGTCAAATCCGTCCAAAGTAGGTACCTAATTGAAAACACCTACACCTCGAATCCCTCCATTATATCTAGTATTTCGGGGAACAGTTGATCCTGGACTTCAATCGGTAGGTCTAACCACTCTTCCTGCATAAGATTGAAAAAGCCATCTCCACTCTCGACCATTGCCCCATTTTTTCCTGTTTCCGCTTCGCCTCTTCCTTCTCGGAGCTTCATTTTTATGCATTCTTTCTTCATTTTTAGCAGCTCTTTGAATTCCGAGGACATTTCGCGCAATTCTTTCGAGCATCCAATGATGGCATTTTCCGCCGCGTCAGATTTTCCAGGATCCTGCCGTTTGTTTTTCTTAAAGACGTCATTACGGGGCACCACCATTGGCCTTTTTGGTGGGACTCTACCGGTTTTTTGTATCGTGCATTGTGCAGAAACGCGAGAAGGTTCCACAACTCGACTCGTGCTTGTCGAGGATGGTCCAGAAGATGGTCTGGACGATGCCAGTCTGGACGATGCCAGTCTGGACGATGTTTCGGCAAGTGGTGTGCGGTCACTCGTTGCATCTTCACAGTCCAATTGTGCACACGTGCCCGTGGGCACTGTTGTGTCGTAGCCAACGTTGAGGTTAAAGCTCTGCGAATCAAACAGCACATGGGACTGTATGAAGTCCATTGATCGGTCAGGCAGCGGAAGATTGTTGACTGTCGGTGGCCTTGATACTGCTGTGGACGAAGATGTTGATGCAGTCGCATACGTGTGTTCCCACTCTTGGTCCTGCTGAAATGCATTCGGGGTAGGGATCCACGAGTGCACTTCCGCGAAGTCTACGGTTTGTTCCACAGCTCCCTGAACCTCAGTTTCCATGGCCATTGTCACTGGTATTTCCTGATGGACGGGATCAAAATTCGGAGCCCGATTTCCTATAAATAGAGCAATTGTTATTAGATTGAAGTGAAGATGCAAATTACAAAGAAAGGCCGTATATCAGCATTGAAAGTGCTTATATTCTCGGGGTAATAGTGAAGTATAGGGGATCAAATGATAAAATGCAACAAAATGCGATGGAAATGCGTGCAAAACGGAAGTAACAACAATGCGGATGAAAAAGTTTGCAAAAGACAAAAGATGGCAAAAGATTACTGATGGCCAATGTGTCAGATTGTGACCGGTTCAAATGTATGGTTAATCTGTCAGATCGTTGCCGATCATCGATCTGTCAGACGTAGAATTTTTAAAAACTTTATTTTAAGCGAATTCAAATTAAAATGCGACAGATACAAAGATATCAAAACAAAATGCACTAAGAACGAGAAAACAGGTGACATTTTCAATGCCTTCAGAGGCTTGCGTTACACACAAGGTCTGTAGATTTATTCATCATAGTCTGTTAGCTATAAAACAGCCGCGTAATGCACTTTTTTTCAGATTTCCCAATAGCTCTGTTTTAGTTTCAGATTTGACACACTACTTGTAGCTCGAAAATGTCCATATACTTTTCATTCTGTTTATTCAGTAGTTGCATTACAACTTCGGCTATTTGTTTTTAGTTATTTTTTTTTTCAAATTCCAGAAGACGCTTTTCGAAAATGCAATGTACAAACCTAAATCTTGCATACCCGAGCTTGCACTTGCGCTCGATGATGGGCCATGATTTTCTGTATCGATGCTGACTGGCCGATGTGGAAGACTCGACGCTGGTGGGTTGCTGCAATGGAGTGAACATTTTATCAGAGTTCGCTTCACTGTAGCGAAAATGCGTACATCATACTTCCTCTATCCACGTACAGCTATTTCCCAATTATATGTCCCAAGATTTTTCTGAATATCTCTTAACATTTTCGTCACTATGTCCCTCAATACCTCAAATATTTTTAAATATATCGAAATTATTCTTAACATGCCCTCACATTTTATAGTACCTATTGTGCCCTACAGACCATCATGAAAATACCGAAAATTTGGACTTTGAAGCCTAATTACATATTTGAGAAAGTTCTTTTTGATTCAGACGTTCATTTTTTCTGAAGTGGTATCTATTTGCAGTAGTTTCTCGGAAATAATTAAAGTATTGTTATCCTTATCGTAAAATCCTTATCGTAAAGTTGTATTATAAAAACCAAACTTGGCACCAAATGGTCTGTAGGGAAAACCAACTTTTCGATAATTATATTTATACGTGGTTCTTACTGTTTGTGGCGTATATGTGGCAACAAGAAGACCATATCTTTGTAGTACGTCCAGTTGCAGTTACCATTCTTGTCGTGGCGTGTGAACTGATCTCGCAGTTGTTTCCAGCGTGTTTTCGGATCTATAAGTAATGTTTGATGGTCATTGTTAGGATAGGATATTACATAAAAAAAATTAATAAACTCCAAAAGCCGTAGCTGAATCAACTTTCCGTTTATGAATTTAAAAAAATTTGACTAAAAAAAAAATAAAGGCACGACCTCGTATCTAACTCAAGAGTGCCCTAATCGAATTGGCTGACATTTTTACACAGCATGTCTCTTTCAATGCCGTAAGTTGTTTGAAAATTTCATAGTGGGCTGAGCAGTGGTTCATAGGGTACATGCACCAACAAATATGCGCACAGTGGCGAGGATTCGGCGATTATGAGGTCGTGAAAATTTTTTTTTCGCCAAGATTCGAAAATTTGATATCATAATATTTGTATAAAGGGATTATTCCCGTTTACGATTTAATAAACGAATAAATAATGAATATTTACTATTCTTATTTGCGTACTCGCGATCGACCTTGAATTTTCGAATCATGTAAAAAAAAAAAAATTTTTGCTACCTCATAATCGCCAAATTCTCGCCACTGTGCGAATATTTGTTGGTGTATGTACCTTATGAACCACTGCTCAGCCCACTATTAAATTTTCAAACAACTTTCGGCATTGAAGCAGACATGCTGTGTAAAAATTTCAGCCAATTCGATCAGGGCACTTTTTTGTTACTGAAGATTTTCGAAGATTTTTCACCAAAACTGTAGTTTCGCGAGGCACAAAAAATTGCAAAAAATTATTTTCAGAAATTTCAAAGAAAAACGCGAAAATTTTGTATGAGAACTTTCTTTATTGCTATCATCTGGATTTCACGCCATATTGTCTTTAAAAATCGAAAAAACGTTAAAAGCTGAATATTTTACCGGCTGTAGTCAGAAAATACTTGGTCAGAAAAATCTGAAAAAATTCACAGTTGATCCTTTCAACGTGTACTTCGACTGTGTAAAACCGCAAACAGATCAAAGTGAAATCGACCGGTCGGTTTGACGTAGAATCCCCCATATAAATGAACCATAATAATGCAGAAAGTGGGCCCCACTTGGAGTAATTTAAAGCTGCTCAACAGTAGTATAAATTATCATTTCGTTTAAAATTTTTTTTCTCAGTTACTACACACACACATGCCAAATGATTTATTAGTTCATTCCCGGAGCCAGCTGTAGTGACCCTGATTTTTTCGCAGATTTTTAGAATGCATGATACTCGAGTGAAAAAATCGACATTCAAATGTTCTTGAACACAGTTTTCACGACATACTGGTCCGCTAAATGGAGATCAAACATAATATATCACTTGTGTCAATAAATGGTAAAATTATCTTGACTGAATGAAAACTCACCTGGTAGAGAAAAACCTTTTTCTGTCAATTTTAAACTCATTTTCCGCCACATTTCCGCTCTTTGTGCTTCGGTGAATACATGTCTTTTGTATTTATTAAAGACCCAGTCTTGAAGTCTCACGATTTCAATAAGCGCCCTGTTCAGAGACTCAAGATAGGTACTTGAGATTG
Organism: Euura lappo; assembly: GCA_018257835.1. Lineage (NCBI taxonomy): Eukaryota > Metazoa > Arthropoda > Insecta > Hymenoptera > Tenthredinidae > Euura > Euura lappo. The sequence goes on along the minus strand of JAEUYN010000007.1, from coordinate 26,518 downwards.
GTAGAGACATTATACTTCTACTACCATAAGTCCTAGTAACAAATCGAAATTTAAAGAGTATTGGAGTTGAAACGACACGGCTTTGGGGATTATTATAATTACCTATCTCAAGTCGCGCGAATAAAGCTGTATTTATTATCCAAATCAAAGCTCCGTAACCGTAGGAGATAGTAACCAACGAGGTTCTTTGCAATAATCTAGATCGGCAATTGTTGATTCGTATGTATAATGTTTCGCGGTAGCGGAAACGGAAGTTCCAGTCCTACGCCAATGAAAACCGGGCACCACCGACGCGCGACGCGATCGTAGCGCCGAGCGCGACGCGACGCGATCGTAGCGCCGAGCGCGTAGCAACCCGTGGTAGCAACGCTGTTTACAAAACAAGTGAGATACAGTTGAGGCTTCGTTCTTCTGGTTGCACGGAGAAAAAGGAGTGGTTGTGACAGCCAGATTTCTGGTTCCTGTAGCTTACAATCAGGTCTTTGGTCATAACAGTGTGTTGTCCAGCTACAGGAGTGCAGAGTATAGCTGTGGGAGCCGGAGTATAGTTGTGGGTGCTATACGGTAGGTTGCAGCAACTGACAGCATGGCTCCAATAGCTGTTATAGGTTATGTTCATGCAAATATGTATTCAATCAGCTACAGGAACCGCTCCTTTTTCTCCGTGTGTGACGGATCGTAAGTACCATTTCGTTGTTGGTCCATAAAATTGTAAATGAGAGGCTTCATAATTCTTGATAAGGCGTAAATATTATTCTCAAAATGTGCGCCGGTGTCAATTACGCATTTTCGTCCCGGAATTTATACATTTATCCAGAAATAAATCTGTAATACTACGAAAAAAACATACTCGATCGTCGGCCATCAGGTTTTCGGCATTCTTCAATCAAGGCGCATAACATTTTCCTTTCCTGTGTACCAGTCATCAGATTATTATTCATTAATGAAATATTTATTAAATTAATCGTAATACAAATAAAACAGTTTCAGAGATACTTCAACTAGTCCCACGGTTGTGTTAAACTATCGAAATGGCAGATTCTTGTACGGTAGACGGAGATGAGATGTTGGTGGCGTTGGTTGAACAACACTCTCTTTTGTACGACAAATCTTCAGACGACTACAAAAACAAGGATAAGAAGAGGGATGCGTGGATCGAGATAGCGAGCGAAATGTTTCACCTCACTCAAACGTCAACGGAAGGTACAATGTTGATGTGTTCTTGTAATGTGAAATTCATTGCAACGATAATGTTGTCAAAAATGTGTGCCACATGAGACCAAAGACTGAAGGCTGTTCAATTCTGTAATTACGAATTCCCTCTATATAGTTAAAGATCTCGTTAACAAGTGGAACACCTTGAAAAGAAGATTTATGGACGAGCGCCGAAAAGTGACTGCGTATATCCCCTCGGGGTCATCAGCTCCAGTCATCCGGTCGCAATGGAAGTACTACGAGGCGATGAAGTTTCTGGAGAAGCACGTCCAGCACCGTCGGTGAGCATCAATGTTTTGGTTCTACATATGATTAGTACACGTTGAGAAAAAAGTAGCGATCAATGCAATGACATTGATTAGATCCACACGCGAGTATTTGTGTATAAAGGCGCGACAAGCCCTCTTGCCCTTTCCAAGAGAGCCCGCCGGCTTTGCTGTGAGCTCCTTGCGATTGTGTTTCAAGCCACGCGACAATCGCCAGGAGGTCACGTCAAAAATCAGTGGGCTTTCTTGGGAATATCACTCGGTCAACTTCACGTTTTTAGCGCACAGCACAGCTGAATCGTAGCAGATCCTAGTTGTTTCACGGTTATCATTATTGATAGAATATATTGTCCGGTAATAAATGGAAGTTATGTCAATTACCTACTTTGTACACGTTCAAGGACGGTCAGCAATTTCCAAAACGCAGCCTATCGGATAGTAGATGAGGATGACGACGAGGAGGATGACGACGAGGAGGATGACGACGAGGAGGATGAAGAGGTCGTTGAAATTATGGACAGCGAAGAGTTTGAGGACTCCCAGGAAGGTACAGTTTTACAGAAGCTATTTTCACTTGGATAGCTGTCTCAATTCCTGACCATCAATATGTGAAATATGAATGAAAAAAAGATCACGAATTCTTATACATATGCTTCATTAAGAAAATTCGCTGGCCCGTCTGCCCAACAGTTCCGTTGAAGACTGAATTTGACACCGGCAACTTCATATTCAGAATAGCTTGTCAAATATAAATGCAGGATAGTAAACAAAGTTGAACAGCAAAGAGAGCCTAAATTATTGTTTATAAGTCGTTCGTTTATTACACAACATATTGAATAACGGGTGATATCTGAAAATGAATTGAAAATCTTTTCGCTGTACCTACCTTACTGGATGACGACGATTCCAACTGGTTACGCCCAGAATGCCTATAGAATTGCCGCAGTGCCACGATTCGGGAACAGTTTAATAATCCGGTTGGGTGTTATAATAAGTTGCATCATTTACGTACAATCACCTTGCATAATATACTCGTATTTTCAGATGGACATTCCAGTGAGCAACTTGATGCACCAACTTTGGCACATTCGAGGAGACCAGCTGAAATGAATAACTACCTTCTCGTCTTTAGAGACGCGTGGCGCAGGATACCTGAGAGAAACCGTAGGAAGTGTTTCTTCAAACTCAGGGCAGTGATTAGGAGCAAGAAACAAAACTCTGCGCCGAGACCATAAATACTATAAAACAATAAACACCAAGGGGTAGACCACCGTACAAAAATGTGTACACCACACCTCCTTCTCATGAAAATCTCCCAACATTTCGACACATCTTCCCACATATCCCCACATCTCCTCACTCTCATCTCCTCCATATATCCCCATATTTCCCCACATCTCCTCACCCACATTTCCTGCATATCTACAGACATTTCCAAAAATCTCTCCACATCTCCTCACATCACACCCACATATCCCGACATTTCCTCATCCACGTCTCCTCCACATCTCACCACATCTCCATATTTCCCCACATCTCATCCATATCTCTCCACATGTCCTACATCTCCTCACATCTCCCGCACATTCTTTGCGTCGTGTGCACCAAATCTCCCCCGTGGTCTACCCCTCGATTAATACATTAATCAGCTAAAGTTTTGTGAAAAGATTCCTCGAATTTGTCTTGATGAGATAATATGAAATTACGTGATTACATGGTCTCATAGAATATTAGAAAATCATAGGCATGTGGTGAAAATTTTATTAGATTATATGTTAGAGTATACAAAATTGTATAGAATTATATCGACAGGTCCTAAGGGATAGACGTATCTCGACGGGTGGTCTAGAACAGACGTAACTCAGAAATCACTGGACCGCCAATATACAGTTCCGATCACCTTTACTTCGATCACACTTTCTATACCGGATTCTAAGTTACGTTTGTTCTAGACTACCAGCCGAGATACGTCCGTTTCCTTAGGGCACGTCTATATATTGAGCCTTTACGTCGAAAAGGAACAAGACCCTACCCAGTTATGCCCAACACAGGTATAGTCGTACCTCGTCGGTGCACGCATCCAACTCACGGACCAGTAATGATCACTGTGCCTATGTTAGCCACAAGTGAGATGGGTCTTGTTTCGTTTCGACATAAAAGCTCGGAATGAAATCATATGCACATAATTTTATACTTTATACTGTATAATCTTAGCAGGACAAATTCGAGACGCCATTTTATGAACTTTGAACCAGAATAATTATATTCGGATTATTATCATTATTATTCAAAAGAATCTTTCATATTTTAATTGTTGATTTTTTACATCAAATTCTTTTTCGTTTTTGTCTCTATCGAATTGCATTATGCACAATTATACCATAGTGTTCTGAAACTTGATCAGAATTTAGAAAATTCATGGAATTATTAGAAATTCAAAGAAAGCAATAGTTCTCTCAATTTAGTATAATTCTATGAACTTTAATTAGCTCTGATAGAATTTTATAACACCATATATAATCTTAAACAATTCTATATAGCTTTCATTCCCGTGTATATGATAAGGCTTTCATTTCGTCGTTATAATGTATGACAATAATAATACTTTTGGTGGAATAAACCTAGAAACAAAATTTGAAACCAATAATCTTATACTATTATATACAGCTTTCATTCACGTTTATATACGGCTTTCACTTATTCGTTATAATGTATGACAATAATAATACTTACCATTCTTGGTGGAATAAACCTAGAAACAAAATTTGAAAACAATAATCTTACACAATTATATATAGCTTTCATTCACGTATATACCACGTATAAGGCTTTCACGTAGTCTTTATAATGTATGACAATAATAATACTTACCATTCTTGGTGGAATAAACCTAGAAACGAAATTTGAAAACATTCCGCTTCATTTATTTCACCCGAACCATTTATACCTCAATTTTGGTATAAACAGAAACTGCATTTGAAAATATGTGCCTTTATTCTATAATTCACGTTTTCAGGACAACTCAGTATTGCCAATTAATTCGTACCGAAAATAATACTCATCGAGGTAACACAACCTAGGGAAGATAGTATAAACATTTTAATTTTTTTTTTTATTATTATTATTATTATTATTATTTTTTTTTTTTTTCAAAATTATCTACATTTAAGCTTTGCCAATCTAAAAAGTAATCGGTATATCCCGTCAAAATAATCAGAGTATTCTGAAGCTCCAAGTTTTTATATGCTTCACTCGACTTTGTAAAATCATTTTTACAACCACAGCAATAATATTCGTCTGAATGAAATCCTATACCTTCCTAATTACTATTATTACGATTTTACGAATATCTCCAACATCACAAACTTCAAATGCCTCTTAGCGGCAATATTTCATTCTCATTGGCTGTCATAGCACTGAACAAGGAACGGCGGTACGCGGAACGATCAGTCTATTCGGAGGTTGGCAACACCCCGTTCGTGACGTCAGAGCGTACGCGTAGCGTCGAACGTCGACGCGCTGCCCGGTCATTGTGGACTCACCATCAAGCTAATAACCTCATGCGGTTCAAACTCAAGAATAGCGCGCGTAAAATTTGAAGGTTAAACGCATTTGGTTAAACGGAGCGGCACGGAAGAACAAGAACAACGAATTCTGCTCGTGCAGGAATCATTATGCGAATATTAACCAACAATGTAATTTTGATATTAGGCGCTCTATTCAAGGAAATTAATTTAGTCAATTGATCAACAAATTTTATTAGGTAATGTCAGGTTTGAATGATCAATTTATTATGAATCAAGCAATTTTCCCAGATGTTTTTGTATCGTCGAGGCTCATCGAGGGACTTGACTCCGGAGACCTGCTCCGCTGCGCCTTGATTGTATCGTCGAGGCTTATTGAGGAACTTGACTCCGGAGACCTGCTCCGCTGCGCCTTGATTTTATCGTCGGGGCTTATTGAGGAACTTGACTCCGGAAGCCTGCTCCGCTGCGCCTTGATTGTATCGTCGAGGCTTATTGAGGAACTTGACTCCGGAAGCCTGCTCCGCTGCGCCTTGATTGTATCGTCGAGGCTTATTGAGGAACTTCACTCCGGAGACCTGCTCCGCTGCGCCTTGATTTTATCGTCGGGGCTTATTGAGGAACTTGACTCCGGAAGCCTGCTCCGCTGCGCCTTGATTGTATCGTCGAGGCTTATTGAGGAACTTGACTCCGGAAGCCTGCTCCGCTGCGCCTTGATTGTATCGTCGAGGCTTATTGAGGAACTTGACTCCGGAGACCTGCTCCGCTGCGCCTTGATTTTATCGTCGAGGCTTATTGAGGAACTTGACTCCGGAAGCCTGCTCCGCTGCGCCTTGATTGTATCGTCAAGCACGACGAGGCAACAAATATTATTACGATTCACTAATTTTTTTTAATAGAGCGCCTAATATCAAAATTACATTGTTGGTTAATATTCGCAAAATAATTCCTGCACGAGCAGAATTCGTTGTTCTTGTCCTTCCGTTTCGTTCCGTCTAACAAAATGCGTTTATCCTTCTCTGTATTGAAATGAATCCGAAGATCGTGAAAGCAAATCCACTTTCACACAATGAACACTCAACAATTTTTCCGTACGTATACGTGTTATTAGACACATTTCTAACCTCGAAATTGCAAGTTTCATGATTTTATGCGAGACACCCCTATTTATTACAATTCAGCTCTTCGATTCATACGTTAACATCTGTATAATAATAAAAGAGAGAAACAAAGCGCATAAAACTTGGAAAATGATGAGATTTTATTGCGACCGACCGACCGACCGACGCAACTCACAGTTCTGTCTCGGGTAATCGATTCTCGATCTTACGTTTAAACATGGCGGTCTATTCACTTCGGTGGCGATTCTCTACTCTACTCTACAATCGTGCCTTCCGAAGCGCCGTCTGGCGACTAACCTAGGGTACGTCGATCGCTGTGAATTCTTGCTGTCTAGCGGTGGTCGCTCTTCTCTCATCTGTATTGTCGTAGGAATAGAGCAATTGAGCTGACTGAAGAAGGAGACGAACAAAATTCTGCCGAGGAAACGGGCATCGGAAACATTCAAATAATCATATCTCAGCTCTCCGTGTACCGATTACATCGGAATTGGGCTGTAATGAAAGCTTATTACGCCGATGTCCCAGGATAAATATTTCAAACCCATGTATGAAGCGAGGCGGAAGAAAGACGATTAAATAATTTTCCCCACTGCCCGGTTCGCTCCCGTTCGGGTAAAGAGACGCGGAGAGTCTCTGCGCCGTGCATTAAAATATTTTTTTTAATGTACTTGGCGCGAGACTCTACCGAGTCTCTTGATCGTTCTTGACAATAACTGTGATTTGAAAATTGTTTCATTCGAGTCGAGTCAGGTAACTAAAAAAAAACAAAACGAACACTAGCTTGTTCAACGTTTCAGTAGGGATTTGCCGTTGTTAATAAAAAGTAGAAATTAAACTAGTGAAAAATGAATGATTACTGATCAATACATGGACACGATTCATTGATACATGCTACAAAGCAAGGGATAGATACTGGTGACAAAATAATCATGAGTGACTTTGCCGAATATTGACCAGCTCTAAAGAATGTAAATAGAGCCTGAGTTTACCAATAGGTACGTCATGTTTGTAAAAGTGTTGTTGATTTACTAACCTAAGAGATTGATGATTTAGAGCGTAACGTTCAAGACATATTCAAAATTATAAAAGACGAAGACACACATACAGTGGATACGAGAGGTAGATTCAGCTGAAATAGCAACTCATGAACAATTTTTCGATCCTTAGCCGTTGTAACGTGTTGGTGTAAGGTGCCTATGGATGAGTACTGACGATAAAATGTTGTAAATTTGAAATAAGCTATTTTCCGTCAGATGGGTAGATACGTTGAAACGTCTAATATGAAAAATGTTGGTCTTTTTTCTCAGTTGACTCGATTCAATGGAAACACTCTCGACTAATTCTAAAGCTTGTTTCCAATTGTTAATGACTATGTTACGGATACTTACTTGATTTAACTAAAAATAGTACAGACGAATTTCTTGATAACTCGTTCTCACTTCACATATTTCACTTTACAGATGACACTTATAGTGTAACACAACTATAGCTTTCATCGATGCACTCTCACACGTGTATCCATCAGTCTCCGCCGAGATAGAGTCGTGGACGACCCTGATGATGCCTTGCTACGTGTTGAAACAGGCACGGGATGTCTGATGAAAACACCTGAGAAGAAAAGCGCGTCGAAAGTTGCAACACCCGCGACCACAGCGCAAGAAACACCATGGCATACTGGAGAAAAAGAAGACAAGCCGGATCAAGAAGAGGACTAGATTTACCACTTGAATAGATTTTCATTTGAAATTCTATTTATGTTGAAACTATGAAGTTTCAACTTGATTGCGTACCACTTGCGACTATTTGGCACCTTTTGAAAGCATTCGGTCCTCTGTTTCTATTTCTTTTGATAGCCGAAGCAACGTCGTGTACCTCATACAGCGTTGTTCAGAAATTGTTTCGGGTATTTCACACAGTGAATCCGTATCAAAATCGGGATCAAACTTTGCGTAATAATTATTCATATTATTCAATTTATTCTTTCAAAATTTATATTCAAGTAGGATGATGGAGAAAACAAAAGAGCAACAAAAATGCAAAGAATGAATTTTCGCAGGGACCAGTACAGCTTGATTAAAAAAATTTACATACTCCAAAAATCATTAAATATCTTAACCGAAGTTCATTACACATTAAAAATTTCACTTTTTAAAAAATCACTTGTATGGTTTGAGGCATGGTTGATGCGATTATGTCTCTCGGCGTCACATTTTTTTCGGAGATAAATTTTTCATCGTTCGGACGAGGGAAATTTAGAAAAAAAAATGTTGGACCAAGTTATCAGCAAAAAAGTGACTAAGAGTGACCAGATTTTTGCTACATTCCGATAACAGCTGACGATAATTTATAACAAATAATTGCTCTCCGAAGAAAATGAGACGTCGAGCGACATAATCGGATTAACCGTGTGCCTGAAACGTTGCAAGTTTTTTTTTTAAAGAAGTGCATTTTTTTATGTTTATAAGGCGGCACAACCAAGTAGATTGCTGCAAAAGTAGCCGAATTTTGTGGATTTTTATCTCAAAAACTATCAATTCGATTCAATTCTTTGTTCAATTCTAAAGAGGACACATTCAAGTATGTTCAGTGATTTTTTCATGTATTATACATAGATATCCACTCGCGGCGAAGTTATAGTGGCTGGAAATGGTGAACGTTTCAACTTCAATGTTCGTTTTTCCGGCGTAAATGTAACTCGTTTTTGGATCATAAAGAAATGAATAATTGAATTTAAAAAAAAAGCTACGCAGCGAACGAGTCAATATGTTATATTTCGAGATTCCGTTCGATTTTTTTTATTTAGATCAACGACTGTCCGAAATCTGTGGCACCGCACCGTGGCGGTACAGGGACACTTTTAACGCCGGCCACTGAATGTGTAAATTTTAGAATGAAGAAAATAATCGAATCGATTTGATAGTGTTTGAGATAAAAATTCCCCAAATTCGTCTACTTTTACAGCAATCTACTCGGATGTGCCCTCTCAATTAACTTTGTTCAATATATAAATGATTTTTGTAGCAGGCGGAATTTTTTGAATCAGGCTGTTACTGGTCCGATTCATTCCATGAAATACTCGTCACGAATTCTGAATCACCCTGACAATGTCAGGCGGTTGTTTATGTCGATCTGATTTCGAAATCTGTGGGAAGTGGCAACTAAAAGTCGTCCTCTGTGTACGCTTTCAAAAATCATTTCATAATCGTTTGGGAGGGCAGAACTGTAATTGTCGCATATTTCGTTTTATGATTCGAGCTTACCTAACGTAAAATGTATCTATTTCATATTTTTTTTGTTTTGTTGAACAATTCTTTCAAAGCAGACAAGTGCCAAGTTTTTCATTCATCCACAATATTATATCAATGAATACTTTCTAAGTATAAAGCAAGTACAATGCTATAAATAACGTAAGGCTTTGATATTTGCTGCCATCGCTCATTTTCTCATCTCCAATTGAATGAATAATATATTCGGAATTTTACTTTCGTATACTTTCAAAATTTCAGACTCGAAATTTGTGGTCGAAAACACTGAAAACAAAATACTACATAAATAGGAAACTCTGAATGAAAAGTGAACCATGTAAACAATAACCAAAGCTAAGTACAGAATGTTTTTGACGGACAAAAGTAATGTACTGACACAATCGTCATGTATCACAGTAAATTGCAAACTTGTGATGAATTTAATGAAGTTGACAAAAAAAAAAAAAAAAAACTGGAAAATATACTCATTATATTTCAATTGTGAATACCTGTTTCCTTTTTCCTTCCTTTTTTTTATCACAATAACTATTCAGAAGAAAATTGCTGGTATGACAACATTTCTGCACATCGTCATATTATGTATCCGATTCCAGTTGGATTTTATTTTTCTTCTGCGGTCAATGACACCACTGGACACCACTATTATCAACTTTGGATGATATCAATGATCGTCACGAATAAAAACCATTATTTGGGAACTTGACAAATGGTAATTGGAATATTCAATAAAACAACGAGTCGCTAACCATTCATCGTAGAAAGTATCATATTTTCATTGCGTGAAAGAAAATATTCAATTTTTCACAAGTGATGGATTTTGAAAATTTTATTCAACGGCAAAATGAATAGGGATTGGGCAGCCCGCAACTCATTACATCCCAGCACATTTGAACAAGCATATGAGACACGAGTGGCGCCACTCGTCACAATATAAATTCTCTTGCTGCGCCATCTGGCAGCACGCAGGGTACTATTCTCCACATTCTTCTTCACCCGAATACATCGAGGTTTGGAATGTCATCGCAATATATCTATATAGCGTTATCTACAATTGTTTCGAACACCCATTCCGCGGTTGTTTCTTGATAAATATCACGTGTATTGATGTCAGTCACTGTAATACATTATCCCCGAGGGCACGATCCAACTTTTGTTTCGTATATTTCAGAGGTAAGCGCTAAAAACAATGATTATTTCATTACAGAACAAAGTTGATGAAAATCTGTAATTTTTTTTCCGATTTTCGAAAATCCAAGAGCACCGTGCCCTCCGTGCACTTTTTTTGCGTCAATGATATGAATTTCACATCAATCGAATGTGTTTTGGCTGCAAGACGGCTGTTCGAAAATTCCAAGTGGCTATCGCGCTATCTCTCTCGCACTCACGTCAAAATCACGCACTCGAAAACAGGTTGCGTAACACCTTAATAATATCCGCAAGGAAAATTTACTTGCGCAGGAACGCGTTGAGGAAGAGCGGCGTCTTAAGATCGAAGATCGACGTCACGAATTAGAGATCCGCCGTTTAGAGGTCGCTCGAGAACGCGAGGAGAGAAGGCGAGTCTTGGACGCGCAACGGGCTGAGATCGAACAGGATCTAGAGGCTCAACGACTCGAACTTCAGTCGAAAAAGGAAGAGCGACTCCGGCTAGAGCGGGGCCAGGAGGAACTCCGACTTCAACAGGAGGAATTACGCCTTCGATTAGAACGGATGGAGAGTCGCGGAGTTCGAGTCTCTGACGAACAACTTAGAGAGAAAGTGCCGAGCTGTTCCGGCCCCCTGGATCTGTCTCGCAGGAGCCAGGTACCCTTGGAGGAGCCAAGGTCAGACCCACCAATTCTTATTAGACCACGGGTGAGTGGAGTGCTGCCGACAGCATCACTCACTACAGAGCGTCATTTTAATATCAATATCCGTGGTGAGAACACATCGCGATACGGTCAGGTCGTGAATCGTAGAGTCCTGTCGTGTACCGAAACGCAACCGAGGCTAGAGAATCCCGGATCGCTGCATGATCACGACAGAAATTTTGAAACTCGTCCTACTGTCGCGCGACAGAATATTCAAACCTCCAGCCCTAACGAGACTCGGAACTATGTATTCGAGAGTCAGAGCGCTCTCCTCGATCGGCCCCTCGATCTACAGCGCGAACAAATCCGTTTAGACCGTGAAAGTTTAAGATCTTTAATTACCACGGCAAACAGAGAACTACTGAACACCTTGTCCGCGAAAAACTTGAACGAACCGCAAGAGCCGGTTTCTGTGACTCGGACCACTGAAGTGCTGTCCCCAGAGACTCAGGTTAGGGCCTCTCACAACGTGCGTCCTAGCACATATGATGGTTCAACTCCTTGGGCCATCTACGAGAGACAATTTCTTATGATTGCTGAGCTAAACAGGTGGAATCTAGCCGAAAAGGCAGCTACTTTGACCGCGTCGCTCAGGGGCACAGCTCTCAGCGCTCTGAGTTCGCTTGCGGATGAGGACGCGAGGGATTCCCATAAAATTTGCACTGCTTTGTGGCTAAGGTTTGGGGAGGAGCACCTCTTGAAGTTGTATTTTACTCAGCTCGAGAATCGTCGCCAGGGGAAGAACGAAGATCTCGCCACCCTTGGCCACGATATCGAACGTCTGGCCCGTAGTGCTTTTCCGGAATGCTCCTGCGCTAGTCGGGATAAAATAGCCTGCGGGCGCTACCTGAACGCGATCTCTGACCCTGTGACGAAACATGCCTTGAAGATGGCGGGTCCCGCGACTCTTCGAGATGCCATTGTCAGAGGTTTAGAGATTGAGGCCCTAAATCGGGACGACCAGGGACCTCAGCGAATCCGACAAATCGCTGAGGAAACAGAGTTCTCGGGACCATGCGCCTCCCACTCCTTAGTCACAACGAGACCAGTCTAATTCACATCGAAAAAACGCGAACTACAACTACAACTTCAATCCACAAAACCGTAACTCTATTAAGACTTGCATTTTTTGTAAGAAACGTGGACACGAAGTTCAAAATTGTTTCGCATTAAAAAGACAGATCGAGATGTCTGACCGGAATCAGGCAGATAGGAATAATTCTTGGCGCGAGTCCGACAGTCGATACCGTGATGGGTCAAATCAAAACCAACACCTAAATTCCCAACCTTCAAGCTCGCGCGCACCTCCGAACAATTTCCGCGAGAACAATTGAGGAGAGAACCCTGATTCAAAAAACTAAGTATAGGTAGTCTCGAAGGGCAGAAGCTACCTCTCACAGAACCAAACGCTCGCCCTACTTTTACCCAGTATGTAATACGCAGTCTTCGTCAATCGGGGCTCTACGCCAAGGGATCCATCAACGGGGTAGAATGTTTGTGGGTAATAGATACGGGGACCGAGGTTACTGTCGTCCGATCAGATCTTCTTAACGCAACGGCTAAACCGTCTACGTCTACCTCCACCTTGCGAACCGCCACAGGGGAAACGACTCCTGTACTCGGAAAGTCTATTGTAGAAATCAACGTAGAGGGTTGTATCAGGTCTCCTCACGAGGTATTCGTGGCGGATATTGAAGACGACGGCATTCTAGGAATAGACTTCCTCTCCGCTCATAAATGTGTAATTTCCACTGAAGGGAACACTCTACGCTCAAAAGAACTAGAGATCCCTTTACAAACGACGAGGTATTCGGGAATTCCTGATAGACGACCTGTCGTCCGCGGACTTGGTCGTGGCCTTGTTTCGCAGCCCGGAGCCTCTCAGCCAACTGCGGGATAACCTCTCGTTATCACTCTTGAAGATGACGTACCTTCGAATTCTAGCACTTTGTCTGAAGGAAATCCAGACATTATAGAGATCGTTAACGTGACCCTACCGGTAGTTCCGGAATATTTACAAAATTTGCATCAAAACTCTATAACGGAACTAGATGCTTCACAACAACGAGGTTTAATTTCACTCTTAAATGAGTTTCGAGACGCCTTTGCCAAAGATTCCAAAGACATCGGACGGTGTACTCTCGTAAAACACAAAATTAACGTTGGGAATTCGGCTCCCATCAAACAGGGTGCTAGATGACTGCCGTTGAATGGAAGAACCGAGGTTGAAAAGATGGTCAGCGATATGCGGGGTAGCGACGTCATTGAACCGTCTTCAGGGCCCTGGGCTTCACCAATTGTCCTAGTAAACAAGAAAGACGGGACTAAAAGATTTTGCATCGACTAAAGGGAATAAAATAACGTAACGAAGAAAGATTCCTATCCTCTCCCGAGGATTGACGAAACCCTCGATTTGCTAGCTGGAGCTCACTGGTTCTCCACGATAGATTTGCAGAGTGGGTATTGGCAAGTCAAAATGGACCCTGAAGACAAGAGAAAAGACTGCGTTTGTTACCGGTTTAGGGGGCTTATGGCAATTTAAAGTCATGCCATTTGGCTTATGCAATCACCCGCAACTTTTGAGCGAGTTATGGAGACCGCGCTCCAGGGGTTCGTAGGAAAGATCTGCCTCGTGTATCTTGACGACATCATCGTGTTCGGAAACACTTTCGAGGAAGAAATTGAGAATCTAAGGAAAGTCTTTGAACGGCTACAGGAGGTCGACTTGAAGATGAGCCCTAAAAAATGTCACCTTTTTCACAAGGAGGTTACATTTTTGGGCCACGTCGTGTCTTCAAACGGAATTCAGACCGATCCGGATAAAATCAAGGCCATTCGAGACTGGCCCCCTCTCAAAAAAAAACTAGACGTGCAGAGTTTCGTAGGTCTTTGCACCTACTATAGACGATTTGTCAGGGGATTCGCATCCATTGCTAAACCCCTGCACCATCTTACAGGAGAGAAGGTCACTTTCGTTTGGTCGATAGACTGCGAAAACGCTTTTGCTGAACTCAAGATTAGACTCACGACCCCTCCTATCTTGGCGTTTCCGTTACCTGGAATTCCTTTCATTTTAGACACCGATGCTTCTATGAGTGGCATCGGAGGAGTCCTGTCACAAGTACACGTCGAGCTAGAACGGGTTATTGGGTATTACAGTCGGGTGCTTAGTAAGACGGAAAAGAATTACTGCGTAACTCGGCGGGAACTGTTGGCCATCGTCAAGTCGATTACCCATTTCCATCATTACTTGTACGGGCGGAGATTCTTGATCGCAACAGATCATGCTTCGTTGCGTTAGCTGTTGTCTTTCAAAAACCCAGAGCGCCAGGTCGCCAGGTGGCTTGAGAGGTTGCGGCTGTATGTAAATGCCACGGTGGCTACGGTGCTTGTGAAAGATGTACCGTTCATGGGAAGCGGGTACAAAAAAACAGAGGATTTTGTACCGCGTATCCTGAGGTGGACAAGCCATTGAGAACCGATGAATCTTTCAGAAATTTAGATGATACTAACCACCATAACGGAATAAGCCCGTTACTGGATATAGATCCCCCAATTGACATGGTGAAACACTTTCTCTTGGACAAATTACATTTATTAGACGGTGGAGCGATGAAGAAGGAACTGGAGTATTGGACTGCGGGAGATTCGAAAGTTCGATTAAACCTGAGAAGTAAACGAGAAGTTAATCGAAGAATAGAATGTTTAAGAAGTCAAATACCGATAGAATTTCAAAGGAAGCCGAGAAGTATCAGACATGTGGGCAAATGGAAGTGTACCGAATTTAGGCTATTTCTCTTCTACATAGGTCCCATCGTGATGAAAAACATCTTATCAAAAGTACTATACGAGCATTTTCTTCTACTCCATATAGCGGCACGTATACTATGTTCAGAGGATTGGGCTGTGAAGTACAATCGTTTTACAAAAATGTATTTGGAGAGATATGTTCTTACTTCGGGGAACATATACGGTACTACTTCACATTCGTTAAATACGCGTAACTTGTTACATGTTGCTGACGATGCAAAGAATATGGGGTGTTCTCTAAGCTGTGTCAGTGCTTACCCTTTCGAGAGTGCACTTGGTAGGCTAGGGAAATCTGTACGTACCGCTAATCGTCCTCTAGCTCAGGTTTGCCGACGAATCCACGAAAGACAATTAATTGCGATGAAAAGACCTACTGTCCCAACTCAGTTTCAGATAATAAAGACTGTAATCGATGGAAATGGAGTAGAGCAGGCAATGAAAGTGAGGTATAAAACAAGTATCCTTACGAATAAAACGCCGGACAACGTCATTCTACTTAAAGATTCGACGATCGTACAAATCGATAAAATGATTGTGTTCACCAAAAATCCTGATACAATTCGAATCGAAGGCAAAGAGTGGAAAAAAAGTAAACCTCTGTACAAGTACCCTAGCAATTCAAAGTACGTACAAATATGGGAGCTTCGCAGTCAACCGTCACCAGTCATAGGTACCTGTCGCCTGGACGCTATAGTTACAAAAATGATGAAACTATCTCTATCTCTCCAACCAGATGGCATCAAACGGATGTATGCTTTATCTCTTCTATACATATACACAGTAATTTTCCGCTCTACACCTCTTGTAATATTCATAAATTTTCATCTTCTTCCTTTCTGGATTTAGACCCCTTCGGTGATCTATGTACCACTTACTACCTTTATGATTATATATTTATCTTCTCTTTAAAAAAAAATATATATATATATACATTAAAAAAAAAAAATTTTTTTTTTAAGAGAAAGATTCATAAATTTTCTGTAGAAATGACATAACCCAAAAAATGAAACGTGAAAAATTGATACGTATCTATTCGTCATATCGTCGTACCTCTAATTGCAATTCAAATTTGCGCGCGTTGCTATTGAATGCGATCTGGGTTGAGAGATAGGTTATGGTGGTTGATGAAAAGGCGCGGGCTGGCGTCAAGCGTGTGTGACGGCCGCGACAAAGAAGGCGGGAGCACGTTGATCGTCGTAAAAGTAAGTAGATTCAAGTCGATTTACATCGCTCTATTCCATACTATAGATTTCGATGACGTTATTTGTATATTAGGTAGCGAAAACAAGCTACAACCCAAAATTACTCGTAGAATATGTGCCTGAAACCTAACACGTTAGGGGCACGTGTGTAACATAACTTACAAAAGTACCGTTGGACGCTGTTTTGTATTTACGTATCTTATCAATTCTTATTCAGATGTCGAAAACTGAAGAAATCGTAAAAAGATATCAACTACTGAAAGTCATCGAAAATATAAAGCGTTTTAGACACGTGTATAACATAACCTAAAAAAGTACCGTTGGACGCTGTTTTGTATTTACGTATGTTATCAATTCTTATTCAGATGTCGAAAACTGAAGAAATAATGAGAAGGTACCAGCTGGTCAAATTCATTGACGATGATAAAAATGACGCCGCCCTTCTATCTATTGATCGCGTCCCACGTCGTTGGATTCGCTACGACATCGACACCGGTACAACAGTGACTAAATTCCCTCCGCCACCATATGATTGCAAACAAAAGCAGGCTGCCTTAGAGCAGTTGATAAAATCAGAAGGCGATCCGCGGCCAGAGTGGACGGAATATCCTGTTAATTTAGTTGGGCATGCCGGTATATACTAAACTATTGATCAGATCAACCTTTTAAAAACCTTTTCCATTGATTTGAAATCATAAATTTTTTTGTTGCTTTTTAGACACATACAAGGATTCTCTCACACGGCTAGTTACTTTAGAAACTAAACCTTATGCGTACACATCAGAATCTGATACCACAGCTAAACAAAAAGCTTAAAAAACAATAGACGAACTCAAAAAGCAAAGCTTAGCGCAGATAATGGAAATAACTCAAATTGAAGATGACCGTTCAGATGATTGTGAGTTTTACAGTTTATAGTGTTTGTTCTACGTCTATTGCCTTCAAACTATTGTTTTATCATTTTTAGCGGAGTATGTAGATAACCCAGAGAGTATTTCAGACAGTAAAGACCGCCGCGCAAGGCCGTTATCTAAGAAAAATTCAAAATTTAAGGTCAAGGGTAAAAAATCGGCAAAGACGAAGAAGGTCTGTGTCTGGAAGTGAGGATTCCGATTCTGCAGGATCAAAAAAGTTTAAAAAAACTTTATCAAAGCTTGAGAAAAAAAAAGGAAGGACCGCAATGTGTTGAAGGACAAAATTGTGGATTCTCACTTTTCGAGATCTAATAAAAGCAAAGGTAACTCAGGTTATAGTCATTTTCCAGCTATGCTCAGTGCTTGAACCCTCTCAATGTCAGTCATTCTCATGTTGTCTTTGGATAACACATAAAATTGAACGGATATTTTAAGCATCAAAGTCATCGGCGACGACAACCTCAGAAGAATCTCAATCTATACCGCAACTTCAGAGAGAAACAAAAAAGAAGGAAGAAAAAAAGGGAGCTTTCAAGCCTAAGAGTTCAGAATCAGATTCTTCAAGATCCATAAAAAGCAAAGTTCTAACTTATTACATTGCTTAAAAGCACGTAATTACCCTCATATTAGCTTTGGGATTGAACAAAATTTTGAATAAGCATCGAAATCATCGAAGTCTGGGACAGCTTTTGAAAAGTCAGCAGTATCTATGCAACGACCTCAGAATATTTCCAGCGCCACCTCTAGCTGGACAACTTCAAAAAACTCTCGAGATTCTGGCTTGCCGCTTGCCGAGACATCAGGGACCGCTGGTGACTTTTTAAACATCGAACATCACGCAGGTGTTACGGATGATATTCTTTCCGAAGGTTCCTTTCGGGTACAAGGTACTTCCTCACTTTCATCTAGTATTTTTTGTATTCACTCAATCTCGCACACTGACCTCATTTGATTGATTTTCTATTATTTTCCAAGAATCTGGAGAACTCTACAAGCTAGTGGATGAAGAGCAAGAAGCCTTGTACGTTGATACGCAGCGTAAGTGGAATTCTAATTCAGATAAAAAATTATTAGCCAATTCAGGGTTCCAGGAATGTTTTTCAGAAATTCATATATTTTCCCATATAATTTGCAGAGTTTCCCAGAGACAAAGTTGATAAAGCCAACGTGCTAAAGCCGCATAATTTCGCTGAGTCTCTATCAAAGGCATTTGATACACTGGAAAAATCAGGAAAGAGCTACACTGAAGGTATTTGGAAATAACCTTATGACCAATTGCTTGAAAAAGAAAAAAAAAAATGATGAGCAAGACCGCTTACAACCTGAAGATGTCCACAGTACTTTTCGACGATTCTACCCGCAAGGAAAAAAACCCTCAAGTTTGGGGGTATACCCTCAACATTGGGGATAAACCCTCAATAGTTCGGGGTTCACCTTTAACATTTGAGGGTTTACCTTCAATATTCCAGGGTTCACCCTCAACTTTCAGGGTAACCTCTAAATTTGAGGGTTACACCCAACTGTAGT
Organism: Euura lappo; assembly: GCA_018257835.1. NCBI lineage: Eukaryota > Metazoa > Arthropoda > Insecta > Hymenoptera > Tenthredinidae > Euura > Euura lappo. The sequence goes on along the minus strand of JAEUYN010000007.1, from coordinate 7,823 downwards.
CAAGGGTTTACCCCGAACTTTGACGGTAACCTCAAAATTTGAGGGTTACACCCATCTGTAGTTGAGGGTATACCCTCAACTTTGGCGGTAACCCCAAAATTTGAGGGTTACACCCAACTGTAGTTGAGGGTATACCCTCAACTTTGGCGGTAACCCCAAAATTTGAGGGTTACACCCAACTGTAGTCTGTAAGAGTTTCCCATAAACTTTTAGGGTAACCCCTAAATTTTGATGGTCACATCCAACTGTAGTTGAAGACATTTTACCCTCAACTTAAAGGATATACCCCAAAATTTGATGTTATAAATACTTATACACAATGGGACAAAAATTATTATATATGAAATCGACATTATTATAGTAGCCACTCATAAAACAGTGAAAAATATTCCCTGACGCTCTTTTGACTGATTTCCAATGTGTCAGCTTACTAAAATCCGAACTACATAATTATCTCACGATGTGAATAATAATCAATAAAATATTGTAACGAAGACTGTTTCTCCGCTTTTCTCTAGGTCTCTGACAACGAAGTAAATGTGAGTCAAGAAAGTACGCCAATCTCCAAACCAAATATCTTGCAATATTCTCAGTATATTCTGTAAACGTGTCAACTCTTTAAAGTCTGGGACAAGACTGTTTTTACAATAATAATTCTTATGCTCTTCTCTTAATAACAAATTATCAGCTGTTTTCCCAGCCCACTAAAAACTCCGGCTGTCAAAGTGACAGCAAACATCTGATCGTTAAAATCTAACGGGAGTCCCCGTAACACTACTCCCCCCTCAGAAAAAGAGTCGTCCCGACTCTTGGAAGAACGATCGACCATAGTTAACTAATCGATATAAAAAAAAACTACTAGAGCTGAGGCTCTTCAAAACTGGTGTTCTTCCAAGAACTATCCGGCATTCGCCTTTTTACTACTTTTTGGAAAACCCCAGAAAACCAAAAAGTGGATAGTGCAATTAACCAAAATCCCAATAAAAGTGTACAATATTTCTTCCTCGCCACATTGGCGTCTTCGTTGAAGATCCAGAATCTCTTCATTGAAAATCCACTCTATCCAGTCCTTCCCAAAGTAGTCTCCAAAACAGCCGAAAACTGGATCACATCCGGAAAGTCAGCCCTTGCATACGAAAGTAGTTCATCAAAAACACCAGCGTCGCACGTTGTAAGGAAACATCGGGGACGGGAAAAGGAAAACAAGGAAACTGCATCCTCAAAAACCAAGATTCCTTAAATTGGAAGGACAAGGATGAGTGATTGTATCGGGTATGGAAGTGTGAAAACAAATTCGCAGGAAAATTGGTCCGATCATAGCTTTACTCTGGTGAGCGGCAAACATTCATCCATGAAAAACTTGAACATCGTCAGTTGCTTCGTGTCTTCTTCATCGGTACCCTCAATCATCATCAGACGTCGGTAAACAAAAATTCTAAGGAAAATCTTCTAGAATAACGGAAACTTCCGTACCATCCGATGAAACTGTAAAAATTGCTCATTACAAGAAAGATCAATCATTTTCTTCAACGAATGTCCTCTTTATCATCCAGTCCAGACTGGAACGAAATTCTAATTGTCAAGTCAGCCTTGAAATCGTATTTCTTTTTACTCAAACAAAACAGTTTAAAATCAAAATCTCTGCCACACATCTCTGCTAAAATGTCGTACGAAACGTGGGACGAGCGAACTCCTTTTCCAATTCCTAAATTTCCTGTGAAACCGTCAATTCGTTTGAACTCTGAACTACAGAAAATCTCTTTTCGGAAAGTCAGTGAAAATTTTCAGTGGGACGCAGTGGAGAAACTATCCCGGGACCACTTCGACGAGTGGTACAAGAACGAGTGGGGCCGTATGCGTTGTGCCATGATGGTAAAAATCGCCCACTCGTTCACCCACTCGTCGATGAGTGTAGGGGCTCTGTGTCAGGAGTGCGAAAACCTTGTGTAAGTCCACCGTTCTCATGAATATCATAAAAAGAAAAAAAAACAAATTTGTCCTTTTACAATTTCAGCCTAACTCGAGAGAAGAACCCCGGAGTAGTACTGTACCACGCCTGTTACTACTTGACAACTCCCCACTGCATCTCTTGTAAGAATAGCTCTTCACAGAACTTTCGGCTCCCATACAACTGTGTAAATTGTTGTTTATTAAAATTCGACTTGAGACCGGAGGTCGAAGAAAAATTTAAGAGTTTAATACGGCCGGAAAATCGCTACCTGACTAAAACCGATACTGTAACACTGTGGTAGTTTTCTTAAATAAAATACTTTCGTTCTGTTCACGTAGGTTTCTGGGTTAATTTCTATTCGACATTGTCTCGCAGAAATTTTTATATACTTCGTCTGCAGACACTTCTCCATCCAGTAACAGAACAGGGGCTGGGAGAGTAGAAAAATTCCCCTTGATTAACCAGTCATCGTGTACCTCGTGTAAAACCTTCAAGTATTCTAAAGGAATTCCTTCTTCTTCATTTCTAGCTCTAGAATTCACCCGTGAAAAAGAAGTTTCAGGGGATACCCTCAGATATACGATCAAATCTATCTCAAAACCTCTGACTCCCTCTTTGAAGATTTCAGCAGTTTTTGTTAAGAGATGGGACTCGAATTCCTCAAATCCTCCCAATCTCTTTCGTGCTTCGACGAAACAAGCACAACTAAAAATCGATCGTTCCATCAATTTTATTGGAAGAGAACTCTGACGAAGGTGCCTGTTCCTCATAACCATCAAAGCATGGTGTTGGAAATGATAACTGAATTTCGTGGGGTCAGTGTACATTCTTTCGAGTAGATTTGTCCCTGCAACGTCTCGATATTCGTCGAGAGGTTCTAACAACGTGAGAATGTTTGAGTCTTGTAAAAATCTTTTCGTAAATGTGGATTTCCCACAGCCAATATTTCCCTCAACGATCAGAGTGAGTGGCCTATTCTCATCCTTACGAATTCCGAACGGAAGCTCTAAAGGCCACGTAGAAGAGCTCACAAAATTCCTACAAGGTTCTAGTCTTTCAATTGGTTCTGTCAAATCTATAATCTCGATTTGTCGTAATTCTCTCTCCTTATAAGGAGCTAACCGATCCAGATGAACAATTTTCGGTTTCGACTTTTTATTCAATTGTATTTTGTACACTACATCGTTTATTTTTGTCATTATTTTATAAGGACCCTCCCAGTTACTCTGTAGCTTTGGGGATCGTCCTTTTTGTCGTCTTGGTTGAAACAACCAGACCAAATCTCCAGCGTTAAACGCAAGGTCTCGAACTCTAAGATCGTAACGAGCCTTCATTCGGTCTGAGGCTAACTGGATTTTATTTCTAGCGAAATTGTGAATATCTTCGAGTTTATCTTGTAACGTTTTTGCAAAATCAGTGCATGGGAAATCTTCGCTAGGAAGAATCCCCTTTTCTAAGTCTGAGGGCAATCGAAGGTTTTGGGCCAGCAACATTTTAGCAGGAGTTTGGCCGGTTGTCTCATGAACCGCCGATCGATACAAAAAAACGAAAAGATGAATCCACTCATCCCAATCTCTCTGATTTTTATCAATAAAAAGCGATAGATACCCCAACAAGGTTCTGTTTAATCTCTCCACCATCCCGTCTGATTGAGGGTGAAGAGCAGTAGTCCTTGTTTTCTTTATGCCCAAAATGTCTAAGATTTCTTTGATTAATTCTGATTCGAAGTTTCTCCCTTGGTCTGTGTGTAACTCAATCGGAGACCCATATCTACAAATCCATTCTTTGACTATTACTTGAGCTACTGTCTTTGCTTCCTGGTTAGGAATTGCGATCACCTCTGGCCATTTTGAAAAATAATCGGAAATGACCAGAGCATAAGTATTTCTGGATTTTGTGCTCGGCAAAGGACCCAGAATATCCATGGCTACCCTTTCAAAAGGAGCCCCAACATTGTATATTTGTAACGGACTCTTTCCTTTTGATTTTGGACCTTTTTTTGCCACACAGACATCACAGCTTTTACACCAATCTTCAACGTCTGACCTACAACGTGCCCAGAAATACCTTTCTCGAATTCTATTCAAAGTTTTAACAATCCCGAAATGTCCTCCACAAGGAGCGTCATGAAGTTCGATTAAAATCTCCGTAATTTTATCTTTAGGAACAAGTAATTGCCAGATTACTTCGTTTCCTTCCGTAGGTTCAACCTTTCTGAATAGTAAATCATTAACTAAATGAATTGAATCCCATTGTGCCCAATAAACTTTGATGAACTGATTTTTGTCTGAAACGTCTGTCCATTCTGGTTTTAATCCTGCTAGTTTCCACTGTTTAACCTGAGTCAGTGTTTTGTCGTTTTCTTGAGCTCTTTTCCATTTTTTAGAATCTTCCTGAAAAGATATACCTCTAACTTGCCTAATATCGACACGTTGTTTCTCCAAACGAGTACACTGAGGACAGTTTCCGAATTCTTCGCACGGTCTGCGTGAAAGAGCGTCAGCATTTCCGTGTAAAATTCCGGCACGATGTTGAATTTCAAAATCGTAGATCCCTAATACTTCCAACCATCTTGCTACTTGTCCTTCAGGAGCTTTGAACGACAATAACCACCTCAATGAGGCGTGATTTGTGCGGATTAAGAATCTTCTACCGTATAAATAGTGGTGTAGATGTGAAATTGTTTTCACAATTGCCAGGAGTTCCCTCCTTGTAACACAATAGTTTCGTTCTGTCTTACTCAAGACCCTGCTGTAATAACAGATTACCCTTTCGAATCCTTCTTGAACTTGAGACAGAACCCCTCCTAACCCCGAAAGTGACGCGTCTGTGTCGACTATGAATGGGGTACCCGGCAACGGAAATGCTAAGATCGGTGGAGTGGTCAGACGGATTTTCAACTCTTGAAACGCGTCACTGCAGTCAGCCGTCCACTGAAAAGTGACCTTTTCTCCAGTTAAAGCGTGAAGCGGTTTTGCGATTGTAGCGAAGTTCTTGACAAATCGTCTGTAATAGGTGCAAAGCCCAATGAAGGATTGAACATCAAGTTTACTCGAGAGTTGAGGCCATTCTCTAATCGTTTTTATTTTTTCCGGATCCGTTTTAATTCCTTCGGCTGACACTATATGTCCCAAAAAATTCACCTCTTTTTGAAAAATCTTACACTTCTTTGGGCTCATTTTCAAACCGTTTCTCAAGAATCGTTCGAAAACGACCTTTAAATTGGACAACTCTTCCTCGAAAGTTTTTCCAAATACTATGACGTCATCAATGTAAACCAGGCAAATTTTCCCTGTCAAGCCTTCTAAAACCAGCTCCATCAACCTTTCAAAAGTTGCCGGGGCGTTACAGAGTCCAAATGGCATTACTTTAAATTGCCATAACCCACCTAAACCGGTCACAAAGGCTGTTTTTTCTTTGTCCTGAGGATGCATTCGAACCTGCCAGTATCCACTTTGTAAATCTATGGTTGAGAACCATTTTGCTCCAGCAATCATGTCTAGGGTGTCTTCAATCCTGGGGATTGGATATGAATCTTTCTTTGTTATATCGTTCAAAAATCTATAGTCAATGCAGAATCTTTTCGTTCCGTCTTTCTTTTTCACCAAAACTATGGGAGAAGCCCAAGGGCTACACGAAGGTTCGATTACATCGCTAGCGATCATGTCATTTACCAATTTCTCTACTTCTTCTCGTCCGTTAATCGGCAATCTTCTAGGTGCCTGTTTAATTGGCGAATTGTTTCCTACATCAATTCTATGTTGACCCAATTGGCAGCAACCCAAATCTTTAGAGTCTTTTGCAAAAGCTCCTTGAAATTCTACTAACAAGTCACTCAAGCTTTCCTGCTGGGTGAACTCTAGGTCCCGAGAAGATTGATCAAATAAATTCTGCAGAAAGATTGGTACTTGTTTGATTCCTCGAAGTCTCGGGGCAAGATTTTGTCTGACTGGTTTTTCCTGAGACACAGGTCTTGAAGTTAACAAAGGAATCATGATAACCCCGGAAATTAGTGTGTGAGCTTTCACATTAATATTGCAGTTATGTATTAGTAGAAAATCCATTCCCAGGATTCCCTCATCTTCGATATCCGCCACCAAGAATTCGTGAGACGTTTTTAGATATCCCTCTACGTCTATATTGGCAGCGACTTTTCCCAATACAGGGGCTGTCTGTCCTGTCGCTGTTCTAAGTGAAGTATTTGTGGAATTTAGTGGAAAACACTGAAGGAGATCCGAGCGTACAATTGACACCTCGGCTCCGGTATCAATTACCCACAAACAGTTCACTCCATTAACTGTTCCTCTGGCATAAAGTCCCGATCCGGTATACCTTCTAATAACAACTTGATCGTTCCTAGTGTTAGAAGCAGAAGGATTTGGCTGCCTGATTGAATTATTGTAACTAGTACTCGGGACAGCCAAGTTTGAAGTCTGGTTAGTCTGTACAGTTCCGTCTCTATTTTGATTGTCAGTCGTCCTGGTTTGCCAATTATTATTTGGTCTGTCTCTATTTTGACTATCTGTCGGCCTTGTTTGCCAATTATTATTTGGTCTATCTCTATTTTGACTTTCTGTCGGCCTTGACTGCCAATTATTGTTCCTCCAAGATTGGTTTTGGCTTTGATAACGATTAAAGTTGTTGTTTCTGTTCTTGTCTTGGAAGTGACGCTGAAGCGCAAAACAATTTTCAAAAAGATGTCCCTTCTTTTTACAATAAAAGCACTCCCGATCGAACCTTGATTTATTTACAGAATTCTGACCACTGGGGTGGAAAGAATTATCTGTTATCTGTGATTTATCTGTATAGTTTTGACCACCCGAGAAGGAAGAATTATTTGTCATTTGCGTGTTATCATTCCTCCTCTGAGGAAACGATCGTTTTGCTTCCAACACTTGTCTCACTGTTTCTTCTGTTCCTTCATTTTCTCTAGTTTCAAATTGCCTGACTCGGTTCGAGCCGAGATCTTCCTTATTGATTGCCTCTAGTTCTAATGCTTTAATGATGGCTTGATGTAACGTTGAGGGGGCTGCCACTCTGAGTGCTTGTTTTAGATTTTGATCTGTTATTGCAGAAATGAATTTCGTGCAAGCTATTTGTTCTCGCGTTCCAGTCGGACAATCTGGCAACGCGTTCCTCATTAATCTTTCAATGTCGTGTCCCAGAGAGGCAAGCTCCTCGTTACGGCCCTGTCGACGATTTTCTAATTGTGTATAAAACAATTTTGACAAATGCTCATCACCGTATCTCCTACTCAGAGCCGTACAGATTTTCTCATAGTCTTTCAAGTCCGAGTTAGAAAGTGTCGAAAGAACAGTTAAGGCGATTCCTCTTAATGAACTAGTTAAAATCGCTGCTTTTTCTGTCGGTCCCCACCCATTGTGTTCCGCGATGATTTGAAATTGATGATGATTTCAAAATCTGTCCAAGAAGTGGTTCCATCAAAAGTTCCGGGTTTTAAAGCGATTGAATTGACTTTAGGTTGTGTTGCCGGTCGTATCGGTTGAGTGAAACCGGGTAGGTCGTTATTATACGCGAGTGGAACTGGTATTCCCTGGGTTTCGTGTAACGGTAAGAAAACATTAGAAGGATTGACAAAAGAGCGACTAGCTCCATAACCCGAAATGCCAGCTTGTGACAGGTGATTAACTTGAACTTGGTTTCCTTGTGAGACATTCATTTGTCTATTTTCGTTTGAGTAATAACTAGCAGACGGAACATCGAAAACACTGACAGCTGGCTGTGAAAATTGTGACACCAAACCTCTATTTTCGATGCCTCTGGATATCTGCGTGACGGGTGCTCCATTGACGGTCTCTCGAACCCTGTCAATATTTAATGAACTACCTTGGAAATTAAACACGGCATTCGA
>JAEUYN010000600.1:0-14974 GCA_018257835.1 Euura lappo | reverse complement strand
CCCCTCGACGATATTACGCGACAGCAGAGGGTCCTACAAGTACGATGTAGGATCGTGGGGCAGATATTCACTCACATGGGTCGCGAATAACTATTTTTTCGTACCGAAATTGTGAAATATCCACCCCTCGACGATATTACGCGACAGCAGAGGGTCCTACAAGTACGATTTAGGATCGTGGGGCAGATATTCACTCACATGGGTCGCGAATAACTATTTTTTCGTACCGAATTTGTGAAATATCCACCCCTCGACGATATTACGCGACAGCAGAGGGTCCTACAAGTACGATGTAGGATCGTGGGGCAGATATTCACTCACATGGGTCGCGAATAACTATTTTTTCGTACCGAAATTGTGAAATATCCACCCCTCGACGATATTACGCGACAGCAGAGGGTCCTACAAGTACGATGTAGGATCGTGGGGCAGATATTCACTCACATGGGTCGAGGTTCACCATTTTTTCGTACCGAAATTTTGAAACATCCACCCCTCGACGATATTGCGCGACAGCAGAGGGTCCTACAAGTACGATGTATGATCGTGGGGCAGATATTCACTCACATGGGTCGCGAGTAACTATTTTTTCGCACCGAAATTTGGAAATATCCACCCCTCGACGATATTGCGCGACAGCAGAGGGTCCTACAAGTACGATGTAGGATCGTGGGGCAGATATTCACTCACATGGGTCGCGATTCACCATTTTTTCGTACCGAAATTTTGAAATATCCACCCCTCGAGGATACTGCGCGGCATCAGAGGGTCCTACAAGTACGATGTAGGATCGTGGGGCAGATATTCACTCACATGGGTCGCGAATAACTATTTTTTCGTACCGAAATTTTGAAATATCCACCCCTCGACGATACTGCGCGGCATCAGAGGGTCCTACAAGTACGATGTAGGATCGTGGGGCAGATATTCACTCACATGGGTCGCGATTCACCATTTTTCGTACCGAAATTTTGAAATATCCACCCCTCGAGGATACTGCGCGGCATCAGAGGGTCCTACAAGTACGATGTAGGATCGTGGGGCAGATATTCACTCACATGAGTCGCGATTCACCATTTTTTCGTACCGGAATTTTGAAATATCCACCCCTCGACGATACTGCGCGGCATCAGAGGGTCCTACAAGTACGATGTAGGATCGTGGGGCAGATATTTCCTCACATGGGTCGCGAATAACTATTTTTTCGTACCGAAATTTTGGAAATATCCACCCTCGAGGATATCGCGCGGCATCAGAGGGTCCTACAAGTACGATTTCTGATCGTGGGGCAGATATTCCCTCACATGGGTCGCGAATAACTATTTTTCGTACCGAAATTTGAAATATCATACTCCTCGACGATACTGCGCGGCATCAGAGGGTCCCCGGCGCGATTCAGGATCGGGCAAAGATATTTCCTCACATGGGTCGCGAATAATCATTTTTTTCGTACCGAAATTTTGAAATATCCACCCCCTGGTGATACGCGCGGCATCAGAGGGTCCTACAAGTACGATTCAGGATCGTGGGGCAGATATTTCACATGGGTCGCGAATAACTATTTTTCGTACCGAAATTCTTTTAAATATCCACCCTCGACGATACTGCGCGGAATGAGTCCTACAAGTACGATGTAGGATCGTGCGATATTCCCCTCACATGGGTCGCGAATAACTATTTTTTCGTACCGAAATTTTGAAATATCCACCCCTCGACGATACTGCGCGGCATCAGAGGGTCCTACAAGTACGATGTAGGATCGTGGGGCAGATATTCCCTCACATGGGTTGCGAATAACTATTTTTTCGTACCGAAATTTTGAAATATCCACCCCTCGACGATACTGCGCGGCATCAGAGGGTCCTACAAGTACGATGTAGGATCGTGGGGCAGATATTCACTCACATGGGTCGCGAATAACCATTTTTTCGTACCGAAATTTTGAAATATCCACCCCTCGACGATACTGCGCGGCGTCAGAGGGTCCTACAAGTACGATGTAGGATCGTGGGGCAGATATTCCCTCACATAGGTCGCGAATAACTATTTTTTCGTACCGAAATTTTGAAATATCCACCCCTCGACGATACTGCGCGGCATCAGAGGGTCCTACAAGTACGATGTAGGATCGTGGGGCAGATATTCCCTCACATGGGTCGCGAATAACTATTTTTTCGTACCGAAATTTTGAAATATCCACCCCTCGACGATACTGCGCGGCATCAGAGGGTCCTACAAGTACGATGTAGGATCGTGGGGCAGATATTCCCTCACATGGGTCGCGAATAACTATTTTTTCGTACCGAAAATTTGAAATATCCACCCCGCGACAATACTGCGCGGCATCAGAGGGTCCTACAAGTACGATGTAGGATCGTGGGGCAGATATTCCCTCACATGGGTCGCAATTCACCATTTTTTCGTCGCGAAATTTTGAAATATCCACCCCTCGACGATACTGCGCGGCATCAGAGGGTCCTACAAGTACGCTGTAGCATCGTGGGGCAGATATTCCCTCACATGGGTCGCGAATAACTATTTTTTCATACCGAACTTTTGAAATATCCGCCCCTCGACGATACTGCGCGGCATCAGAGGGTCCTACAAGTACGATGTAGGATCGTGGGGCAGATATTCCCTCACATGGGTCGCGAATAACTATTTTTTCGTACCGAAATTTTTAAATATCCACCCCTCGACGATACTACGTGGCATCAGAGGGTCCTACAAGTACGATGTAGAATCGTGGGGCAGATATTCCCTCACATGGGTCGCAAGTAACTATTTTTTCGTACCGAAATTTTGAAATATCCACCCCTCGACGATACTGCGTGGCATCAGAGGGTCCTGCAAGTACGATGTAGGATCGTGGGGCAGATATTCACTCACATGGGTCGCGATTAACTATTTTTTCGTACCGAAATTTTGAAATATCCACCGACGATACTGCGCGGCATCAGAGGGTCCTGGGCGGCACATGTAGGATCGTGGGGCAGATATTCCTCGCATGGGTCGCGAATAACTATTTTTCGTACCGAAATTTTTAAATATCCACCTCGACGATACTGCGCGGCATCAGAGGGACCTACACGTACGATGTAGGATCGTGGGCAGATATTCCTCACATGGGTCGCGAATAACTATTTTTCGTACCGAAATTTTGAAATATCCACCCTCGACGATACTGCGCGGCATCAGAGAGTCCTACAAGTACGATGTAGGATCGTGGGGCAGATATTCCTCACATGGGTCGCGAATAACTATTTTTCGTACCGAAATTTTGAAATATCCACCCGACGATACTGCGCGGCATCAGAGGGTCCTACAAGTACGATGTAGGATCGTGGGGCGATATTCCCCACATGGGTCGCGAATAACTATTTTTTTTCGTACCGAAATTTTGAAATATCCACCCTCGACGATACTGCGCGGCATCAGAGGGTCCTACAAGTACGATGTAGGATCGTGGGGCAGATATTCCCTCACATGGGTCGCGAATAACTATTTTTTCGTACCGAAATTTTGAAATATCCACCCTCGACGATACTGCGCGGCATCAGAGGGTCCCTTTACAATATGATGTAGGATCGTGGGGCAGATATTCCTCACATGGGTCGCGATTCACCATTTTTTCGTACCGAAATTTTGAAATATCCACCCCTCGACGATACTGCGCGGCATCAGAGGGTCCTACAAGTACGATGTAGGATCGTGGGGCAGATATTCCCTCACATGGGTCGCGAATAACTATTTTTTCGTACCGAAATTTTTAAATATCCACCCCTCGACGATACTGCGCGGCATCCGAGGGTCCTACAGTACGATGTAGGATCGTGGGGCAGATATTCCCTCACATGGGTCGCAAGTAACTATTTTTTCGTACCGAAATTTTGAAATATCCACACCTCGACGATCTTACGCGACAGCAGAGGGTCCTACAAGTACGGTGTAGGATCGTGGGGCAGATATTCCCTCACATGGGTCGCGAGTAACTATTTTTTCTTACCGAAATTTTGAAATATCCACACCACAACGATATTGAGCGACAGCAGAGGGTCCAACAAGTACGATGTAGGATCGTGGGGCAGATATTCCCTCACATGGGTCGCGATTCACCATTTTTTCGTACCGAAATTTTGAAATATCCACCCCTCGATGATACTGCGCGGCATCAGAGGGTCCTACAAGTACGATGTAGGATCGTGGGGCAGATATTCACTCACATGGGTCGCGATTCACCATTTTTCGTACCGAAATTTTGAAATATCCACCCCTCGAGGATACTGCGCGGCATCAGAGGGTCCTACAAGTACGATGTAGGATCGTGGGGCAGATATTCCCTCACATGGGTCGCGAATAACTATTTTTTTCGTACCGAAAATTTGAAATATCCATCCCTCGAGGATACTGCGCGGCATCAGAGGGTCCTACAAGTACGATGTAGGATCGTGGGGCAGATATTCCCTCACATTGGTCGCGAATAACTATTTTTTCGTACCGAAATTTTGAAATATCCACCCCTCGAGGATACTGCGCGGCATCAGAGGGTCCTACAAGTACGATGTAGGATCGTGGGGCAGATATTCCCTCACATGGGTCGCGAATAACTATTTTTTCGTACCGAAATTTTGAAATATCCACCCCTCGACGATCTTACGCGACAGCAGAGGGTCCTACAAGTACGGTGTAGGATCGTGGGGCAGATATTCCCTCACATGGGTCGCGAGTAACTATTTTTTCGTACCGAAATTTTGAAATATCCACACCTCAATGATATTGAGCGACAGCAGAGGGTCCCACAAGTACGATGTAGGATCGTGGGGCAGATATTCCCTCACATGGGTCGCGAGTAACTATTTTTTCGTACCGAAATTTTGAAATATCCACACTTCAATGATATTGAGCGACAGCAGAGGGTCCCACAAGTACGATGTAGGATCGTGGGGCAGATATTCCCTCACATGGGTCGCGAGTAACTATTTTTTCGTACTGAAATTTTGAAATATCCATACCTCGACGATCTTACGCGACAGCAGAGGGTCCTACAAGTACGGTGTAGGATCGTGGGGCAGATATTCCCTCACATGGGTCGCGAGTAACTATTTTTTCGTACCGAAATTTTGAAATATCCACACCTCAATGATATTGAGCGATAGCAGAGGGTCCTACAAGTACGGTGTAGGATCGTGGGGCAGATATTCCCTCACATGGGTCGCGAGTAACTATTTTTTCGTACCGAAATTTTGAAATATCCACACCTCAATGATATTGAGCGACAGCAGAGGGTCCCACAAGTACGATGTAGGATCGTGGGGCAGATATTCCCTCACATGGGTCGCGAGTAACTATTTTTTCGTACCGAAATTTTGAAATATCCACACCTCAATGATATTGAGCGACAGCAGAGGGTCCCACAAGTACGATGTAGGATCGTGGGGCAGATATTCCCTCACATGGGTCGCGAGTAACTATTTTTTCGTACTGAAATTTTGAAATATCCACACCTCGACGATCTTACGCGACAGCAGAGGGTCCTACAAGTACGGTGTAGGATGTGGGGCAGATATTCCCTCACATGGGTCGCGAGTAACTATTTTTTCGTACCGAAATTTTGAAATATCCACACCTCAACGATATTGAGCGACAGCAGAGGGTCCCACAAGTACGATGTAGGATCGTGGGGCAGATATTCCCTCACATGGGTCGCAAGTAACTATTTTTTCGTACCGAAATTTTGAAATATCCACACCTCAATGATATTGAGCGACAGCAGAGGGTCCCACAAGTACGATGTAGGATCGTGGGGCAGATATTCCCTCACATGGGTCGCGAGTAACTATTTTTTCGTACCGAAATTTTGAAATATCCACACCGCAACGATATTGAGCGACAGCAGAGGGTCCCACAAGTACGATGTAGGATCGTGGGGCAGATATTCCCTCACATGGGTCGCGAATAACTATTTTTTCGTACCGAACTTTTGAAATATCCGCCCCTCGACGATACTGCGCGGCATCAGAGGGTCCTACAAGTACGATGTAGGATCGTGGGGCAGATATTCCCTCACATGGGTCGCGATTCACCATTTTTTCGTACCGAAATTTTGAAATATCCGCCCCTCGACGATATCGCGCGACAGCAGAGGGTCCTACAAGTACGATGAAGGATCGTGGGGCAGATATTCGCTCACATGGGTCGCGATTCACCATTTTTTCGTACCGAAATTTTGAAATATCCACCCCTCGACGATACTGCGCGGCATCAGAGGGTCCTACAAGTACGATGTAGGATCGTGGGGCAGATATTCCCTCACATGGGTCGCGAGTAACTATTTTTTCGTACCGAAATTTTGAAATATCCACACCTCAATGATATTGAGCGACAGCAGAGGGTCCCACAAGTACGATGTAGGATCGTGGGGCAGATATTCCCTCACATGGGTCGCGAGTAACTATTTTTTCGTACCAAAATTTTGAAATATCCACACCTCAACGACATTGAGCGACAGCAGAGGGTCCCACAAGTACGATTTAGGATCGTGGGGAAGATATTCCCTCACATGGGTCGCGAGTAACTATTTTTTCGTACCGAAATTTTGAAATATCCACACCTCGACGATCTTACGCGACAGCAGAGGGTCCTACAAGTACGGTGTAGGATCGTGGGGCAGATATTCCCTCACATGGGTCGCGAGTAACTATTTTATCGTACCGAAATTTTGAAATATCCACACCACAACGATATTGAGCGACAGCAGAGGGTCCAACAAGTACGATGTAGGATCGTGGGGCAGATATTCCCTCACATGGGTCGCGAGTAATTATTTTTTCGTACCGAAATTTTGAAATATCCACACCTCAATGATATTGAGCGACAGCAGAGGGTCCCACAAGTACGATGTAGGATCGTGGGCAGATATTCCCTCACATGGGTCGCGAGTAACTATTTTTTCGTACCGAAATTTTGAAATATCCACACCTCGACGATCTTACGCGACAGCAGAGGGTCCTACAAGTACGATGTAGGATCGTGGGGCAGATATTCACTCACATGGGTCGCGAATAACTATTTTTTCGCACCGAAATGTTGAAATATCCACACCTCAACGATACTGCGCTACAGCAGAGGGTCCTACAAGTACGATGTAGCATCGGGGGGCAGATATTCCCTCACACGGGTCGCGAATAACTATTTTTTCGTACCGAAATTTTGAAATATCCACCCCTCGTGAATACTGCGCGGCATTAGAGGGACTTACAAGTACGATGTAGGATCGTGGGCAGATATTCCCTCACATGGGTCGCGAATAACTATTTTTTCGTACCGAAAATTTGAAATATCCACACCGCGACAATACTGCGCGGCATCAGAGGGTCCTACAAGTACGATGTAGGATCGTGGGGCAGATATTCCCTCACATGGGTCGCCATACGCCATTTTTTCGTACCGAAATTTTGAAATATCCACCCCTCGACGATACTGCGCGGCATCAGAGGGTCCTACAAGTACGATGTAGGATCGTGGGGCAGATATTCCCTCACATGGGTCGCGATTCACAATTTTTTCGTACCAAACTTTTGAAATATCCACACCCGACGATATTGCGCGACAGCAGAGGGTCCTACAAGTACGATGTAGGATCGTGGGGCAGACATTCCCTGACATGGGTCGCGAATAACTATTTTTTTGTACCGCAATTTGGAAATATCCACCCCTCGACGATACTGCGCGGCATCAGAGGGTCCTACAAGTACGATGTAGGATCGTGGGGCAGATATTCCCTCACATGGGTCGCGATTCACCATTTTTTCGTACCGAAATTTTGAAATATCCACCCCTCGACGATACTGCGCGGCATCAGAGGGTCCTACAAGTACGATGTAGGATCGTGGGGCAGATATTCACTCACATGGGTCGCGATTCACCATTTTTTCGTACCGAAATTCTGAAATATCCGCCCCTCGACGATATTGCGCGACAGCAGAGGGTCCTACAAGTACGATGTAGGATCGGGGGGCAGATATTCACTCACATGGGTCGCGATTCACCATTTTTTCGTACCGATATTTTGAAATATCCACCCCTCGACGGTATTGCGCGACAGCAGAGGGTCCTACAAGTACGATGTAGGATCGTGGGGCAGATATTCACTCACATGGGTCGCGATTCACCATTTTTTCGTACCGAAATTTTGAAATATCCGCCCCTCGACGATATAGCGAGACAGCATAGGGGTCCTACAAGCATGATGGTGGATCGTGGGCAGATATTCCTCACATGGGTCGCGAGTAACTATTTTTTCGTACTGAAATTCTGAAATATCCACACCTCAATGATATTGAGCGACAGCAGAGGGTCCCACAAGTACGATGTAGGATCGTGGGGGCAGATATTCCTCACATGGGTCGCGAGTAACTATTTTTCGTACCGAAATTTTGAAATATCCACACTAATGATATTGAGCGACAGCAGAGGGTCCCCACAAGTACGATGTAGGATCGTGGGCAGATATTCCTCACATGGGTCGCGAGTAACTATTTTTTCGTACCGAAATTTTGAAATATCCACACCTCGACGATTTTACGCGACAGCAGAGGGTCCTACAAGTACGGTGTAGGATCGTGGGGCAGATATTCCCTCACATGGGTCGCGAGTAACTATTTTTTCGTACCGAAATTTTGAAATATCCACACCTCGACGATCTTACGCGACAGCAGAGGGTCCTACAAGTACGGTGTAGGATCGTGGGGCAGATATTCCCTCACATGGGTCGCGAGTAACTATTTTTTCGTACCGAAATTTTGAAATATCCACACCTCAATGATATTGAGCGACAGCAGAGGGTCCCACAAGTACGATGTAGGATCGTGGGGCAGATATTCCCTCACATGGGTCGCGAGTAACTATTTTTTCGTACCGAAATTTTGAAATATCCACACCTCAATGATATTGAGCGACAGCAGAGGGTCCCACAAGTACGATGTAGGATCGTGGGGCAGATATTCCCTCACATGGGTCGCGAGTAACTATTTTTTCGTACCGAAATTTTGAAATATCCACATTTCGACGATCTTACGCGACAGCAGAGGGTCCTACAAGTACGGTGTAGGATCGTGGGGCAGATATTCCCTCACATGGGTCGCGAGTAACTATTTTTTCGTACCGAAATTTTGAAATATCCACACCACAATGATATTGAGCGACAGCAGAGGGTCCCACAAGTACGATGTAGGATCGTGGGGCAGATATTCCCTCACATGGGTCGCGAGTAACTATTTTTTCGTACCGAAATTTTGAAATATCCATACCTCAATGATATTGAGCGACAGCAGAGGGTCCCACAAGTACGATGTAGGATCGTGGGGCAGATATTCCCTCACATGGGTCGCGAGTAACTATTTTTTCGTACCGAAATTTTGAAATATCCACACCTCAATGATATTGAGCGACAGCAGAGGGTCCCACAAGTACGATGTAGGGTCGTAAGCAGATATTCCTCACATGGGTCGTGAGTAACTATTTTTTCCGTACCGAAATTTTTGAAATATCCACACTCAATGATATTGAGCGACAGCAGAGGGTCCCACAAGTACGATGTAGGATCGTGGGGGCAGATATTCCTCACATGGGTCGCGAGTAACTATTTTTCGTACCGAAATTTTGAAATATCCACACCTCAATGATATTGAGCGACAGCAGAGGGTCCCACAAGTACGATGTAGGATCGTGGGGCAGATATTCCCTCACATGGGTCGCGAGTAACTATTTTTTCGTACCGAAATTTTGAAATATCCACACCTCAATGATATTGAGCGACAGCAGAGGGTCCCACAAGTACGATGTAGGATCGTGGGGCAGATATTCCCTCACATGGGTCGCGAGTAACTATTTTTTCGTACCGAAATTTTGAAATATCCACACCTCGACGATCTTACGCGACAGCAGAGGGTCCCACAAGTACGGTGTAGGATCGTGGGGCAGATATTCCCTCACATGGGTCGCGAGTAACTATTTTTTCGTACCGAAATTTTGAAATATCCACACCTCACTGATATTGAGCGACAGCAGAGGGTCCCACAAGTACGATGTAGGATCGTGGGGCAGATATTCCCTCACATGGGTCGCGAGTAACTATTTTTTCGTACCGAAATTTTGAAATATCCACACCTCAATGATATTGAGCGACAGCAGAGGGTCCCACAAGTACGATGTAGGATCGTGGGGCAGATATTCCCTCACATGGGTCGCGAGTAACTATTTTTTCGTACCGAAATTTTGAAATATCCACACCTCGACGATCTTAAGCGACAGCAGAGGGTCCTACAAGTACGGTGTAGGATCGTGGGGCAGATATTCCCTCACATGGGTCGCGAGTAACTATTTTTTCGTACCGAAATTTTGAAATATCCACACCTCAATGATATTGAGCGACAGCAGAGGGTCCCACAAGTACGATGTAGGATCGTGGGGCAGATATTCCCTCACATGGGTCGCGAGTAACTATTTTTTCGTACCGAAATTTTGAAATATCCACACTTCAATGATATTGAGCGACAGCAGAGGGTCCCACAAGTACGATGTAGGATCGTGGGGCAGATATTCCCTCACATGGGTCGCGAGTAACTATTTTTTCGTACCGAAATTTTGAAATATCCACACCTCAATGATATTGCGCGACAGCAGAGGGTCCCACAAGTACGATGTAGGATCGTGGGGCAGATATTCCCTCACATGGGTCGCGAGTAACTATTTTATCGTACCGAAATTTTGAAATATCCACACCTCGACGATTTTACGCGACAGCAGAGGGTCCTAAAAGTACGGTGTAGGATCGTGGGGCAGATATTCCCTCACATGGGTCGCGAGTAATTATTTTTTCGTACCGAAATTTTGAAATATCCACACCTCAATGATATTGAGCGACAGCAGAGGGTCCCACAAGTACGATGTAGGATCGTGGGGCAGATATTCCCTCACATGGGTCGCGAGTAACTATTTTTTCGTACCCAAATTTTGAAATATCCACACCTCAATGATATTGAGCGACAGCAGAGGGTCCCACAAGTACGATGTAGAATCGTGGGGCAGATATTCCCTCACATGGGTCGCGAGTAACTATTTTTTCGTACCGAAATTTTGAAATATCCACACTTGACGATCTTACGCGACAGCAGAGGTCCCAAGGCAATGGGTGGTGATCGTAAGCATATTCCCTCACATGGGTCGCGAGTAACTATTTTTTCGTACCGAAATTTTGAAATATCCACACCTCGACGATTTTACGCGACAGCAGAGGGTCCTAAAAGTACGGTGTAGGATCGTGGGGCAGATATTCCCTCACATGGGTCGCGAGTAACTATTTTTTCGTACCGAAATTTTGAAATATCCACACCTCAATGATATTGAGCGACAGCAGAGGGTCCCACAAGTACGATGTAGGATCGTGGGGCAGATATTCCCTCACATGGGTCGCGAGTAACTATTTTTTCGTACCGAAATTTTGAAATATCCACACCGAATGATTTCGAGCGACAGCAGAGGGTCCCACAAGTACGATGTAGATCGTAAGATATTCCTCACATGGGTCGCGAGTAACTATTACCTTCCTTTCAAAATCGTTCCTGAAACATCCACACTCAATGATATTGAGCGACAGCAGAGGGTCCCTACAAGTACGATGTAGGATCGTGGGGCAGATATTCCCTCACATGGGTCGCGAGCAACTATTTTTTCGTACCGAAATTTTGAAATATCCACACCTCAATGATATTGAGCGACAGCAGAGGGTCCCACAAGTACGATGTAGGATCGTGGGTCAGATATTCCCTCACATGGGTCGCGAGTAACTATTTTTTCGTACCGAAATTTTGAAATATCCACACCTCAATGATATTGAGCGACAGCAAAGGGTCCCACAAGTACGATGTAGGATCGTGGGGCAGATATTCCCTCACATGGGTCGCGAGTAACTATTTTTTCGTACTGAAATTTTGAAATATCCACACCTCGACGATCTTACGCGACAGCAGAGGGTCCTACAAGTACGGTGTAGGATCGTGGGGCAGATATTCCCTCACATGGGTAGCGAGTAACTATTTTATCTTACCGAAATTTTGAAATATCCACACCACAACGATATTGAGCGACAGCAGAGGGTCCAACAAGTACGATGTAGGATCGTGGGGCAGATATTCCCTCACATGGGTCGCGATTCACCATTTTTTCGTACCGAAATTTTGAAATATCCACCCCTCGACGATACTGCGCGGCATCAGAGGGTCCTACAAGTACGATGTAGGATCGTGGGGCAGATATTCCCTCACATGGGTCGTGAATAACTATTTTTTCGTACCGAAATTTTGAAATATCCACCCCTCGACGATACTGCGCGGCATCAGAGGGTCCTACAAGTACGATGTAGGATCGTGGGGCAGATATTCCCTCACATGGGTCGCGAATAACTATTTTTTCGTACCGAAAATTTGAAATATCCATCCCTCGAGGATACTGCGCGGCATCAGAGGGTCCTACAAGTACGATGTAGGATCGTGGGGCAGATATTCCCTCACATGGGTCGCGAGTAATTATTTTTTCGTACCGAAATTTTGAAATATCCACACCTCGACGATTTTACGCGACAGCAGAGGGTCCTAAAAGTACGGTGTAGGATCGTGGGGCAGATATTCCCTCACATGGGTCGCGAGTAATTATTTTTTCGTACCGAAATTTTGAAATATCCACACCTCGACGATTTTACGCGACAGCAGAGGGTCCTACAAGTACGGTGTAGGATCGTGGGGCAGATATTCCCTCACATGGGTCGCGAGTAACTATTTTTTCGTACCAAAATTTTGAAATATCCACACCTCAACGATATTGAGCGACAGCAGAGGGTCCCACAAGTACGATGTAGGATCGTGGGGCAGATATTCCCTCACATGGGTCGCGAGTAACTATTTTTTCGTACCAAAATTTTGAAATATCCACACCTCAATGATATTGAGCGACAGCAGAGGGTCCCACAAGTACGATGTAGGATCGTGGGGCAGATATTCCCTCACATGGGTCGCGAGTAACTATTTTTTCGTACCAAAATTTTGAAATATCCACACCTCAACGACATTGAGCGACAGCAGAGGGTCCCACAAGTACGATTTAGGATCGTGGGGCAGATATTCCCTCACATGGGTCGCGAGTAACTATTTTTTCGTACCGAATGAAATATCCACACCTCGACGATTTTTACGCGACAGCAGAGGGTCCTACAAGTACGGTGTAGGATCGTGGGGCAGATATTCCCTCACATGGGTCGCAGTAACTATTTTTCTGTACCGAAATTTTGAAATATCCACACCTCAATGATATTGAGCGACAGCAGAGGGTCCCACAAGTACGATGTAGATCGTAAGTATATTCCCTCACATGGGTCAGTGAGTAACTATTTTTCGTACCGAAATTTTGAAATATCCACACCTCAATGATATTGAGCGACAGCAGAGGGTCCCACAAGTACGATGTAGGATCGTGGGGCAGATATTCCCTCACATGGGTCGCGAGTAACTATTTTTCCGTATCGAAATTATGAAATATCCACACCTAGACGATATTTCGCGACAGCAGAGGGTCCTACAATTACGATGTAGGATCGTGGGGCAGATATTCCCTCACATGGGTCGCGAGTAACTATTTTTCCGTACCGAAATTTTGAAATATCCACACCTAGACAATATTTCGCGACAGCAGAGGGTCCTACAAGTACGATGTAGGATCGTGGGGCAGATATTCCCTCATATGGGTCGCGAATAAATATTTTTTCGTACCGAAAATTTGAAATATCCACCCCGCGACGATACTGCGCGGCATCAGAGGGTCCTACAAGTACGATGTAGGATCGTGGGGCAGATATTCCCTCACATGGGTCGCGAATAACTATTTTTTCGTACCAAACTTTTGAAATATCCACACCCGACGATATTGCGCGACAGCAGAGGGTCCTACAAGTACGATGTAGGATCGTGGGGCAGATATTCACTCACATGGGTCGCGAATAACTATTTTTTCGTACCGAAATTGTGAAATATCTACCCCTCGACGATATTACGCGACAGCAGAGGGTCCTAAAAGTACGATGTAGGATCGTGGGGCAGATATTCACTCACATGGGTCGCGATTCATTATTTTTTCGTACCGAAATTGTGAAATATCCACCCCTCGACGATATTACGCGACAGTAGAGGGTCCTACAAGTACGATGTAGGATCGTGGGGCAGATCTTCACTCACATGGGTCGCGATTCATTATTTTTTCGTACCGAAATTGTGAAATATCCACCCCTCGACGATATTACGCGACAGCAGAGGGTCCTACAAGTACGATGTAGGATCGGGGGGCAGATATTCACTCACATGGGTCGCGAGTAACTATTTTTTCGTACCGAAATTTTGAAATATCCACACCTCAACGATATTGAGCGACAGCAGAGGGTCCCACAAGTACGATGTAGGATCGTGGGGCAGATATTCACTCACATGGGTCGCGAGTAACTATTTTTTCGTACCGAAATTGTGAAATATTCACCCCTCGACGATATTACGCGACAGCAGAGGGTCCCACAAGTACGATGTAGGATCGTGGGGCAGATATTCCCTCACATGGGTCGCGAGTCACTATTTTTTCGTACCGAAATTTTGAAATATCCACACCTCGACGATCTTACGCGAAAGCAGAGGGTCCTACAAGTACGGTGTAGGATCGTGGGGCAGATATTCCCTCACATGGGTCGCGAGTAACTATTTTTTCGTACCGAAATTTTGAAATATCCACACCTCAATGATATTGAGCGACAGCAGAGGGTCCCACAAGTACGATGTGGGATCGTGGGGCAGATATTCCCTCACATGGGTCGCGAGTAACTATTTTTTCGTACCGAAATTTTGAAATATCCACACCTCAATGATATTGAGCGACAGCAGAG